>CM051267.1:26044972-26644972 GCA_027921565.1 Artemia sinica
CCTTTGACAATGATTACTTTAATTACAAGTAAAGGACAAAGTCATAAATTACGCATAATATCACAATACACAATACTACCAGCATGTACAAAATAGCAATTCAAACAAAGCATGCACACAGCTTACCCATCTCCTGTCAGTAGGGACTCTAGTATTCTCATTCTCAGCAACTTTCCCAGTCTTATCGTTCTTCCTAAGGACTTTAGAAGAGCTTCTCTCATTTCAAGACATCTGTTCATTCGCTCTTCCATTTCTGTTTTAAACTGTTCATTATCAATATTTGGGGGTTGATCCAAATTCATTATTTCATTATCAAGAAGATCATAACTGTTATGGCGACGTAGAATAGGATGTAACTTCTTTTCATAGCATAAGACATCATAGCCTTTCTGGTCTTGAGCCGATTCCCGTTTCGTAGCATTTCCTAAGCGTTTCTCGACGTTACTTCTTCGTTTCTCGAATATTTCACGTCGCCGTTCGAAAATATCATCATTTTCATTGCGACGTGAAAAGCAGTTTTGAGTATTTGGCCGACGTTCTATTACATCCACAGTATTTTCTCGACGAAGTTTTCCTGTCGCTGGCTTTGTGTAGCCCCGTGATGGTTCCACTACATCTTTTGGGACTTGCGATTCAGGTGAATCTCTAAAATTTGTAAGTTTATTGTCCTCATTCTTTGCTTTTGAGTTATGAACGTCAACACTTTCTGCAAAAGTTACACGACGTTCGAAAATTTCCGCATTGCTTTTCCGTCGATCTGCTCTTTCCAGGACTTTTTCAACAACTGAATGTGAACACAACCGCATCACAGATCGCCTTACAGTTTCAAGTAAATCTTTAAGGGTGCGCTCGTGCTAAAAAAGAAGAAACTAAGGTGTAAAACATGAAAAAACGTGCGAAGTTATAAAACTAAGGTGCAATGTGCAAAGTAAAAAGAGAAAGTTTGAATCATCGTGTGTTGTGTATAAAAGAAGGAGCAAAGTGAAGATAGATTGGCAAATTCAAATCAACATTATTTGACGTATCCTAAATAAACCTATAATGCGTCAAATATTTATATGCTTAAAGCACAAATAAAATTGAAGCAGGATAGAAATCAGACTTGTCAAAGCTGTTATTAATGCTTCAAAAACTAAAAAAAAACAGGTTTTTACCAGGTTTTAGTAAATAAATAATGGAAGAGGGGTCTCATACACAATAAACAATAGCCTTACGCTGAATACTATCAAGACTAAGAATTTAAATGACTCGAACAAAATCTGCAAGGCTGATGGTAAATTAACTAGCACTAAGACTCTGGAAAGATCACATTTACTATCACTCTAAGAATGTTTTTAATTTTCCTGTTCAGCAATACCAGTTTGACGAATTTAATCCTAATACATAAAACAATTTTGATTGTTTACTTTTATACCCTAGTGCCCAGTCAGGGGCTGATTCTAGTTCTGAGCCCCCCCCCCCCTCCCCAAATGCAGCCTTCGAATCAAAAGTAAAAGACACAGAAAATTTAGATGACATTAAGCTTCAACATGCAAAAATGAGTGTACATTTCTAATATCCTAACGCTTGGAATATTTTTAGGTTCTTAAGAGAGAAATTGTTATGTATTCCTAACTAATAGTTATTCTACCATTCCTGTGAAGTACTCACAATTCAGGCACGGACAAAGGGGAGGGGGATCCACAATTTTCTGATATTTCTCACAGAATCTGGGATAGTGGCTAATTACTGATCTAGACATAATTTGTTAACCGTTTTCGATGATTTTTCGGCCTGTAATTACCTGATTGGGCCACCAGCATAGTAATAATCCATTTCTGTGCAACTTCTCACCTTTTGTCAAGCATTCTTTGAGCTAACTGTTAGTTTTTAAAGACCATCTGTTCGTTGGTGGTCCTTCCTTTTCTGGGGGATGAAGCTTTAATTCTTGCAATTAAACCTAGGCCTTTTCAGTTGACAGTCTAAAACCAAGTGTTGCTAAGGGTAAGACAACTGTGAAAACGTCGAAAAAAGAACAGTGTTCTCTGGCTTTGGGGTAAAAAACGATGAATTAGTGAGGCTGAATCAGAAAAAGAGGCAATAGTGATCAACTGAACATTGCCGTTGCGACTGAACCTTTGACTTCAGCTCAAAAATCAATACCAAAAGCTGAAGTAGTTGCAGACAAACGTGATGAAATAAACATTGACGTTGAGCTTGACATTAGAGCCATTTTTTGAAAGAAGTGGTTCGGTTTCCGGTGAAACAAAGTATAATTTACTGAAAAGGCATTTTAAACCAATCAAGGACTATCCTTTCCTATTTCATGTCACAGGCTCAAAAACAAGAAAGTTTTAAGTTAGCTGGTTGGATAAGCATACCTGGATATTATTTTCTTCAGTGAAAAAAAGGTGTTTCTGCAAATATTGTACTTTGTTTGCTTGTTATCAAGCCGGAATGGGGTCTCACCAAAAATTAGGGCAGCTTGTCATGGAGCCTCACGTGAATTGGAAAAACGCCCTGGAAGACTTTTCTAAACGTCACTGTCAAACTCCTAGCATAAGGACGCTGTTCTTGGAGGGAAAGTTTTCTGGCAACAGTGAGCAGGCGAAAGTCCTCTATAGTGGAAGTCTTGAATACTCAGAAAAGAGATGGAATAGAAATAAACAGAAAACGGTTTTGTCTCACCATAGAAACAATACTGTCGTGTGGATAGCAAAGACTTGCACTGCGTGGGGACTAATATTCGGGGAAATTGACCTCTGTAGAAACTGTAAAAAAAGATGAAAAGTTTAGGACCTTGCTACGCTATCGGATGAAAGACGATACAATAATGAAAGAGGTGTTTTAGAAAAGTGTGGGCAATGCTGAGTACTGCAGCCCCAGAATTCAGAATGAACTAGTTGATATTTGTCATTACTGCAAAGATTGTTGATCAAGTAAAATCAGCTCGTTTTTTCACCATCCTGGCATACGAGACAACCGACATATCAAGACAGGATCAGATGGCTCTAGGGCTTCAATTTTTGGACTGTGAAACTTTTCAGATCAGGGAAGAGTTTGTCGAGTTTCCTGTTGTTGAAAACTTGCGAGGTGAAAGCCTCGGTCAATTTATCATAAGTCGAATGGAAAAACTTGGTCTCGATATGAAACTATGCAGGGGACAAAGATATGATGGGACTGCAAACTTGAGTGGGCATTTATCAGGAGCACAAGCTTTTATCTCGAACAAATACTCACTCGCCGAGTATGTTCACTGTGTCGCCCACTCCTTGAACTTGGTATTGACGGACTCAAGCAAGATCCCTGATATCAAGCACTGCATGATGGTTATTCGTGAAACAGTTGATTTCTTTCACTTCAAAGCAAAGCGCTGTCTTAAAAATTTACACTGAAGTCAATCTGAAAAGAGTGTGCAAAACTCGTTGGGTCGAAAGACACGGTGCAATACAGATATCAAAGCAGTTAGTTGTTCCGATCTTTAAGGCTGTAGAAGACATAGAGACAAATGGGGACTCCGTGGCGTCGTCAAAATCCATAAGTCTGCTCAATAACATCCTGAGCATGGACTATGAACTGACCCTTATTGGGATGGATTTTTTTTGTCGGGTACACACTAAATTTTTCTAAGCTGCTGCAGTCAGAAAACATCGATATGGCTTTGTGTATTTAGTGTGTCGGAAGAGTTACAGTAACATTTCAAGATACACGAAATAAGGTGGAGGAGAAGTTCAATCAGCTGTTTTCGGAAGTCACGTGCATATGCCAATAACTGGAAATCTCCACTGCCATGCCACAAAAGAGAAATGTTGTCAACATCACACGTGATATCTCAGAGAATTTTACTATCGAGTTTCCCTTTTCATCCCTTTTCATCACAATCACTCGAATCTCGATTCACAAAGCACAAGGTATTCTGAAAGGTCAAGCTATTAATAGATCAAGTTATATGCCTCAGATCTAACAAACTCAGAGTCCGCTATGAAGGCTGAACTTCAACTATGGTGGGCTAAGTGGCTGAAATTAACTCCCTGTTTTTTTCCAAAGATGGCAGTGCAGAGCCTGACTGAATGTTAGCGAGGCATATTTCCCAATGTCTATATTTTACTCCGCATTTTCTGTGTCATTCCCACTTCTACAGCATGTGATTAGAGATCATTTTCTTCAACGAAAAGGCTAAAACCGTATCTCCGCAGCCGAATGGATGAAAGACGACTAAATAGCTTGGCCCTTTTGAATGTCCATCGAAACGTTTCTGTATCAGTGGATGAGATTATGGAAAAATTTGCTTTTAGCTCTGCTCGTAGGTTGCGATTTGCAATATAGGACGAGTTTCTATTTCTTGATATGTGTGCTTTTGGTTTTTGTAGATGTTGCGTAATATAATGTGCCTTTTATCTCCTGTTTTGAAGGATTTCCCTCCCCCCCCCTCAAAACAAGTTCCTGCGTACGTGTCTACCACAAGTATAAGCAGTTAGTACCTTAATTATGTATGACATACCGCATGTCTTAAAAATATGTATGTCTTAAAAATAATTTCTTGATACCCATATTTGTAACATAAAACTGGTCTAAATGAGTTCTCAATCAAGCATATATCACGAACTTTGTTTATTCTTTAGAAAATTCAACTGATGAATTAAATGAGTCATTAAGAGCAATTATTAAAGCTCTAAAAATAGTTCGATAATACCTGAGACATGTCTCTGTGAAAAATTCCAGCAACACGGAGTCTTGTCAGCTGTTCTCGACTTGCCGCTAAGAGATGTGTCCATATCCGTCCCATTTGTGCAGCCATTTGTCTGTTGCTTTCTGTTGGAAGACGAGCAGAACGTCTTAAAAACAAAGCGGCCGCAAGGAGTCCTGCTCCATATTCATAGGTACTCTAGAAAAGAACAACTCTTTCAGTCTTTAAATTCCAAGTCTTCTGTGTTCTTATATAAAAAAAAGACCTGAAAAAAATTTTTTACTAATATTTTTTTCAGTTTTTAAGGAAATATATATCCTGTATTTCTAGAATGAATAATACATAACTGGTCAAAGATTACCAATATAGCTTGTTCCGGTATAAATTTAAAACCACTTATCTTTTCCTCTTGTTTTTTACTCACTCGAGACTGAGTCTATTTATCAGAAAAAGTGTTATTAAAAGTCCAGCTTGCCTTTGACTTCTTACCAGATTGCAAGAAAGGACCTTGCAACTAGAAGAAAAGACTATAAGAACCTTCAAAGACAACTGGGAGCCACTCAAGGCTTCTCTAATTAAGGCAACTTTGTTACAACGTCTGACAAACAGTAGTCGGAAAAACTTCTACCAATAGATGCTTCATTCCCGTATATGATACGCCACATGGGTCCCGTAGAAGGAAATTTTGAGCAAACCCTGTTCTAAGGTTACTTGTTCATGCAACCAATTTTTAAACCTCCAGAAATATAGCAAAAACTGAGTTTATTATTGAATCCTTACTAAATTTATTTGGGACCCAACAGGCTCTTCAAGGATGACGAAAAGAACAATTTAATCCTTCCTTCATAGAGGTCTGATCGAGCACAGTCAAAAGAGACAATAATTTTATCTATTGAACAGGTTTTATTAGACGTGTTTTTTTATTAGACGATCTTCCCTTTGATAGGTTTTTTGGTCCATAAATGCAAAAAATCTTTAAAGCATATCAAGTGTTACTTCTGACTAAGTTTGGTTAAAATCTGACAAACTCTTGCGGTTGTTGGTATGATGGAATAAACTTAAAGATCCCTCTTTTCCTCCAATGTAGACTTCTAAAGAGTTATTAACCCCCGAAAAGTATAACTCGGACATTCACTCTTACTTCTCACCAAAGTCCTAAGATCCAGCAACTCCTTTTAGTAAGTGTCTGGAAGAACCAAATTTGGGGCTTGTTTCCCCACATAGGTTCGATCAGATACGAATTCATAAAAATCGGAGCTTGAGCACTTACTCTTACTTCCCACTAAGTGGTTGAAAGTAAATAATTAGAGAATGTATCAGAAAATGACCTCCAATTATTGCAACTAGGACACTTATTCATATATTTTGCAAGTTTGGTTGAGATCTGAGAACATCTTCTATAAGATATCCGAATTATAGGAATTCAGGTATCCTTCTTCCATCTTCCCTCCCAGGTGGAGATTTAATTTGGCCTTACGCTTCAAAGTCAAAGCTCATACACCCATTTTACTTCATATTAAGTACTGTTGCGATCTGAAAACTTCTTTGGCTAGATGTTAAAATTATAAAATTTTTGAGAACCTTTGTTTTTCCTTTTGACTAATGAGTCTGATCACAGCTGGGGTTTGTTCAGTGTTTTGCGAGTTCAAGCTTTATTCTGCGTACCAAATTTCCAAAAAAATTAAGAAAATCAACAATATCATTTTAAAAATTAGGATTCGAGATTTCCAGATCGATATGTCTAGAATTACGTCTTGGAAACTTAGATAAGATGTTGAATTTCCAATTCCAAGTATCAGCGAGAAAATTCTACGAATACACAAGACCAAAATTGTAGAGGGGGCTGCCTCCTCTTCAACCCCTTTCCCATAAGGTGTGCTATCAAAGCTAGGACACTTTCGTGTTTCTTCTTGTTTACACCGTTTAGTTTGCTAAAAACAAATTTCAATTTTCCATCCGAAACTACTAAAAATCGTGCAAGTTTCAGAAAGGATTCCTTCTCTGTTTGACAGTTCCTTTTCCAGAAAGTTTCTATCTTTTACCATTACCGAGCTACAGACTGCTCATCAGAACAAAAAACTGTGTCATTGCTCAGCTACACAGCAAAAGAAGAACAAGCATCAATTGAAATCAGACATTACTGGGCTCATAAAATAAAACTGAAATCCTCATTTGCTAAGAATTTAAATCGATGTAATTGTAATTAGGTGCAATTGCTTCATATGGCAATTAGACCAATTATGGAAAATAAAAAGTAAGAATTAAAAAAGTAAAAAAGACGAGAATCATACTTTGGCAGTGTCATGAAGTTTTTGTTGTTGATCCTTGAGGTTTTGCACTTCAATCAAAGAAGATCCGACTTTGCAGTTTGAAGTACGAAGAACAGTTTCCAACTCCCTTAGCCAATCCAAAGCCTGAAATTAAAGATTTAAAACTTACTTCAACTGTCTGGCAAGTCAAGTTCAAGGGTTACCCTGATCAAAAGAAAACAAAAGGCTATCGAAAATTGTATCTTTGACACTTTAGCAATTTAAAATTTTTACAGGCATTAGAACTACTAATGCCACACGGAGTATAGCTGTACAAAATAAAATTAGACAATCATATGCAGCTTTGGGATTCTTATTATAAATTCTAGATGGCGCTAACGCTTTTTTACAGCAACAAAACTCAGCTTCCAGTGTAAATAAGACTTTCAAGCTTAACAATCTATCTGAAAAGAAGATAAAGTTGCTTTTGCACGACAAAAGACGCCACATTAAAGGATTTTTAGTAATCTAGACTTCATAATATTTGCAGTTCTTTTTTTTAAATTGATTGCTTGATTTTCATTATTTTAAATTCTCTAAACAACGATCAAAAGGAACTTGGTGATTCTATATCATAATACCGATTCCAATTGACAGCATTAATTTAACCAAATTTCGCCTTTTTCTGAGAATGCAGAAAAGAGAAAAGTAACAATTTTTGAATTTTTGATAACTTCATAATTTCATAATTTTTGATAAACTAAGTTCATGTACCATCGTGTCTCCCTTAGTATTTTATCTTTGAAGGATAAATTGTTGTAAAGACTGCTTCTCTTGGGTTTTAAAGATTATGAAGTTCATGTCTTTAAATTTGAACAGCCAAGTAAACAAAAGACAAAATACGGTAAGAATAAACAATAGAAAAGGTTAAAATGAAGTCCTGTGAAGTATAGAAGCATTTTGGGATATCTAGTCGTTGTTGTCATTTTTTCTTGTTTTTTATAATCACCCAAATATCTATTGTATGATCTTAATGGCACTAAAGAGTGCATCTTTTTTAAAGAGGAGCGTTACAAAAACGGAAGACAACAACGTTTATCAAATTGTCGAAAATTTGAACAGCCAAGTAACCAAAAGACAAAATACGGTAATAGTAAATAATAGAAAAGGTTAAAATGAAGTCCTGTCAAGTATAGAAGCATTTTGGGATATCTAGTCGTTGTTGTCATTTTTTCTTGTTTTTTATAATCACCCAAATATCTATTGTATGATCTTAATGGCACTAAAGAGTGCATCTTTTTTAAAGAGGAGCGTTACAAAAACGGAAGACAACAACGTTTATCAAATTGTCGAAAATTTGAACAGCCAAGTAACCAAAAGACAAAATACGGTAATAGTAAATAATAGAAAAGGTTAAAATGAAGTCCTGTCAAGTATAGAAGCATTTTGGGATATCTAGTCGTTGTTGTCATATTTTCTTGTTTTTTACAATCACCCAAATATCTATTGTATGATCTTAATGGCACTAAAGAGTGCATCTTTTTTAAAGAGGAGCGTTACAAACACGGAAGACACCAACGTTTATCAAACTGTCGAAAATTAGATCAATTGGGCTAGGCTTACTGTCCAATTTAAATGTCACTGCAACACGTAAAATTTGGTATAATATGAAAAATCCTGGATTTTTTATTTTTCCTGATTCTTCTTGGTTTATGTGTGTACCATCTTTAAAACTAGTATTGCATAGAATCTCTTCATCTCCATTGCTCAGTTTACATTAGCCTAAATGTTTTTCAAGACCATTTTTGAATTTATTTATCCATAACTCAGACAGCGGTTAGAACGAAAACTGGATCAAATAGATGAAACTAAGAATTTGCCCAACACGTATAAATTTGTAGATACTAAGTCAATTTTATGTGGCTTTTATTTTGTTTTTTTTTCTGTCGTTTTTGCATTTTTATCGTTCTTTAAAATATATATTACCAAATTCAATTCTCCCTGCTCCTTACATGTTTTCATTTGTCTTTCTAAGGCCTTTTTTAAAATTTCTATTTGCATAATTTAGAAACTACTCGATATGAATATTAAAGCAAGACGTCAGTAAAAAAAGACATGACATTCGCCAATTAGGGACTATGAAGTCACATCATCTTTAAATAGCAGAATAGTTTAGCCATATTTGAGAATATTCAGTAAAAATGCCATCTTACCTGATTAGCATCTTTCTCGCATGAAAAAATTTGTACAATGCGTTGCAAGCGAAGCCTCTCGAGTGAGATTGCTTGAAGAGCAGCCTGATGACTGCTTTTACAATTCTCAAGAAGTTGCAGAGCAAATTGTGACTCCCTTGCAGAACTCGAGTCATTTAGCTGCCGTCCAATCTGGTCCATCTGAACAGGGGATAGCAGCTCAATGAGACGCTTACACTCAATTTCAACTTCACTGAACAGGGGATCTAAAAGATTTTTTTTTATCTTCACCGTCATTATTTATCCAAAATTAAAAATACATAAGCCGAAATGACCTTCAGGTTATCTAAATATTACTTATTAAGCTATGAATGCATAGGAGTAACAAGAACTTCACCATGAGCAACGCTTGTATCGTCCAGATTCAGTATTTTTAGGAAATGAAATACAAATAAACCAATATTCAAACTTTACTCTTACTTTCAACTTGAATTCTGAAGTATTAGGTAATTATCTAGGTCAGAACAGGTATATTCACAGGAATCCTTCTTAATGTTGGGGAGGAGTAACATTTTTAAAAACAAATCGCCAACGTTAGGAAAATTACATGGAAACATATAACATTATATAAAAAACGGTAAAATCTCGAGATTTTTTCAGTGGAGAGTATTCTAAGCTTGATTTTTATGTATATCAACCCCAGGATTTTATTCTACTCCTATAGTATCAAAAAGTAGTAGAAACTTAAGGGTATAGTATCAAAACGTGGTTCCGGCCATTTTTGGTACGGTACTTTCGAAGTACCTATAAAGTAGCTGAAAGCAAATATTTGCTTTGTTGTAATTGCTGAAAGCAATTACAACAAAATGTAACCAGTAATATTCAATGAAACTGCATTTTCTCAGTGTTTATTAAGTAAAAAAAAATCCTTTTCAATTATCCTTTGGTTGAGTATATTTTAATAATTTAGCAAAAATTACATACACGGAGCAAACACTTTTCTTTTCTTTTAGCCATCTAGTACATTCATAAGGAGATATTTGCCTGACCATATAACTAAATTTCTGTCGAATTTTGGATAAAACCTAATTAAATTTTAATGTTGCATCTGATTTGTGTACGCATAATATATTTGATTTCTACCGTATGTGTTTTATGCATACCCAATGTAGTTTTTCTATAGCGCATCTTCTGATTACAAAAAAAAAATCCTCAAAAAACAACATATCAGCTTTATGACCTTAACATTTGTATTTATTTCAGGGTATTAGCTGGTGTCAAATTTATGCAATACATACCAACTAGCGACTGCCTGTCATCCAGATCTTGAAGAGCAGATTCTGCTTTACTGAGATCTTCTTCAGCAGCTGAAGATCCAACACCTTCAATCACTTCCTCGGCTTTTTGAAGACACTATAAGATAAAATATTATATTTATTATGACAAATAAAGTTGCATAGATTAGGGTACAAAGTTGCTTTAAGAAAAAACTTTTTTTGATCCTAAAAAAAGTCATTCAGCCAGGTAAATGACACTCGCCGATATTTTCAGGAATAGATATCCGAGTTAATTCCTTAAATTTGAGTCCCCTGGATAGATTGTTTTCTTTAAAATGCCAAAGAAAGTCTGCGTGGAAAGTAATTATTTACTCTAAAAATTTTTATAGAGAAAAAAAAATAGAGACACGGAGAGAAAAATGAACATGAATACCCGGATATAATGAACTTTCTCAAGGAAAATTCTGATGTATGCCTAGTGGACGCGTTCTCGATCGCAAGGGGTGAACTGATACTATTTACTGTAGGCATCAGTACCAAACAAAGCCCATAGGAAGTACTCCCTCTTACTTCTTATTCTCAGCTTGTTATCTCTGTGCACTTCAATCATCTCTTCCCTCTCTTTTGGAATATATTTCACTTCCCTCGCACTTCCCTCTCTTTTGGAATATATTTACAATATTCTAAAATTCCTTCTTTTCTTCATTATTTTGATTTTTCTTGTTTTCACTTTACTGATCAATAATGCATGTGGAGGGAAGGGGGAGGGGGTCCAGAAAGATTTTTTTGCAGTGGGAGGATTTTCACGGAGAGGGGACTTCCCGGGAGAATTTGAAGGGTGGGAAAACTTTTCGGGGGGACCACACCTGGCACCAAGATAACTATCCATATTAACTATTTATCTTGTATGCACTATGTGACCTTTCAGGAACGAATGTACCGTGGTGGGGCACTGCTTCCTCTGCAACTGGGAAGCTCAAAGTATAGTTTTTTGATAATTTTAAATAGATCGGCTATCTCAAAATTTTCAATCAACAGTAACTTGGTCATATTTGGGGAAAATCGCACTCTGGTGCAACAAAATGGCAAAAAGCGCCAATCTCTCGCCGCACAATCCTTGTGGTCACTTAAAAAGTGCACTAGAACTTAAAATTTCCTTCCGAATGAGCCTTCTCCTCCTTGTCGCTCATGGTGCCTTAGGAAGGAAAATTAGAAGCATAGCTAGGAACATTAGTAAAAATACTTTATGCTTAATTGAGAGGAGAAGGGGTTTTGCAAAAAAATAATTTGAGCGATTGAAATAAAGTAATGTAAGGAAAGTGGCGAAAGCATTGAAATAAAAATTAAGGAGGTGTGAATTAAAGGCCATAGATAAAATTGTTAAACATCTGGAAGATGCAGCCAGACGCCACAGTAGTAGAATATTCTATTGGTATGTTAAAAATTGAAAGGGAATAGTTGATCTTGACTTATCCCAGTTAAAAGCATGACTGGGGTCACAATTGGTAATAAGGAAAGTATTAAATAGAGGTAGGCAGAACATTATGAGAATGAGCTAAACCGTGAAAGAGTTACAGGAAAAGATAAAAAAAAAGAATGAAAAAGATTGTGACACTTTGGAAGTGAAGGAAGATTTATTTTGTGAGGAAAATTAGAGACAGTACTAAAAGGATTAAAAAATAGTAAGGCCGCAGGTGCTGATATTGTGTTAAATGAGTTTTTTTTAATATGGTGGTTGATAAGTTAGATATAAATTAGATGATACGAGTGAGAGTAGTAATTATAGAGACATTAGCCTGGTTTCGGTGGGAAGCACACAACTTAGCATGGTGATACTTTATAAACTTACAGATGCCTTAGATAAAGTTTTAAAAAAGAGCAGTATGATTTCAGGAAGGGGAGAGAGTATGCGACCAAATTCTTACTCATCGATTAATAATTGATAAGTGCCTGAGTCATCAAACCTCTTTATTCATCAGTTTTGTACATTATGAGCACAGTTTATATAATTATCCAGTATGATCTTTCCCTATCTCACCCATTATAAAAACCCGGACCAAGGTGCGAGTGCTCCAGAGAACGTTTTTGCATATAGAAACATAAGCGGAATCAGATCTTTTCACGGATAGACAAGTCAGACTGTGATCTAATCGGAAACAAGTGGAAACCCGCTATTACGAATAATGCACTTTGTTGGAAACAATCGGAAACAGACTAACCCGCTAATGCAGAAAGAAGTGGGAGGAGCTTTTTTTTCGTTCCGAAAATGCAGACCAGAAATGATCTGCGATAAACTTACTGGATAATTATATAAACTGTGATTATGAGCAAGCGATTGATTCAGCTTGTATATGAGCTTTAGCGAAGATCATATCCTTGCATGGTTCACTAAAGATTACACTGAAGTGATTAGTGCAAATGGTACATCAGGGTGGTCTTGTGTCCTTTTTTGCTTTAAGATCGCATGATTCTTTCCTATACTGCAAATATAATTACCCTGTTTAGAGGTATATTACCCCCTCCTAGAAATTAGTTCCTGTGTGTTTGCTCAAATATAGACAAGAAGTCACAACGTTAATATAGCCTAAAGTAAATAACGGTAAGAAAAAAAACGTGACATATGAGTAGATTACTTCAATTTAGGTATTCTTATTCAAGAAAATAATTTATAAAAAGTTAAATTCAATTTACTTAAGAAACTATTTTGCTTAGGCTGCAAAAATATATCCACGTACAATACCTGGGAATATCAGCTAAGTAAGGATAATTCTTATCTGAATAGAGCGGTTTAAGGCACCGAAGTCAAAAGTGCACTGAGCCTCACGCCTTGTTCAAAAAGCTTTGTTTAGAAGAATGATAAAACATTTGATCTCTGACATAAGGATTTGCAACTACCCATTTTCTAAATTGGTAAGTTCTCGTTAAGGTTAAACAACTAAGACAAAACGAATGTTCAAAACATAATGTGGGACATAAAATCTGTCACAACTGAGACTATACTGAAGTTGTCGATAGAAAAAAGGTGAAAAGGTCTGACCACATTTGCTGCAAGTAGACCCCAGTGTCGCGCCGGCGGATCGACCGAACGCCGCCTACGAGAGGCCCGGTCAAACGCCGCCGACGCGTCGTAACGCCGCCGGCGCACCGTAGGCTCACCGCCACCGGCAGAGGCGGCGGCGTTTGGTCGACTTTAAATTAATTTTGCGGCAATTCTTTATTGCGTCAAGCGCAAAGTCGGATCTTTTCCTTCTCGTGTGTTTTAGTATTTCGATTTTCCTGATTAGAAATCAAGCAGGGCTTGCGCTATCCCCAAATTTTTGGGTATTTCGCCGGAAATCTATGCGTCACCCCCGAAAAAAAATTTGGTTCCCCGAATTCCCGAAAATCAAGTAATCACGGTGCCACCCCTAGCGATTTATCACCAGTGATTTTCCCTGCCAAATATTACTTTGCATACCATAATTCTTCACTACTCTCTTATTCATTAATTTTCGTCTCTTTTGTTACTTTGAATAAAAACCAGACAGATGCAATATGCAATTGCAGATATTGCAATATACACAGTTCTTCATATGTTGACAAAAAAAAGTATCGTCTTTATGAAATGAGTTTAAATCATTTCGAAATCAGTTTCCCAATTGCTATTTCTTACATCATTCGTAGTCAAGAATTTTAGTTTGAAGTTAAATAGAATTATAGAACGTATTCACTACTATACAGCTTCAGCCTCCAGTTGGATTTCGAAATTGACAGCCGACAGATTGTTTTTACAGCTGAATTGTAAGTTTGCAGATTTTTTTTTTTTTTTTTTTTTTTTTTTTTTTTTTTTTTTTTTTGCTGTTTTCAGACAAGATTTTCTTAATGTTTAATATTCAATTGTTGAACGCCTGATAGAAAATACAATCTTGTTTCTGAAACGTTTTTACCCCCCCCCCCCAAAAAAAAAAAACCTTCTATTGAGACAAAATTTAGCTATAGACTAAGCTATGTATAAGGATGGGGAATTAAAGATTGAACCGGAAGTTACCCCAAAAATATGATTCATAAATAAATTGTAAATTATTGCCTATAGGGGGGGGGGGGGTAGGGGGCTATCATTTTAAAATGATAATACCTCTTTTTTTTATTGAAAGCAGGGATATCAAAAAGATAATTATTTTTTTCATTTAAAGTGGAGACAGAAGAAAATGATATTAAATTCCCTGGGAAACCATTGAAATATTTTGATAGACCCAGGGCCCCCCCCATTAGGACTTTTTCATTGTCTTGGGAATTTTGCGATTTCTAATAGACTACTGGCCTAATTTGCCTTTTGTGTGTGCTCCCTCTTAATTAGATTCTTTGGATCCTATTGAATGTCACGGCGAATCTATGAGTTTTCCAATAATTTGAGGTATATGTGAATAATTTCGACATTTATGTTGTTGTCTTTGTACCCCTTTACTCATACCCCAAATTTTTTTTTTAAGGGACACTAAGCAGTGTAACGTTATTTTGCGTGTTTGTTTTAACCATATAGTGACTTAGTTAATTATTAAGTAAATTATCTTTCTAATGAGAGCTGAAACGGTATCCTATCAAGGTGGTATCCAGGGTGGGGTGGGGTAGGGAGGTATTACATTTAAATGACAATATCGCGACATTTTTTTATCGAAAGCAGGGATCCCAAAAATTTAATTTTTTTTAATTTAAAGCAGAGACAGCATCCTATCAAGGTGGTATCCAGAAAGGGGAGGGGTAGTGAGCTATTATATTTAAATGATAATACCTCGTTTTTTTTTGAAAGCAGGGGTGCCAATAAGTTAATTACTTTTTTTTACTTAAAGCAGAGACGGTATCCTATCAAGATGGTATCCAGAGGGGGGGGGCATAGGGATTTATTATATTTAAGTGATAGTACCTTGATTTTTTTTTTTTTTTTTTTTTTTTTTGAAAGCAGGGATGCCAAAAAGTTGAAAAGTTGACAAAAATTAACAAGATTTTCGTGAGTTATACTTGATACAGCACTTGCATGGTTTTATCGTCCAAAGGGAAAGGACCATATGCTTCCAATCCGTTTTTTTTTCTTATTGATGAAACGGGTTTACTTTGAAACCATTCATTCATAAGTACCAGGTAGATTCACACTAAAACGAATTAGTGGGACGAAAGCGATATTGACATCCCCGCCTAACGTAGCGCTCGAGTGACAATGGCGCCCTTGTTCCAGTGCCCAAGTTACATTAAAAGGCCAAGTCATAATAAAAGCTTTCGATTTGGGAGGTTCAAGGAGGAGTCTTTGACAGTCTTATGACCTCAGGGTACTAGATGTTACAACGTTCTTACGTATCTACAGTGGTTTAAAAAATTCGATCACCTCACAAATGATTACCAAAAATATGCACAAATAAACAACTGTATCATTTGGAATATTATAACACTTTTTTCAAAGCTTTGAAAAAAAGCAAAAAAGGCTAAATACCCCTAACTACGCTTGAAAGCTATTTTAAAAAGAAACTCTTTTGAGATTTCCATGGAAATGACCATAGCAGAAGCTTTGAGCCTGGGTGGGGATCAAAGAGGAGTGTTTGAATATTTTGACCACAGGTGACTTATTGTTGCGACTTTCTTAAATTTGGTAATTTTTGTGAGCATTTGAAATCAAAGCTTAAACTCAATAACTGATGCTAAGTGTCTAACATTTTGCTTGGATTAAAAGTGACGAACTAGGATGAAAATCTCAACATCTTCCTGGAGCTACTTCAGTCTGCATATTATTTCATTTAATTACATTTAAAACGGATGAGCTTTTCATTTTTTACCTAAGAAAATAGCTGGCACTTCATTTTTCTTCATACCGAATAAACCATTAAGTGTTTTTTGTTTCATTGTAATTGAAGTGTTCTCATGGGAAGTGTTCATCATGTATTTTTCAATTTGATAAACTTACTCCTTTTAGATGCAGTTTATGATTTGACTGATATTAGGTATTTATCAGTTGATAATTTGGAATGAATCCCCAAAAGAAAAATGAATAATATCCAAAAGAGCAGCCAAAAGCAATAAAAAAGCAGCAGTTCAGCCTTAGCATACATGACATATATTCTATAAAGAAGCCGAAAAAACTTTAAAATGTATTTTTTTAAAAACTGTTATTAAAAACCAGTTTTTAATACAAGAAGGCTTTTTAGGAATCCAAAAGAGCAAAAAAAAAAAACAATCAATATCAAAGCTGCCCATTTCAACTGTTTTAAAGGTGACAAAACAGATATAGGCAAAGGGCATTATGAAAAAATTAAGCTTCTAAGTTCAAAGTTATATCCAAAGTTTTTACCCAGATAACTGACGAATTTTTTGATACGGTATTTGAAGTTTTGTATGCAGTAATGCTCGATGAAAAAAACTACTAATTTTGATAATTATTTATGTTAAGAATACATTACTAATAGATATTTCAACTACTCGTATTATGCAAAGGTTCTGAAACGCCACAATCATCTCGTTCCTACCAGATTTCTACTTCTTTTGATGAATAACGAAGAAGACCAGTTTCCAGCCAGCGACTTGTGAAGTTTTGAACTCATGAATAGGCTCGAATCTGTTGTAAATTAAACAAAAAAAAAACAAGTTTTTTTCACTGAAAATAAGGAACGACGTTAAAACTTAAAACGAACAGAAATTATTCTGTATATGAAAGGGGCTGTCCCCTCCTCAACGCCTCGCTCTTTACGCTAAAGTTTTTTATTGTCTTAAAAAATAAAGTTGTGAGACAGAGTCAAATAAAATTGTGAGACATGTATCTATTGGTATCAAAATTCCGTTTTCTACAGTTTCGGTTACCATTGACCCGGGTCGCTCCTTACTAACAGTTCGTTACCACGAACTGTTTGATTTTAGCTGTGATTTGAGAAAGACTGATGAAAACATTAATGTTTGCGGTCAACATTGATCGCGCCGGCGGCGCGCCGTCGACATCTTACCGGCGGTGCGGCGCGGAGCGCTGTTTTCGGCCCCGCCACCACCGGTCTTCCCTCATCGGCGTGGCGCCGGGGTCTAGCTGCAAGACATATGACACCGCAAAGGTTGGTAGAAGAGTTATGTTCCTAGATAATCTACTACATATTTAAGATTGTGGTGAAAAGAAAAATCGGACACAAAAAAAAGGATTAACAAATTGAGGAAACCACATCTAATATATTATCACTTCCTCTAACGCTCTTTTTTTGCAAGTAAAGTAATATTTACTTTACTTAATATTTACTTTTAATACGCTTAGTGAAAAAGACCGTTCTGAATTCGGGTTGTTTTCTCCTTTATATTGAAAAGGCACGCACCCTGGGATCAAGGGGGGATGGGACTCACACCCTCCCCTAGATACCAAGATGTTGTAGGTTCCTCCTATCATTTGTCTACTTTTCTGTATGATTTACGAATTTTACTTTTCCAAATTTTGCCCACTCCCCCCCCCCCCCGCAAAAAAAATAAATGTACAACTCTAGCTACGAATATGAAAGAGTTGTCAATATAAAAGAACAAATTTTCTTGTTCCTGAATAGAAAAAAACCTGCCTTCGGCAGAGTCAATCAAAATGTTAATATAACAAACAAGATAAATAAATACCTAACAAGATATATCATAAGTGGTTACAGTAAATGGCTTAATTAAGGCGCTCTTGACAAAAAGTTGTCACTTCTCAAAATTATCTTTTCAGGCATAAGGTCTTTTTAGGCTTACATCTTAACAGGACCGTATCTAGGATTTTTATCGGAGGGTATTTTACACGAGAATTTTTTTCGGGGGGGGGGGGGGTTACACAAAAAAAAATGACCAAAAAAACACATCAAACATTTTTTATATCCATTTTTGTTCCGTTTTTACGAGTCAGACAAACATTCAGACATCGGGGGGGGGGGGGGGGGGGGGGGGTCAAACCACCAAACCCCCCTAGATACGGCCTTGCCTCTTAATATAAAAACAGTATCTTGCTTGTAAACTATATAAAATTACCGGCAAGATGATAACAGGAAATAAAATATGTACGGAAACATAAGTATGACAAAATATGTATGGCATATGAAAAGAATATGTATGAAAGATGTATGACAACATAAAATATGACAACATAAAAAGTTGTTTACCAGCAAGCCAAGTTTACTCGGATATACCTTCTATGCTCAGTAGTTTTTGCATATAAATATTATCTATGCACCAAATAAAAATGACAAATAAATACAGTCTTAAATTTCAAAATTAAATAAAAAAACAAGTTTTTTGACTGAAAGTAAGGAGCGATATTAAAACTTAAAACGAAACGAAATTATTCCATATATGACAGGGGCTGTCCCCTCCTGGACGCCCCGCTCTTTACGCTAAGTTTGACTCTTTCTCACAACTCTACTTTTTAAAACAAGAAGAAAACATAAGCGTAAAGAGCGGGGCGTTGAGGAGGGGATATCCCCTTTCATATACGGAATAATTTCTGTTCTTTTTAAGTTTTAATGTCACTCCTTACTTTCAGTTAAAAAAAACTTGTTTTGTTTCTTTAATTTCAGAACGTTTTTGAATTAATGCAGGTTTTGAAGATTGCTCGCCGTACATGTATAATTAACACGAAATTTGCACATTAATTTTACTTTTTTAAAAACTAATAATAACCTTATAATAACCTATTGATTTTGGTTCCAGTTATTTAAGAATGACTCTTGAATCACAAAGGCTGTTTCAATAGAATAATAACTTCTTTTAAAAGTAAAAAAAACTTTAGCGTAAGAGCAAGCTATTGAGGAGAGGCAACCTCCCTCATATACGTAATATTTTCGGTTTGTTTCAAGTTTTAATGTTGCTCCTTATTTTCAGTTGAAAAAACTTATTTTTTTATTTAATTTTTGATAGTTATTTGAATAATGCTGGGAAATCCTGCACCCCCTTCATGAAAAATTCCTTTCCACCATGAAAAATTCACCTAACTTTTTCCCCCTGGACCCCCCATCACCAGAAGAAATCCCCCCTGAAAACGTCTGTATACTTCCCAATAATATATGTAAACAATGGGCGAAGTTCACAACTCGCAGCCCTTCCCCCGCAGACTGTGGGGGATTAAGTCATCCTCAAAGACATAGTTATTAGATTTTTTTACTATGCTGAACAAAATGGCTATCTCAAAATTTTGATCGGGTGACTCTGGGGAAAAAAATAGCGTTGGAGGTGCCCTCCAATTGTTTTGGTCATTGAAAAAGGGCCCTATAACTTTTAATATCCGTTCTAACAAGCCCTGTCACGATATACTAGGACCACTGGGTCGATACGATCACCCCTGGGAAGAAAAATAAAAAAAAAGAAAACAAATAAACACGCATCCGTGATCTCTCTTCTGGCAAAAAAATACAAAATTCCACAATTTTTGCAGATTGGAGCTTGAAACCTGCTGCATTAGGGTTCTCTTATACGCTTAATCTGATGGTGTGATTTTCATTAAGATTCTATGACTTTTAGAGGGTGGTTCCCCTCTTTTTCGAAAATAAGGCAAATATTGTCAGGCTCGTAACTTTTGATTGATAAAACTAAACTTGATGAAACTTATATATTTGAAATCAGCAGAAAAATCCAATTCTTTTGATGCATCTATTGGTATCAAAATTCCGTTTTTTAGAGTTTCGGTTATGACACCTTACTTACAGCTACCACGTTACCACGTTGTTGTTAAATTTCCCTTTTTCATGCTCGACGTTTGATAATAAGTACTTTATCAAAATCAATCGATCAAGATAGGTCCATTGTTCCATAATTACAAAAAAAAGTCAATTATTGTTCGGTAATTGTCCTAGCAGTTATTAACGAAAAGATTTAGTTTTAATATTTAATGAAATTATTGAAAGTAGTTTACTGCAAAATATCACATCACTGGTTTCTGCTATGCTAGAAAATTTGCTCTGGGTGTATAAATACGCTTCTAAACAAATTTTATAATTTTTCAGGTTGCATATGGTCAAATACTACGTCAATGATTCCTCTTTTTTGTTCAATTGATAATCTGGTATATCAGTCTTACAATAGTAACAAAAAAAGTCCTAGCCAAACTGAGATGTAATAAATTCAAACTTAATGAGAGGATCGTCAAGTTGTCTTTTGATAGCGTTGCATCGCGTAAGAACCTAAAAAAAGGTACATTGAATTACTTTGTGAAACCTCTATGAGCAATTAAGAATTTAAGAAACTTTCACTTTTGCCTCATCTTTGCATATGAGATACCCAATAAATATCTTCAAAATGGGTTGCACACTTTTTTGGAAGTTGAAGTAACATTTTGTCGCTGGTCAAGCCTTGAATGTGTCCAAGCCCACCTCTAACTTAACTTTTGATTTAATGTCTTATGTCTCAAGACCTGCCCTCGTGCTCTTGATGTACAGTGGCAACTTAGTGAGTAGCCCCTTGGACTCCTCAGAACTTGATAACAGGCTATTTATAGTTTGGAATGATGAAAAGGTTCAACGTTTTGACTGTCAAAAATTTTGAATAGCTTTTGTACTCTAAGATTTTCAACATCAAATATATGATAAATGATGAATAGCGCAAATGCCTGACCCAATTGAAGCATTGTGTGCATGGTTGCCACTTTGAGGATTTACTATTTACTAGACTTTGGCAAGAAAATTATAAGACAAAGTTCCGTTTTACTAGATCTTGCCAAGTGCCGCGACAAGCACGAGGCAGTCAAAAAGGAAATGAGCTATCTTCATACGTATAGACTGATTTTCATTTCTCCAGAGTACAATGCTGAAATATGAGATTTATGTCTTATATATTAACATATATTGCCAAATATGACTCGAACGAGACAAAGTGAACCGAGAGGGGGGAGGTATTTTATATTTCTTTATATGAACAGAAAAAAGTGAAATATGGCAAATCAAAAAAGCCAAAAGGACTTTTTTCATGGCAAGACAAGATTTTTGTTTCTTTTCTTTGAAAATCAGTTGTTTTTTTTCTGTTCAGATTGTTTTCCACTAAAAGCGGCTGATGTTGTAAAAAAGAAGATGAAATGAACAAATAATGGGGACCCTTGTTCCTTTTTTGCTACTCTTCTTATGAGTCAACTTTCTGTATTTTTTTCAACTTTGAAACAAGATAAATAACAAAATTAACAATAATAATTTTGAACATCAACAATACGAAACACAAAGTGAATAGCGGGCAAAAAGTATCATTGAAGCTGAAAACTTCCTTTTAACAGTCCATTATCAATTACGCTAACGCTTCCTTCTTCCAATTTTCGCTAAGTCAAACCCTTCTGTTTCCTAGACATATCAACGGGAGTAGGTTGAACTACCCACTCCGAAACAGAGTTAGAGTCTTGGAGGTGAAATTGTTCTCAATGCATTAGAGACTGAAAACTAATGTTCTGCGCCATCTGAAGCATAGAGCAAAGCCCATAGAATTAGTACGAATTCAGCTTGAACCGAATGCTGTCTGACGTCCCCTTCACAGAGTTTCTAAGTATAATTTAGTATTTGTCCCCAGTCTCCCGTTTTCGGGCTCGACAAAATTGTCAGAAATGCCTACAATAAGGGCAATAGAGTTGCCTTTCATTTTTCCGGAAATAAAAAAAAGAAGATTAGCACTAGTAAAGTTCGTGCATCCTTATTTTTAAAAACATTTTTAAAACATTTTTAAAACATTTTTAAAACATTTTTAAAACATTTTTAAAACATTTTTAAAAACGTGCATCCATGTTTTAAAAACAGTGAATCCTTATTGCATTCACTGGACATCAAAGTTGGACTTTTTCATCTTTACAAGTATGTATGAAAAAAAGTATAAGAAAATGGTTATTAATGGCACTTGAAAGTTTGTTTGCCTGGTCCCTGGTTGAATTTACGGAAGATCCCATATAAAGTTTGTTAAAATATAAACGCCAGGCTGGCCTCTGCCCCAGCAGATAATAAATGCCAGTGATGCGACAACCATTGAGTGCAGCTAATTTGGAGGAGTCTATCGTTAGAAATTTCACAGAATTCTTAGAAAGCTGATCAAACAGTTCGTGGTAACGAACTGTAAGTAAGGAGCGACCCGGCTCAATGGTAACCGAAACTCTAAAAAACGGAATTTTGATAACAATAGATACATCAAAAGAATCAAATTTTAATTCTGATTTCAAATATATAAGTTTCATCAAGTTTAATTTTACCTATCAAAAGTTACGCGCCTGAGAAAATTTGGCTGATTTTCGAAAAAAGGGGGAAGACCCCCATAAAGTTATCGAACCTTAATGAGAATCACACCATCATATTCAGCGTATCAGAGAACCCTACTGTAGAGGTTTCAAGCTCCTATCTACAAAAAAGTGGAATTTTCCATTTTTTGCCAGAAGAAAGATCACGGATGCGTGTTTATTTGTTTTTTTGTTGTTTTTTTTTCCCCAGGGGTGATCGTATCGACCCAGTGGTCCTAGAATATCGTGGGAGGGCTCATTGGAACGGAAATTAAAAGTTCTAGTGCCCAAATTTTGAGATAGCCATTTTGTTCAGCATGGTCGAAAATATTATAACTATGTCTTTTAGGATGACTTAATCCCTCGAAGCCCCCAGGAGGAGGGCTGAAAGTTATGAACTTTACCCAATGTTAACATATAGTATTGGTTATTGGGACCCGGCTCAATGGTAACCGAAACTCTAGAAAACGGTATTTCGATACAAATAGATACATCAAAAGAATTGGATTTTAATGCTGATTTCAAATATATAAGTTTCATCAAGTTTAATCCCACCCATAAAAAGTTATGCACCTGAGAAAATTTGGCTGATTTTCAAAAAAAGGGGGAAAGACCCCCTAAAAGTTATAGAACCTTAATGAAAATCACACCATCATATTCCGCGTACCAGAGAACCCTACTGTAGAGGTTTCAAGCTCCTATCTACAAAAATGTGGAATTTTGCATTTTTTGCCAGAAGAAAGATCACGAGTGCGTGTTTATTTTTATTTTTTTTTTTTCCCAGGGGTGATCGTATCGACCCAGCGGTCCTAGAATATCGTGGGAGGGCTCATTGGAATGGAAATTAAAGTTCTAGTGCCGTTTTTAAGTGACCAAAAAAAATGGAGGGCAACTAGGCCCCCTTCCACGCTCATTGTTTTCCCAAAGTCACCTGATCAAAATTTTGAGATAGCCATTTTGTTCAGCATGTTCGAAAATATTATAGGTATGTCTTTTAGGATGACTTAATCCCCCGAAGTTCCCGGGAGGAGGGCTCAAAGTTATGAACTTTACCCAATGTTAACATATAGTATTGGTTATTGGGAAGTATACAGTACAGACGTTTTCAGGGGAGATTTTTCCTGGTAGTGGGGGAGGGGAGGGAGAGGGCAGGGACGTACGCAGGGGGGGGGGGGGTCCGGTCCCCGGCCCCCCCGAAATCTCACGATTTTTTTTCATTTTCCCATAATTTTCTGATTTTTCTCACAGAATAATGGGTTTAAAGGATTTGGCCCCCCGAAACAAATTGCCCCCCCCCCCGAAACAAAAACCTGCGTACGTGCCTGGGGTCAGGGGTTATGTAGGAGGATCTTTCCATGAAGGAAGTTTTCATGGGGCAAGGGAAATTGCTATGAAGGGGACGCCGGACTTCCCAGCATTATTTAAAAAAAAGATCAGAAATTAAATATAAAAAAACAGGTTTTTCAACTGCAACAGCAGCAACATCAAAACTTTAAATGAACAGAAAACATTACATGTATGATTGAGTTCACCCCCTAGTCAATACCTCACTCTTTAAGCCAGAGATTTTTTAGTACTTTCATAAGAGCTATTTATACTAATTAACGGCCTTTGTGATTAAGCGGTCATTTTTAAAGAATTGGAACAAAATTCGAACTTTCGCTTAAAGAGCAAGGTATTGACTAGGGGGCGAACCCCCTAATGTACGTATTAAAAATATATGAATATAGAAGTTCGTTACGTAAGTTAATTCGTAAGTTACGTATATTTATTACTAATAAAAACGTTCGTAAATAAAATGAAACAAGTTTCGAGAAAGTCATTTAACCAAATAAAAGTAAATTAATATGAAAATTTTGTTTTAATTATTCATGTACTGTGAGCCAAGATCAAAACCTGCATTTATTCAAAAACGTTCAAAAATTAAATAAAAAAAACAAGTTTTTTTAACTGAAAGTAAGGAGCGACATTAAAACTTAAAACGAACAGAAATTATTCCGTATATGAAAGGGGCTGTCCCCTCCTCAACGCCTTGCTCTTTACGCTAAAGTTTGACTTTCTCACAACTCTGTTTTTTTTAAACAATAAAAACTTTAGCGTAAAGAGCGAGGCGTTGAGGAGGGAAATCCCCTTTCATATACGGAATAATTTCTGTTCGTTTTAAGTTTTAATGTCGCTCCTTACTTTCAGTTAAAAAAAACTTGTTTTTTTTTATCAAACAGTTCGTGGTAACGAACTGTAAGTAAGGAGCGACCCGGCTCAATGGTAACCGAAACTCTAAAAAACGGAATTTTGATACCAATAGATACATCAAAAGAATCAGATTTTAATTTTGATTTCAAATATACAAGTTTCATCAAGTTTAATCTTACCTATCAAAAGTTACGCGCCTGAGAAAATTTGTCTGATTTTCGAAAAAAGGGGGAAAGACCCCCTAAAACTTATAGAACCATAATGAAAATCACACCATCATATTCAGCGTAACAGAGAACCCTACTGTAGAGGTTTCCAGCTCCTATCTACAAAAATGTGGAATTTTGCATTTTTTGCCAGAAGAAAGATCACGGATGCGTGTTTATTTGTTTTTTTTTTCTTTTCCCCAGGGGTGATCGTATCGACCCAGTGGTCCTAGAATATCGTGGAAGGGCTCATTGGAACGGAAATTAAAAGTTCTAGTGCCCTTTTTAAGTGACCAAAAAAAATGGAGGGCAACTAGGCCCCCTCCCACGCTCATTTTTTTCCCAAAGTCACCCGATCAAAATTTTGAGATATCCATTTTGTTCAGCATGGTCGAAAATATTATAACCATGTCTTTTAGGATGACTTAATCCCTCGAAGCCCCCAGGGGGAGGGCTTAAAGTTATGAACTTTACCCAATGTTAACATATAGTATTGGTTATTGGGAAGTATACAGACGTTTTCAGGGGGAATTTTTTCTGGTAGTGGGGGGGTGGGGTGGGTTGGGGGTTATATGGGAGGATCTTTTTATGAAGGAAGTTTTCATGGGGGAAGGGACATTGCTACGAAGGGGGTGCCGGATTTCCCATCATTATTTTTTTTAAAAAATCAGAAATTAAATATAAAAAAACAAGTTTTTCAACTGAAAGTAAGGAGCAACATCAAAACTTAAAACGAACAAAAAAATATTAGCTATATGATTGGGTTCACCTTCTAGTCAATGCCTCGCTCTTTAAGCCAAAGATTTTTTAGTACTTTCATAAGAGCTATTTATTCTAATTAACGGCCTTTGTGATTAAGGGGTCATTTTTAAAGAATTGGAACAAAATTTTGTTTACTTATTCAATGACGGTGAACCAAAAAAAAAGCTGCATTAACTAAAAAAAGATCAGAAATTAAATAAAAAAAAACAAGTTTTTTTAACTGAAAGTAAGGAGCGACATTAAAGCTTAAAACGAACAGAAATTATTCCGTATATGAAAGGGGCTGTCCCCTCCTCAACGCCTTGCTCTTTACGCTAAAGTTTGACTCTGTCTCACAACTTTATTTTTTAAAACAATAAAAAACTTTGGCGTAAAGAGCAAGGCGTTGAGGAGGGGACAGCCCCTTTCATATACGGAATAATTTCTGTTCGTTTTAAGTTTTAATGTCGCTCCTTACTTTCAGTTTAAAAAACTTGTTTTTTTTTTATTTAATTTTAATATAAGTGACGTGATTGCTATTCGTGCTTATGCCTTGTCTTCATTCTCCACAGACTGGCTTATATAAATGCACTTAAAACCGGGGCCAATAGTGGTCTACCCTTTGTGTGTTCCAATGCAGATTAGGGACAGGCTAAAGGAAACTTAACGTCAACATATGAGATTTATAATATATAACTTCCGTATAACTTCTTTTGCAAAAAACTGGTGCAAAAAATTGCGTCGGTTATGGTAGAGTAGCGTAAGGATAGCCAGAAAACACGGTCGAAGTAAATATTGAACAGGCAATCAAATTAGTCTTTACAAACTCAGAAAAAAAATTGACTTGCATAAGTTTACTATTCTTTCATAAAATTTTATATCGTTTAATCGGTTTTAGAATATTTGAATTGTCTAACAAGATCTACAAATTATGCGGGCTTTTTACTGGATCTAGCCAAATTTTACAAGGGGTGGCAACCATGATTGTGCGCTAGCCAAAGCGATACTAATTAACAAATACTAAAACCGCATGGGGGGAGGGGCTGTCAATAATATAAGAGCATTCCAATCGACAAGGCCGTACCCAGGATTTTTTTTCAGAGGGGGTTTTACTCAAAAAAAATTCGAGGGGGGGGGGGGTTGACACACAAAAAAAAACTCAAAAACCACATACAAAATTTGTTTTTATCTATTTTTGTTACGTTTTTATGAGTCAGACAAACATTTCAGGGGGGAGGGCAGGGGGGTTCAAATCCCCCTACCCCCCCCCCTCTTCTGGGTACGGCCTTGCCAATTGATGCCTGCAGTGTTAAACATCTTACGTCTTTGTCTGAATTTTACCCTTACAGTCTGAACTCAAAACGTTGGATGATTTCTAACATACTTAATGTTGCGAAGCAAAGAGTTGTAAGTATGTGCAACCATAAATTTGATTAACTGGCTGTACCAGATGTGTATGATCAAAATTCTATTGTAATTTATCTTGTAGTCTAACTGTTATTTTGTATTGTTATTTTGCACAAAATTCTATTGTAATTTCACTGTTATTTTGATAATGTGCATCTTTGCACGAGAAACTAAAAACAATAAAGTATGTTTTAATCTATAAAAGTCGCAAAGGATTGAATTAATATAACTTTAATATAAGCAAAATATAAGCAAAATCAAAGTTTTTGGTTTTGTTCATATTGCATATTTTGTATATGTATAATGGTGAATAACAAATGAACTCTCTCTCTCTCTCTCTCTCTCCTCTCTCTTCTCTCTCTCTCTCTCTCTTTCTCTCTCTCTCTCTCTCTCTCTCTCTCTCTCTCTCTCTCTCTCTCTCTCTCTCTCTCTCTCTCTCTCTCTCTCTCTCTCTCTCTCTCTCTCTCTCTCTCTCTCTCTCTCTCTCCTCTCTCTCTCTCTCTCTCTCTCTCTCTCTCTCTCTCTCTCTCTCTCTCTCTCTCTCTCTCTCATCTCTCTCTCTCTCTCTCTCTCTCTCTCTCTCTCTCTCTCTCTCTCTCTCTCTCTCTCTCTCCTCTCTCTCTCTCTCTCTCTCTCTCTCTCTCTCTCTCTCTCTCTCTCTCTCTCTCTCTCTCTCTCTCTCTCTCTCTCTCTCTCTCTCTCTCTCTCTCTCTCTCTCTCTCTCTCTCTCTCTCTCTCTCTCTCTCTCTCTCTCTCTCTCTCTCTCTCTCTCTCCTCTCTCTCTCTCTCTCTCTCTCTCTCTCTCTCTCTCTCTCTCTCTCTCTCTCTCTCTCTCTCTCTCTCTCTCTCTCTCTCTCTCTCTCTCTCTCTCTCTCTCTCTCTCTCTCTCTCTCTCTCTCTCTCTCTCTCTCTTCCTCTCTCTCTCTAGTAGTAAGGGTGTACGCACTTTGACGAGTGGTTGCGTAATATGACTTACCACGGGTCAGTCACCTATTACTACGAACGGTACATGTCTTATCAGACGGGTTTCTAAGGTAACACCCATTTTTTTGGGGTCAATCAGAGAGAGAGAGCGGTGGTTACTCCATATACAGTAACTTGATTAGTAGGTTTTTTTTTAAACTTGGCAATGTGTAATGTACTCAAGCATGTTTTGAGAGTTTGATTACATGCCTTACCAGACGGGTTTCTAAGGTGACACCCATTTTTTGGGGGTCAAACAGAGAGAGAGCGGCGGTTACTCCATATACAGTAACTTGATTAGTAGGTTTTTTTTTAAACTTGGCAACGTATAATGTACTCAAGCAAAAACCCTATAAAATGTTCATACACTACATTCCAATTTTCATTATGTTTTAACACATTGATTATAGTACACTACATATTATTAACTTTGAAAACAATGGATTCGTCAATTTTCAATGTGAGTACACTTTCATTCTTTATTTCCCAAAAAAAATGAAAAAAAAAAAAAACGTTTTACTAGTAAATTCAAATTTCAGGGGGACTTAGCCCCTGACAAAGAACCACAAACAAGCGCTAGTATAGTGAAAACGCGTACCTAAGGGGTAAAATATAAATTAAACATACACACAACAGGGCAAGATGGAGCAATGCCACATTCTGTGTGTTTTTATCTTTATTTGATGGGTATTCAAAAGCGTGGATTTCTGTTAAATAAATGGTTCTTGTATGCGCGATTCAAGAGTTTCCTTTATGGCCAAATTAAACGAGACGTATTTGATGAAAGTAAAAAGGCTTTAACAGATGATTAAGTGGCTTTTATAAAAATGTAAGACAGGGAAGGGGTCAATGTATCAATTCTAGCACGTTCATTGTAAGGTGAAAAAAAACAAAGTATTTCTTCATTAAGGAATTTGTGTATTAAGTTGGAACTTTCAGAGTTAAATAAATGATTCTTGTATGCGCGATTCAAGAGTTTCCTTTTATGGCCAAATTAAACGAGACGTATTTGATGAAAGTAAAAAGGGTTTAACAGATGATTAAGTGGCTTTTATAAAAAATTAAGACATGGAAGGGGTCAATGTATCAATTCTAGCACGTTCATTGCAAGGTGAAAAAAAAAACAAAGTATTTCTTCATTAAGGAATTTGTGTATTAAGTTGGAACTTTCAGAGTTAAATAAATGATTCTTGTATGCGCGATTCAAGAGTTTCTTTTTATGCCCAAATTAAACGAGAAGTATTTGATGAAAGTAAAAAGGGTTTAACAGATGATTAAGTGGCTTTTATAAAAATTTAAGACAGGGAAGGGGTCAATGTATCAATTCTAGCACGTTCATTGTAAGGTGAAAAAAAACAAAGTATTTCTTCATTAAGGAATTTTTGTATTAAGTTGGAACTTTCAGAGTTAAATAAATGATTCTTGTATGCGCGATTCAAGAGTTTCCTTTTATGGCCAAATTAAACGAGACGTATTTGATGAAAGTAAAAAGGGTTTAACAGATGATTAAGTGGCTTTTATAAAAATTTAAGACAGGGAAGGGGTCAATGTATCAATTCTAGCACGTTCATTGTAAGGAGAAAAAAAAAACAAAGTATTTCTTCATTAAGGAATTTGTGTATTAAGTTGGAACTTTCAGAGTTAAATAAATGATTCTTGTATGCGCGATTCAAGAGTTTCTTTTTATGCCCAATTAAACGAGACGTATTTGATGAAAGCAAACAGGGTTTAACAGATGATTAAGTGGCTTTTATAAAAATTTAAGACAGGGAAGGGGTCAATGTATCAATTCTAGCATGTTCATTGTAAGGTGAAAAAACAAACTATTTCTTCATTAAGGAATTTGTGCATTAAGTTGGAACTTTCAGAGAGTGCTTAAAAGGGAAGGTTGAGTTGCACGAGGGTTCAGTTAAAGGGGGTATAGTAACATGGGGGTCGAGGGCAATTTATCTTTAAAAGAGGGCTTATTATTACATTATTAAATTTTTCTTCTTTTTTAAGGTGGAGGAAGATTCTCGCAATTACCCCCCTCCGCAAAAGAAACCAAGATGGAACGAATCCACATTGATGCAAGCTTCAAGGCCCTCCATCATCAAATATGCTGGTTCAATTATACATGCTCTGGACCAGCCAATGACCACGCAACTTTTAATGCCAGGAGCCTCTCACGCCAGTGTTAGCTCTGCGCAAACCTCTACGCAACCTGGGAGGAAATTGAAAAGAGAGTGGGCGGCTTCTCATAATGCCTCAGCCAAGTCTACTCAAGATCGCGAGGTTGACCCCCTTCATGCTTTGCCAGGGACTTCAGGTGTAGAAGCCCAGTCAGAATTTGTAAGTATATATATAATTTTTTTCTTTCCGTATTTTCAAAAATAAGGTAAATTTTCTCAAGCGCATAACTTTTGATGAGTAAAACTTAAATTTGTTTCTAAACTATTCTATAATAATCCTATTTCATTTTCTTTCATTAACCAAATTAGCAGTATATAAAGGAATGGTTATAACACTGAAGTAGCAAATAGCTTATCATACATTTCTATAAAACCTTACCTGTAACTTCTCTTTTAAGCAAGATGTTTTCTAATGCAATAATCCCTTATTTCTTTAAACAAACTAACTATGTAAACAAATCACTATTTCACAGTTGACAACTATTCTTAAACTGGGATACTTTTTTGCACTCAGCTTTTGCGTGTATCCGGTTCTTATCAAATGTCCCATCAGGACGCTTGAATTTTTAATCGACAGATATAATTTGAATTTTAATCGCTCCTTGCAAAGTGGGGTTTCATATAACAGGATGTTTATCTTCGATAAGATATTAACACAGGAAAAAAGGTTTTTTAATAATTTCCAAATATGTCATCGCAGTGATGTCAAAAAACATTAATTGGGCGAAACCGTTTTTGGTCATTTCAAGCAATTATTTCGACGAAACAGTTAGGTACATTTTAAAAGATGTTTTCGAAAAGAATTTGAGGCTGAAACTCTATGGTCGTTATAATACACAAGTTCTATTTGAACAGTGTTGTGAAGTCCGATATCCCAACTCGAAAGGGCTTCGATCCTCCTACCCCGAAGGAAGCTCCCGGTTCCCAAAGGTCCTCCCCGGGGGCTCTAAAAAGGACCATCCGGCATTTTAATTGCACTTTAATTGTTGATATGGAAGGAGAAAAAAAAAAGTTCTTCTCTCTTACAATGATTTATTTAGTCCAGGTCAACTACGTCCAGCACTTCAAACAAATTCGTTGCCAAAAGACGTAGGAAAATTCGGATTGTTGAGAAAGTTACACCAACACCAGCAACCGATGTATGGGCTTCGTGTCCATTAACCGAAGCTGAAGAGCAAGGGTTCATACAGCATACTGCATCGGTTGAACGATGGTCGGATTTTATTGAGAGTTATATTCAAGAGGGTCAAGCACTAGAGTTGGACCCCTATTTTGCGTTTTTATTCTGAAAATTTTTGGAATAAAACCATTAGTTTTATATATCATTCTCTTGTTCTAAATTATCCTCTAAGAATAAGACTTCATTTTGCTGACTAAAACAATATATATTTTTAACATGTTCAGTTGTCATTATGAAAGAAATATGGCAATGTAACTTTTTTTCTTCTTCTTTTAATTGTTCAGGTGGTGGGACAATGACTATGAAAAATTGACATAGTTTATTAACTTTATAAAAATAATGGTTATTTTACATAAAAAATAAAACTTTTTTCTACAGATTAATGATATAGCACCACCGCCACCATTGAGTGATGAAACAACTGAATTTACAGGACCAATTCTTTCACCACCAACGGAGTTCAGTGATGAACCTACATTAGTTCTAGAGAATATGGAGTGGCATAGGGGTTTCCTTAATGATGTTTTTGGGGAAATGGCTAGCCTAGACGACTTAACCTGTGATATTGACATGCTTGAGGATCCGGGGTGGGCAGACAGCTTTATGAGTGAGCATTTAGGAGATGTTACTAGTGCATCTGAACCGGGTCCTCATAACGAAATTCCAGCACAGGACAATACAGGCTGGCTCGACCAATTGTCCCCAAACACCCTGGAATATGTACTAGGGGACTGCCTCATGCCATCTCCAACCAATGTTATTGAACAGACTGGGAGTGGTGGTGATGTTATTGACAATTCCCTGTCACCCTCCACCATTCCACTTAATGATATAGCTAGTACTAGTAGTAATACAACAACAACACCAGTACCCCTCTTCCAGATTTTTTTCTCTCCAACTCTGCCTTGCACCACACATTGGTCTACAGTGCCAAATTCGGTGACCCTTCAACTCTCTAATGTCGGGGGATATAATAACAGATCCCTCGGCCATTACACATTCATATAATGATAAAATTCGAGTCATTCTTGAACAACAAATGAGGGTGTGGGGAGTGGGGGCCAGTTTAAAAGCATCAATAGCACTAAAAATATTTTTTTAAATGAAAATGCGGGTAAGATGTATTCGAAATACTTGCACACAGAGATGTTGGCAATTCACCCGCATTTATCAAATTATGGGGAGGTTTTTCTAAATTGGGCTAATAGTATTCAAAGTAAGTGGGAAAATTATAACGAGGGGGGTAGTGGATCTGTGGTTCTATTTATTGAAAGTTTAAATGTTAATATATGTAGGTTTAAAAAGGATTTTATTGTAAGAGGGGAACGGGGAATATTGCATTAAAATATCATTCAGATTTAGAGGGGTGTAGGGGGTACAACGAATCTGTTTCGATACGAGGCTGCAGTGTTTCAAGTATGCATTTTTAATTGCAGCATACAGACCTCTGCGCGATGATGCATCTAAGAAAAAGTTGGATAAAATGGCAGTTAATGGTAGGGAGGGTTCAAAGTTCCCAAAAGTAGATTTTAATTGTTTAAATGGTCAATTTCCCGTGACACTAAAAGGAATAGATATTTTTGAGCGGGCTAATGCACATTTAAAGATTGGTGTCACGGTGTTACAGTATGAAACAGAATTTGAAGAGGGTCAGCGTTCCGATAAGAAGGGTGTATTATTTCCAGTGCGAGCTCCTTCAATTGAATCAGTAGAACACTGGGTGTGGCTTCTATACACCCCACCCACAGACTCCGATTCAATTGGTCATTCCAATCCAATTACGGATATTAGTAGGGTTCTAAGTGAGGGTAAAAAGCGGAAAGGTGTGTTTTATTACTGTCCAACATGTCTCTCAAGATTTCGCTCTGATTTAAAGTTAAAGCATCACATGAAACACTGTAAATGTCATGGATACCAGGCTGTGGAGACGGTAAGCGGAGATAGAGCGATCTTACGTTTTAAAAATTTTCAAAACACGCTCCAGCAGAGCAATAAGATCGCTTTAGACTGCGAAGCTAAACTGACAGACGTGTGCGATCCGTCAAATTCAAATCGTGTTAAAATACATGAAGCCATAGGGGTCTCTTACGCTCACGCGCAACGAGATTCCAATAATACCATGCAAGTGCTGGATGTAGTTGAGATGTTGAGTGACGGTGAAGACTGCATGCGCTCTGCATTGGTCAGTCTAATCAAAACAGCGAACGGTACAATTTCGCGCCTTCGTTATACAAACTATCCTATGCTTCTATCACCAGATGACATAGTGGCTATTAAAAATCATAAAATGTGTTGGGTTTGCAAGGGAGAATTCGATGATGGTGTTGGGAATGGGGGGAGGAGGAAGGTGATCGACCATGATCATTTGTGGCAGGAAATTACATCGGGAGGGAGTAACTTTAGAGGGGTAGCACATCAGTCATGCAATTTAAACGTTAGACAACAATATTTCGTACCTGTTTTTATACACATTTCCAATTACGACTTAAAGTTTGTTCTTCCGGCGTTGGCCCGCATTGCCAAGGGAGGAGTTGTAGATGACGCATGGATAGATGGTTCTTTTTCATATAATATCATACCCAAATCATCGGAGAAGCTACTGCTGCTAGAATTCATGTGGAAAACAGTTGACAAGGGTAACACGTGCCTGAATAAAATCCGTTTTTTAGACTCTTTCAGCTTCTTCCCCAAATCTTTAAGTCAATTGATTCAGGTACAGAAAAGTGACAATTTTGATAGCTTCCCCCTCCTCAAACAGCGCTTCCCCGATGATGAAATGTATGATTTATTAACGTGTAAGGGTATATATCCATATGATTATTACAACTCTGGCTCGAGGCTAGATGAGGTGTCACTACCGCCCATTGAAGCTTTTTACAATTCTCTTACTGAGAGTGAGTGCACCACTAGCGACTGCGAATTTGCTAAGAGGGTTTGGGCAAAGGGCGGATGTAAAAATGGGTGGGATTATTGTAAACTTTACTTGGCCAGTGACGTACTCACTCTTCTGGACATTGTGTGCAAAAATACGGATAAAATCTATGGGGAATTTGGGTTGGATTTAGGTTATTATTTTTCCACTCCTCATTTGGTGATGGACTTGATACTTAAAATCAGCAAAGAAGAAATAGGTCTGATCGCCGATGTGGATCAGCATCTGTTTGTAGAGAGATCAATGAGGGGTGGGTATGTTTTTCACGGGGATCGTATCATGAAAACTGATCCGAGTGGACAGCACACCGAAGAAAAGTCGGACGCAGTTTTTTTGGATATGAATTCTCTTTACCCATCGGCAATGTCTCACTACTGTTTGCCGTGTGGGAATTATAAATGGCTTGACAATCCGTGTCTTCGAATTTCCCCGACATTGCCAGTGTTGAGGAGAATGGGGCAGAGGGATGGTTTTTTGAAATTGACGGTGAAATACCCATGGAAATCCATGAATCGGTAAAAGACTTTGTTTTTCCGTGCATAAATTGACCGGTGGGTAGGGACTCTCTGAGCCCCTACAATTTATCTTTAGTAGAGGACGGGTGTATGCACTGGGTACCTTCAAAACAAAAACTAATTGCCGACCTCAACCCGAAACAGAATATCGTTGTTCATCACGTGCTATTGAAATGGATGGTGTCCAATGGTTTCAAGGTCACAAAGATTCATAGAGCCCTCCAATTTGATCAAAAGCCTTACATGAAAACGTTTATTGACACCTTTGTCAGTAAGCGTTCACAAGCGAAAACGAAAGTTGAAAAAGAAGTCTATAAACTCATTTTGAACTCAGCTTTCGATAAAATGTGCGAGAGCGTACGACACAGAAGTCGATGTGACATTGTAACCAATCCCAAAGATTGTGCTCGAATCATTGCGGATCCAAACTTCACATCGTTCACAATCATAGACTCTGATATGGTGCTCCTACACCGTAAGAAAAGAAACATTGTTTTAAATAAAAATATTGCAGGCGGAAGTGCAATAACTGAAATATCCAAGAAACTCATGTTGTCATTTTATTATAATGTATGCAAGGTACAGTGGCCGATTGAGGGACAAGTTCAAGTGTATTACAGGGAAAGTGATTCACTCCTGTCAAAGTCAAAACTGAAAATCTATTGAATGATTTGGAAAATGGCGAGTACATTAGCTCACGAATGGACTACACTAATTGGGACGAATCCCTCTACCCAGAGCTAGTGAAACGCCAGGCCCCAAATTAATTGTTAATGTTAAAATCTGAAACGGGTAGCGATCTGATATCCAGTGGTGTGTTTCCTGGTCCGAAGGTATACTGTGTGGAAACGCACGGCAAGGATATCAAACAAGTTTGCAAGGGGGTACCTACACACTTTGTAAAAAATAATTTCGACATGAGTGTGTACAGAAACTGTGTGAAACGTAGTTTAGTGCCAAGGGCGAAAGTCATGGCGATTCGCTCTTTACAATTTAAAAACTACACAGTTAGAGTTGAGAAAAACGCCATGTCTGCCATATCGGACAAAGTCTATGTACTTGAGGATGGTGTGAAGGTACTACCACACGGTCATTATTTAATTTCAGACCGAGTTGAATGTGTAGAGTACAGAAAACAACTCGGTCTAGAAAAATTAACTTAAATTCATTTAAATTCATTTAAAAAAGTATAAATTGGGTGGGAGGGTTTTTTTGGGTAATTAGGTGTTTTTTTAAAATTCTTTTTTTCTTTATCACAAACAATTTTCAATGTGTGTGTGTGTGTGTGTGTGTGCAAGGCAGATCAATTTCCACTATTTAATGCCAGCCCCGGCCCGGGCCCGCCGCAACGGGCCCCCGCTTCCCGGCGCCCGGCACTTCCCGGCCCGCCCCCGGCCGCCGCAGCGGCCGCCCCCGGGGGGGGGAAGGGAGGGGGATCCCAAAATTGAAAATGCTGTAAATAAAAGTGATATTATTATTTCACAAGTGCTTTATTCTAATAAATGTTGTATTTTTCTATAAATAAAAAAAAAAGTGTATCTATTTAAGTGTTTTTTTCTCTGTGCCTATGTAAATGATGTATTTTTTATTATAAATAAATTTAAAAAAAAGTGTATTTATTTAGGTGTTTTTTCTCTGTGCCTGTGTAAATGTTGTATTTTTTATTATAAATAAATTAAAAAGTGTATTTTTTCATGTTTAATGTGCTTTCAATGTAATATTTTTTAAAAGTATTGTTAGTTTTTTATGTATATAATAAAAGAAAATATGATTCTTTATTCGTCTTCTTCTTCTTATTATTATTCTTGAACGGAGTAGTATTAATCGGGAAATTATTTAGTCATTAGACAGCCATAGTCTACATTTAGTTGTCTAGGTGAACTGTTGAAGGGAACATGTATCAATTTAAAACACCATTCAGATCGTTTCTGTGTGGACCGTCAATGTCAGGCAAAACAACACTCTTAACTAAAATAATTAAAAATTGCGATAAAATGTTTGTGGAAAAGCCGAAAAAAATCTACTATTGTTACAGTATTTGGCGGGAGTCATACGATAAGATAAAAGCAATTGCTGCCACCACCATGGGATTGGTGCAGATACAATTCATACAGGGACTTGATGTTTTGAACATTATTGAACCAAACTCTTGGCTGATCATTGACGATCCGGCTGAATCTATTGAACAATGGTCCCAGGAAATGCTACAACTGTTCACTGTTCGCTCTCATCATGAACAGATTTCCGTTGCTCTGGTTCTACACAATCTCTTTCATCAGAGCAAATGTATGCGAACACTTGCATTGAACTGCACCTACTATATTATCTACAGAGTTGTTCGTGATTCTAGCTCGATAATAACTTTCAATAAACAAATCTATCCAGGAGCCCCCAAATTTCTGCTCTCAGCATACAATCAGGCAACTAATAAACCCTACGGCTACATCCTATTGGATCTTAATCAAAATACACCCGAGGATCTGCGTGTAGTCACAGATATTTTTGACAATGAAATTACAGTATATCTCCCCGTACACACTAAAAAGACCTATTAGTTGCTATCATGACACTGAAAAAACTACATGAAAATAGTTATTTGTTTTCAGTTCTAAGCAGTTCAAAACCTCCGCTTAGGAAAGCAATACTCAAACACGGTATTGACAATGATTTCATTAATCTAATATCCGAACTTTGTTTAAATTTGACTGAGGGTAATGTTCAAGTGCCAGAAGTAGTTAAGCAACAGGCAAAGCAACATCGTTCCATTGTACGTACATTGGCCTCTAGAAAGAAAGGAAAGAATTTTAAAAGGAAAAGACTTCTTCAGGCGGGCGGTAGCTTTTTCACACTTTTACTGCCAATAATTGCAGGACTTGTAAACAGTTTTCTCTAGAGAGAGAGAATGGCAAAACCCTATAAATTGACTCCAATAGAACTCGCTCTCTCACCCGTGGAACACTTTGAGAACAATCTGAGTAAATTCCTTGACAATGAGAATATTGAGGATGATAAAAAACTGCTTTTACTTCAAGATGCACTTCGCCGAGTGGACAAACATAAGTCCTATCGTGTGAAGCCCACTGCTGCTGCTGCTATTGATCACAAAAAAGAATCATCTCCTCAGGATTCTGTTGCTGGAACACAATTAAAGAAGGAGGAATTGGATTCAATTGTAGTGAAAATTGGAAATCTAATGCCCCACTCATATCATGAACAAAGTAAACGACTCCTAACCTATCTCATGGAAAGTGGTCAAGATCATATTCAAGTTGAGAACAATGGGAAAGGGATTATAATTCAGGGCAAGAGCTATAATCTACTTGATTTAATCTATGATATGGTTACAAATCGTAAAGGACTATTATCATTTGACGCTCATCTATACAACTTTCTAAATACATTAAACTTCCCCAAAAGTCTTATTAGCAATAGACAAATTCTAAAAAAATTAAATGAACATGCATCATTGTCAACACCACCACCACCATTAAAATATGAAGAAGAAGAAGATTTTAAATCAATTTTGGAAAATACTAGCACACCACTGATAGCTAGACAAAAGCGAAGACGTATCAAGTCAACGTCACCACCACCACCACCAACCGCCAGTATACAAAAGGATAGTGGACGTTACACAACGTGTTTACGTTCAAAATGGTTGAAGTTCTGAAAGGTGTTTATGAAAATATTGGTGAGGTGGGGAGTTTAAGTTCACCCACCACTCTTTCCAAGGTCACTGGTGTTTACACTAAAAGTGTACAAGACTATCTACAAAACGAATCAAGTTACACTCTGCATAGAAATCATAGACTTCGTGCTAATCAATATCGAAAAACTAAAGCCTTTTACCCACTGCATATAATGCAAGCAGATCTCCTGACTCTAGATGAGGTTCAACGACGTCACAATACACCGTACAAGTACATTCTACTTGCAATCAGTGTTTTTAGACGCTATGCATATGCCATTCCATTGCGATCAAAGAGAGGCGTTGAAGTTGCTCAGGCCATTGAAAGTATTCTCGAACAGGATTCATATAAAAAAAATCAAACGGATCGTGGTAGCGAATTTGTTAATCCCCATGTTGCAAAAGTACTAGTAAAATATAGTACACTGCTCTATCATAGTCATAGTCCTATAAAGGCTGCATTGGTCGAACGATTGATAAGAACTATTCGACTTTTAATTTCAAGATATTGTACATTGAAAAATACACCGGCTTTTATTCATGATTTAGATAAAATCATGTTGATTTATAATCAACGACCTCATCGATCATTGTCCAACTCTACCCCAACGGAAGTTCATCATTCTGATCATGATACAACTGACACCTTTCTTAAACAGTATTCCAATGAAAAGATTGTCAAGAAGAAAAATAAATTCAATGTTGGTGATACTGTTCGAATTAATAGGACATCTAATGTTTTTGAAAAGTGGAATTACTTGTGGTCCATCGAACTTTTTAAAGTGGCAAAAATCCTAGACACTAAACCCATAACTTATCGTTTGCGCGATACCAAAGATGAAGAGATTCTCGGCGGCTTTTATGACTATGAACTACAAAAAGTTAAAAATAATAGTGAAATCTATCAAATTGAAAAGATATTAAAGACTCGTACTCGCAGGGGTAGGAAACAGTTACTTGTTCGGTGGCTAGGATACAACTCTGATTTTGATTCTTGGATCGGTGTTGAAGATATTGACAATGCCCAATGATTTTTATGTAACTTTTATGTCCAATGTTTCCGATCCTCTCTACAACGACTTGAATACGACAAGTGATTTTTGGACAAAACTCTCCCCCGCCATCAAATTTGACGGTGCGTATGAAGTGGCTCTTGTCGACTGTATTCTCAAAAATACCTATGACATCCTGAGAAAGGATCGTGAATATGAAATAAAAATTAGACCCCATGATTGGCCACTCATTAGCGATCAACATGATGATTGGCCACTCGTTAACGATCGAGAAAAAATTGAAAAGATCAATTCATTTGAATATCCATATGTTGTATTACCCTACGAGGAGCTCACCTGTATGAATGATTTATGTCGTTCTATTAATAAAAGAATTTCCACTCGTAAAAAAGGAGCTTTTCATTTCAACTATTCAAAGGAGGAGGGCAAGATCTACATTAGTTCACCTATTGCCAGCGAAAAGGTTATTCTCAATGATAATCTAAAGGATGTTCTTGGCTTTAAGCTCAATATAATCAACGGTAAAAGTGCCGGAAACACTAATTTCATTTTTGCTGACTACCCACCTGCCTTCTCCACAGACACTTGTATATTTCTCTACGCTTCGTTTGTGGAAACATCGAGAGTCGGTAATTCAAATGTTCCCCTCCTACGAGTTCTTGAACGAAAAACCAATCAAGAGCATATTCATCACTACAATATAAAGCATCTTCAGTATATTCCCGTAAACACTTCCTATTTGGAACTCTGTCAGTTAACACTAAGAACTGAATTAGGTGATCCTCTAGCAATTTCAAAAGGCTTAGCAGTGATTACATGTCATTTTCGACCCATTGTCGGCGACAGCACAATCACCTAAAATGAACAATAGAAGAATTCCATTTGTCTGCCCCGATATCGATTGCTATGTTGGTGCTTTGAGTCCACGTCAAATAGGCAATGGATTGGACTACTACAAGGGTCGTACTACAATGTCTGGCTACGGTCTTGGTAGCTGGTTTGCTAGGCTATTTCGTTCTGCACTACCCCTTGCCAGAAAATATCTTGTACCTGCTGCATCAAATTTTGCTGCCTCCACACTACAGGACTGGGGGTCGGGCAAGAATTTCAAGGAGAGTGTTAAGGAAAATATTAGATCTTCAGCAAGAGCCGTTGGTGAGCAATTAAAATCTCGACAAAATGGGGAGGGATTGAAAAGGATGCGTGCACGTCATTCACTCATCAGTCTCCACCCAGGCGGGAAGCGAAGGACATCAACAAGGACTTTGAGGAATAAAACAAGGAAGACCAATAAGCAAAAGAAAAAAAAGAAAAAGATTGTTAGATCAAAGAAGGATTTCTTCTCTTAAGATGACTTATCTCCCTCACAAGGAATCATATCCATCAATTAGTTCCTCATTGAATCTATTCAATGCTGAAAATGTTGATGTCAGTGTCAAGTATGGCTACTATGAACAATTACACCCCCAACAACCCCTGTCGGAAAATATACACTTTCAAATATTTTCCAATGAAGACTATTTCATTGATTTGTCATCAACATTTATTGATTTAAATGTTGCGGTGAAGAAAAAGTCAGATAATACAACTCCAAATGCTGGTGATGGTCTCTCCTACGAGAACTGTATTCTACACAACCTATTCAAACAAATTAATGTATTCATTAATGGAACATTGGTGAGCACTAGCAATAATTTATCCAACTATGCAAGCTACATACAATTTATGATGATGACACCAAAGGCATACAAGGAGTTGAGAGGACAATCATTGGGCTATGAATATCGATCAGGTGTTGATACTGACGGTGAGTTGACTACTGCAGTGACCCAAGAGTATCATCTGGTTGGAAAATTAAATCATGAGGTATTCAATATATCCCAATGGTTACCCCCCAATGTCAAGATTGACATAAAGTTACAGATGGCCCCATCGAATTTCATTTTGAGAAAAACACTTCCTGCAGCACCCGATGCAAATGTCATTATCACATCGGCAATTCTCCACGTCCGAAAACAACAGGTTATGAGCTCTGTTGCATTGGCAGTGGAAAAGCTAAGAGCCAATGGTAACAACATTAAACTTCTTGTCCCCCATACGATCACCAATCAACGTCACATTGCCACCGGCTCTCGTAGCTATAGCGATTCATCATTTATCAATGGAGAAATCCCATCAAAATTGGCTTTGGCCTTTGTAAAGAGTGGCAGTGCCGTTAGATCCTGGACTGAATCCCCCCATGATTTTAATTTTTTCGGTCTATCTAGCCTTGTGTGCAAAGTGAATGGTATTCCACTGTACACTCTATCTTTTGACAAAAAATCCTATTGAACTCTGTACGAGTTGACCATGCAATCCCTAGATCATGACTCTCAACTATTTGAAAATGGAATAACCAATTCAATGTTTTCAAAAAATCATGGGGTAATTGTTTTGGACTTGTCGGGGACTCAGGATATGAGCATATTACGAACAGGGAATGTACGTTTAGAGTGTACATTTGCCGATGCTCTGACTCAGAGTATCACACTAATATCACTGAGTCAACTTGAAACCTATTGGGAAATCACACCCGACGGCAGTGTTCTACTAGACCTAGCACCATGAACACAAACCAAATAATCAACGTATTTAGTATGGATCCATACATGTCCCAGTACAAGTCCTATTGCATACCTTCGGACTTCATTGAAAAAATTCCAAGTGTTAACAATACCTTAATCATTGTTAATAGCAGTCCATCGACTTTGAAGACCGGCCATTGGGTATGCATCTTTCAAACAACGAAGAATATTGATTTTTTTGGTCCTCTTGGCCTATCATATAAATTCTACACGCCATACATCAGCAACTTTATTGAAAGCAGTGGGAAAACCATTATTCAAAATCAACGAAGAGTACAGGATTTAACAACTAAGACATGTGGCTTTCATGCACTACTCTTTTTCATGTTCAGATGTCGTGGCTACACCTACAAGCAGTTTCTCAACATCTACCTTGACTTACCTCGATTGAACGACTTTCTAGTGGAAAATATACTTACAAGCGTATTTAATATTGATTTTTGTGCCCTACGAATAAAATGTTCTAAAAATGTATGTGAAATTGTTTATTAATAAAAATTTATATACATGATAAAACGACTTTTCTACTCTTTAGATTTCATCTTCTACTAGGTATAGGTATTTGTCGACAACAACTAGTGCAGGTAGATTATCTGAATTCACAGTGTACTGATCCTGATGTACTGCAATGTCAGGGTCACATTTTCTACAATAGAGTGTGACTTCACTCTTGTCATATCTCTTTGTATAGTCAATGATACTATTCTCATTCATTCTATAGAATTCACATGTTTCAATTTGCTTATTTGAAGCAATTTCACAAACAGTGCCCTTAAGTGTCGAATCACATTCCGTCACAGCCAAATAAAAATCAGTGGGCTTATAATCATAACACCCAGTGTCTTCACAACGATGACGTAGAAACCATATTCTTTTGTTGTTCCAACAGTTGAATCATTGACCCGGCTCCTCCTCCCAGAACAATCTAAAACCACGACGATACCAATCTCGTAGCAATAAACTAAAATCACGGTTAGGATTCTTTCCAATCATACCCGGATACGTATTCTCCCACTGATTACATTTGTCATAATGACAATTGGAGCATAGGTGGCCTCTAGGATGAGAGTCACACACCTCTTCAAGACAGGAATTACAACCTTTAATTTGTACAGCATATCCTTTATGCAATTTACACGGGTTGCATAATCTACACTTTTCATCATACTCATCAATCATTGTGCAATTCTCACATGATGATGACCAGCTGCCCAGTGTGTACATACATAGGGGGCATGTATGGAACATTTTTTCCTGTGTTGACACTCTCATTGCCACAATGAAACTGAGCTAGCAACAACAAAAATTGTCTGAGATAGAGAGAGGAGTAAATCATCCTTGAGCACCATCTTTCTCATGAAAAAAAGTCCTAAATTTCTAAACTAATGTTTAAAAGCATATCCACAATATCATTTTGCCGTGCCGTGATCAATATATCAGTAAATTGTGTAAATGCATCTGGACCACGATGTAGAAGCTTCATACAATAGTCTAATGATGGAGAATCAGTTTTCATTATATCAACAAGCATTCCCCGAGAAAATATCTTCCTTTGAATAGACAGCTCTAGAAAATCGTCATCTAGAATCAAACGTTTTTCCATAAACACTAGATTCCTCATGATTCGCTCTTTCTCAAATCTATCCATTTTTTAGAGTCCTAACACTCTCACAACCAACTTCAGACTAATCAGAATTTCTTTTTCTACTCTAGAAAATATACGCTAATCTACTATAGAAAGAAAAAATACCATTGATTTAGAAACATTTTTATTGAACATAATTACAATAATAATATTCACTGATGCATTTTGTTCTCATCAATATATTTCGATAGGACATCTAATGCTGACCGAAGTTTATTTATATGGAGAATATTCACTTTTCCAGCAAAACATAGTTGCTCCTCCTGCTTAAACTTGCTTAATGATATCACGTATCTAGCACACATACTGTCCCATTCAAGGCATAGTCTACAGCCAGCGGTTATTTCCACAGCTACATTGGGTACTCGTATATCATTGCTGCTGTCGGTTCCATCATTAATCTCCAATAATGTAAATGCACCACTCATTTTTTCTCCACTAATATCCTCTCAAATAAACTATTCTCTCTCTGAATTCAATTCTCTTACTAATATGAACTACAATGAAAATTACTCATTATATTTGAATCCAATTACTAATCAAGTTACTGTATATGGAGTAACCACCGCTCTCTCTCTCTGATTGACCCCAAAAAAGTGGGTGTTACCTTAGAAACCCGTCTGGTAAGGCATGTACCGTTCGTAGTAATAGGTGACTGACCCATGGTAAGTCATATTACGCAATCACTCGTCGGATCCATAGGTGACTGCCCCGTGGTAAGTCATATTACGCAATCACTCGTCGAAGTGCGTACACCCTTACTACTCTCTCTCTCTCTCTCTCTCTCTCTCATCTCTCTCTCTCTCTCTCTCTCTCTCTCTCTCTCTCTCTCTCTCTCTCTCTCTCTCTCTCCTCTCTCTCTCTCTCTCTCCTCTCTCTCTCTCTCTCTCTCTCATCTCTCTCTCTCTCTCTCTCTCTCTCTCTCTCTCTCTCTCCTCTCTCTCTCTCTCTCTCCTCTCTCTCTCATCTCTCTCTCTCTCTCTCTCTCTCTCTCTCTCCTCTCTCTCTCTCTCTCTCTCTCTCTCTCTCTCTCTCTCTCTCTCTCTCTCTCTCTCTCTCTCTCTCCTCTCTCTCTCTCTCTCTCTCTCTCTCTCTCTCTCTCTCTCTCTCTCTCTCTTCTCTCTCTCTCTCTCTCTCTCTCTCTCTCTCTCCTCTCTCTCTCTCTCTCTCTCTCTCTCTCTCTCTCTCTCTCTCTCTCTCTCTCTCTCTCTCTCTCTCTCTCTCTCTCTCTCTCTCTCTCTCTCTCTCTCTCTCTCTCTCTCTCTCTCTCTCTCTCCTCTCTCTCTCTCTCTCTCTCTCTCTTCTCTCTCTCTCTCTCTCTCTCTCTCTCTCTTCTCTCTCTCTCTCTCTCTCTCTCTCTCTCTCTCTCTCCTCTCTCTCTCTCTCTCTCTCTCTCTCTCTCTCTCTCTCTCTCTCTCTCCTCTCTCTCTCTCTCTCTCTCTCTCTCTCTCTCTCTCCTCTCTCTCTCTCTCTCTCTCTCTCTCTCTCTCTCTCTCTCTCTCCTCTCTCTCTCTCTCTCTCTCTCCTCTCTCTCTCTCTCTCTCTCTCTCTCTCTCTCTCTCTCTCTCTCTCTCTCTCTCTCTCTCTCTCTCTCTCTCTCTCTCTCTCTCTCTCTCTCTCTCTCTCTCTCTCTCTCCTCTCTCTCTCTCTCTCTCTCTCTCTCTCTCTCTCTCTCTCTCTCTCTCTCTCTCTCTCTCCTCTCTCTCTCTCTCTCTCTCTCTCTCTCTCTCTCTCTCTCTCTCTCTCTCTCTCTCTCTTCTCTCTCTCTCTCTCTCTCTCTCTCTCTCTCTACCTTTCTCTCTCTCTCTCTTTACAAAAACGCTTAGTGCTAAAGTTAATCATGATGGAGACAGTAGCGGACCCAGGGGGACGAGAGGGCGCGCCCACACCCCTAACGTCGTCTAAAGTAGTATAATTTACTTAATTAACGCAATTTTGCGTTAATTAAACTTGCTCCTAACGCAAGCCGCAAAATTTATTGGGGGTAGAGTAAACCAGTCTAAATTTACAAAAAGAACAACTAAATTATATGAAAATATAGAATTGAAATATAGAACTGCTGGAAAACCCCTTACAATCTTGAGATTTAAGATGAGGGATATCCGAGGTTATCAAAGTTTAAAAATGATAGACAATGCCGTTAAATATAGTGTTAGACTTTCAAAAGCATCTTCGGAGATGTTTATCTTGCAGGAAAGGAATAACCGATTTTTTTTCTGAAATTCGATTAGAATGTGTTCAAATGTTACTCCATTTTTCTAAATAAAAGAAAGTAGGGGGGGGGGATTTGTTTAATAGGTTATTATTTACTATCCTATAACAAGCTTTAAGAGCAATCCTGACTAAACTCACCTCTTGTCGAAGTTGATGGAAACGAAAAGCAACAAACAAGGCTCTCCTTCTTCGCTCTAGCAATCCAGCGAAAGTCCGACATACAGAATCCATCAAGTCCCGTTTTGACTTTAAATCTGGGGGCAAAAGAGCGTTACTCCTCAAGATTATACTTAGACGATGACGAACTTCTGCGTAGCGTCCATAATATTCCTAAGAAATACATATTAAATCAAATCTTAAATTTTGTGGAAAGCCTAATTTTGGCAGACCAGTTTCGTAAATTCGAGCTCGTTTTAGACACTTGGAATCAAAATTTAACATTATTTTCAATGCAACTAACATAGAAGTTACAAAAAAATACATGTCTTCATAAGGTGTATTTGCATTTTCGTTTCTTACCGTAGAAAAGGCGTAAATATATAAACAAAAAAGTAGTATGCAAAAAGAACACAAAAAGGGTACTGATCTTTTAGTAATTTTTTATGAGAGCCCTAGCAAACCGAATAAAAATGAAAGCTAAAAACAAGTTTTTTTGTGAAGAAAAGAGCGACATTTAAACAATGACGAACCAAAGTTAGTCCTTTTATGAAGAGAAAACTGGCTATCCCAGCTTCTCTTATATGGGAGGACAGCTATCATTCCCTCTTTCAACCCCCGTTTTTACATTCAAATTTCATATTTGTGTAAAAATGGATCAAGAATAATTTGAATCCCTAAAAAGGCAAGCCCCTTCATTCTTTCTTAAGAGGGGAGGGGGTCGGATATATCAAATTTGATTTGAATTTAAGAAGACTTATTCGAAGAAATAATTTTTATAGAGACCATACTGTGGACACTAGCAGGGGAATGAGGAATATGGGGCCAATGACACGTCTCCCGCTCGGAAACAAGAAAACATTGCAACTGAAATAGTAAAATAAGCAATTTTTCCATTCATGGTTAAATCATGGTAAAAAACAACTCTTCGCAGCACTTGCCCTCTCCCTTCTGGGATATTCCCTGCCAGCGTTCACAATTCCCCTTTTCTCCTTTTTTTTTTCCTGGTTAGCATATGAGTGTAACTTGTTCTACTACACTTAAAATATTTTCGGCATACAAGGGCAACTATTCTCCCACAGCACTCCTTTTAAGGCTCAGTCAAAATCATTCTTCGGAATGTTTGACGAGATGCTTCTGAAGCATCTGGTCAAACGCCTTCTGAAAACCAGACCATAATTTGCACTTTACTGAAAACAGGAATTTGCCTATTTCTCATAATATCTAAGAAAAAATTAAAAAAAAAGACATCATAACTAAGATTACTGAACAAAAAAAAAGAAAAGAAAAAAAAGTGGATTGACAGTTTAATATACATTTACTGATATTTATTCATTAAAATCTGAATAATGATTTTTTTGCATATTCTTTTTTATTTTCATGATTAGATATTGGCATAATTTGGTTGTTTTATTTCCTTTTTTGTTTATTTTGTTCGTTTGTTAAGCTTTTGTTATATATGTGGTCGCCCAGTATCAAGTGCTTTTATGTCTTTCTTCGGGCAGCCACTTGGATGAATGTTATGTATCATATCACTTTGTAATTAAATTAATTGAATTGAAAAAAAATGAAAGTTAAAAAGCGAAAATATTTAACATTTATTTTGTTTTCTCTAAAATACAAATTATGTTCTGGTCTTCAGAGTTCTTGGGGGGGGGAGCGTCAGCCCCACTCGTCATAGTTTCTGCTCGTTTTGAGCTCTTTATTTTTTCTTGAAAAATTTATTTCGTGAAATTTCTTTATTAAATTAATTTCTGTTCTTTTTTTACATAGTCTTTTCATTAAAAAACAAACTTCACCCCCCCCCCCCTCACCTGAATGTTCCCTGAAGCTTCACCTTGGTATCCTTAACCTCAGTAAAATTAGTAGTTTTATCAGTCGTAAAAGTAGCAATAGTGGCAACACGCACATAGTGCCTTTTGGTTATTTCAACCTCCCCTCGACGTCCCGTTGGTCGATTTATCATCCCCCTCATCATTCCCTCATAGAGCCAACTCATTCATACCCTCATTCATTCTTGAGTTTTCCCCTTTTGACAACCTATATGCCCATAACATGTTTTGATTTTGTTTAACATTCAACATTCAATATCCTTCAACATTCTCTGAAATCTTCAATTGGATTCACTTGATCTTTTTGAACACCAAAGGTCCAACATACCTTGTTTCCCAATAAAAAAACCCAATAAAAAAGGGGCAAATTGCATAGCTTAGGCTACAGCCCTTGCTCAGGGCTTTGGTATGTTGACATCCTCGACAACCCCAGAGACATAGTCACTGGACTTTTTAACTATGCTAAATTAAATGGCTATCTCAAAATTTTGATTGGATGGGCTTGGAAAATTATTGGGTTTGAGAGGGCGGCTTCTTGCCCTACATTTTTTTACTCTTAAAAAGAGCATTAGAGCTTTCATTTCCAATCGAATGAGCTCCTTTAAAAATTTCTGTGATAGTGCTTCACTGCCTTTGATATTGCTTATATGCCGACTATGCCCTTCTGACAACCTGCGTGCATTTAGTCCTCTTTTGTTTAATTGACCCCCTCCCTCCCTAAACTTTCACTTTAATATCCTTAGCCATATTAGTTGAAGCAATGGTAGTAGGAGTATTAGTGATATACACGTAGTGCCTTTTGGTTAGTTCAAAATTCACCACAATATACCCTGAAAGTTCCAGCTTAATATTGTAAGCTGTTCCTGAGATAATACCGTTACAGTCTTTTGACAGTCTACATTCTTATAGTTCGTTATGATTTAGTTCAACGTCCTCCAAACACACCCTGAAAGTTTCACCCTATTACCTTTAGCTTTAGTAGTGCAATAGCTGTAGTAGTAGCAGTAGTATTAGTAGCAGTATGCACTTAGCACCTTTGGTTTTTCTCTCACAATGCCCCTCGGACACGCTGAAACTTTACACTTAATACTATAAACCGTTCCTGAGGCGTTACCGATACGTCCTCTTGACAACCTATTTGCGCATAGTGTGTTTTGGTTTAGTGCAACATTGTTTTAACATTCCCCAAGGTTTTCATCTTAATACCTTTAGCATTAGAAGCAGTAGTACCAGTAGTAATAGTTGTTCAGTAGTAGTAATAGCAGTAGTAGTAGGATGCAAATATTACCTTTTGTTAGTCCAACATCCCCCACAACAAGCTCTGTAATTTTCGCCTTCACGCACCAGGCCGTTCCTAAGATATTGCTAATATGCCCTTTTGACAATGTGCATGCAGGCACCGTGTTGTGCTTCAGGTCAACTCTCTCCCCCCTAAATTCCATGAAAATATCCCTTTATACATTTAGCCACAGTTGTAATAGCAGTAACAGTAATAGTAGTAGGAGTACTAGTAGTTTTAGTTGTAAGACTAGTAGTGGTATTAACAGTGTTATCACTAGCACTAGTAGCAGTAATAGTGTTAACCTTGTTGCTTTTTGGTCAGTTGAACATCTTCCTCATCAAGCACTGAAAGTTTCAAATTTATACAATTAGCCATTGCTATGATATTGCCAATATGCTCTTTTGATAACCTGTGTATTCATAGTGTGTTTTAATTTAGTTCAATTTCTCCCTCGGCACTTCCTGAAGTTTTCATCTTAACGCTCTTAGTGTTAGTAGTAGTTGCAATAGAAGTAGTAGTTGGAGAAGTTGTCGTGGTAGTATTAGCAGTGGTAATAGTATTAGTAGAAGCGTTCATATATTGCCTTTAGGTCAATTGATTTTCCCCTTTAAGCATTCCCTTAAAGTTCCAACTTAATTCGCTAATTTATTCTTGAGATACGCCCTTTCAAGAATTTACATACACATAGTGTGTTTTGATTTAGTTCAATTTTTTCCCCTGTCGATTAAGCAATTTTTTTCCTTTCGATTTCAATTTTTCCTGGACAGCCACATCTTTTAAAATCGAAGCTATTTGATGCTTTTTGAGGAAACAATTCTAACTAATGATTACGCGAAAACTAAACATATTTTTCGTGAAGTAGTTGAAATAAAACAGAGCTCAAACAGTGATATCTTCTTAGATATAGCACATGGTAAGCAATTTAAAATAAAATAAAAAAAACTAATCAAAGTGAGCCTATATTCAAAAGAGACACAAGTCTAGCTGCCAAGAAAGTGAGCATTTCAACAAGAAATTGCTTTGATTTTGAACAGAAAATAATATTATGCAATCTAAAATAATGATAAAACCCAAGGAATAAGCTCTTGAACTTAAATGAAACAGCACTAGGTTACATGGCAAAAAACTTCCATTTTGATAGACATTGCATGAATGAGTAAAAAACTTTTTACAGTTTCGGCTGAAATTCCGTAATATAATTTATTTTTGCCTTTTAGGTTGTTTCTTTTTTTTATTTGACGAGTTTTCCGACCGTGGGTTGCATTTTTTATTGGTTTCTTTTCGAGACGTTCATCTATTTCACCGAGAAAGTCTGTTGGTCATACGGACAAAATATTTGCTTAGGTTTTATTTTGTTTACTCTCTTTACAATAGGACCCCATACCAATTGTAACTTCTTGTTATAAGTGGTTAGCAAACTTCTATCTTATTCTGCAGAGAAAATATACAGCAATGAGCTTTTATTCTTGAAGCATCACTTTTAAAAATTATTCTCTAGCATCAATTTCAGCGATAGAGTGGGGCTTTTAGTTCCCCTAAGATTTTGATTAAACTTTTATGGTATTTAATAGAACAGAAATCAAATATTTAAAAGTAAATACGAAATGAAAGTAAAGACCGACCTTAAAACTCGAAACGAGCAGAAAGTACCTTATATATGAGGGGACTGTCGCCCTTAAACTTCTCCCCTCTTTAGGCTAAAGTGTTGCTTATTCAATAATCGGGAAGGCGTCAGGACATCGACACGTCAGGACCACTACCGTCAGTACATTGACAAAATCTGTCATAACATCGACAAAAAATCCGACAGAACATCGACACGTCAGGACATCGACAGGCATAACATCGACAAGTCAGGACATCGACAGTCACAATCGCTACCCGTCAGAACATCGAAAGTCATAACATTAAAAATTTTTCATAACATGTAAAATTTTTAAACTTAATTTTTTTGGGGTTTAGGGGGAAAAGGTACCTAGGTTAGGTTAAGTGTTTAATATATGCTATGCTTTACCCCCACACCCCTAATGTGCAAAATATATAGCCAAAATTTGTTTCTAAACTATTATATACTTATTACTATTATATAAACTTATATTTTTTTTTTGCATAACGAAAATCCGTCAGAACCACTAACCGTCAGAACGTCGACAGTCATAACATCGACACGTCATAAGATCTAAATTTTTTTTAGATGTTATGACGTGTCGATGTTATGACTGTCGACGTTCTGACGGGTAGCGATTGTGACTGTCGACGTTCTGACGGGTAGGGATTGTGACTGTCGATGAACTGACGTGTCAATGTTCTGACGGATTTTCCTTGTCGACGAAATGATGTTTAGTGTTTGTGACGGTTAGATGAAATGGTAGCACCCATCAAGAATGGATGCTCTTACAGTTGGACAATATAATCAAAAGTAATTTTTTTTTCAAACTACTTTGAGAATAATATAGCTTATTTGCTCCCATTTATTTTAATATTATAATTTTCAATTAAAATATTTTAAAAGGTAATCAGTAAATAAAACACTAAAAATTACCAATTTATTCGCCTTCTAAAATGTTTTTCAGTAAGCACTAGTCAGCCATTAGTGTGTAAAGTGGAGGGGTGGCACCCACCCCCTTAGCTTAAGGGATAATTTCTACTCATTTCAAAGTCATTCTTCGCTTTCATTGAAAAAAAAACTTTTGATTTATCTACAGGTGAAACAGATAAAGAGCTAAGAAGTCCTGCTCTTCACTAAGTTGCATCATAAATCATAGATGATCTTGAAATACATCCCAGCAATGTCTTTAAGTGAAAGTAAAGAAAAAGTACTCTAGCACTGACCACTTTTATCCACATCTCTTGCTACAAAGCTCTTTAAAAAATAATTTTGGCTAATTGTCATTAACCGGTTTTAAGGATGGGTGAAAATTTGCATATGAATAAAATAATAGCGGTTTTGCAATGGCAGATATTGCTTAAGTGTGTCAGTATTTTTACGCTCACTTATTAGAATATTTAATGAGAAAATGATCTCTGACCTATTGTAACTTGGCTTGATTTCTTTAAGAAATCCAAGAATGCATCTTGATACGTGTGAATAAAATATAACTAATGAAATATTGCAAAGGGCAAGACTTTTAATTAAGACAAAGAATCAAATATTGAATTCAAAATTTTTCTGTTTCACATCTGGAAACCCGTCAACGAAGAAGAAGAAAAAACAATTGGAACAAAGAACGACGAAAAATTCCAAATCTAAGAAAAAAAACGAGAAAACTCATACCTCAAAAAAAATTTTCCTAGCTGTTTGTGAACAATTTTATCCAAATATATACATTATAATTAAATTAAAATTTGATTGAAATTTCATTTTGAGCTCTGCTTGCACACAGTGAGTTACTATTTTGAGGAACGAAGCGATTAGTAGTTTTAACCAAAAAAAAAGATTATTCCGCATTTGAATATACGTTTTTTTTAGGATTTTTCATCGTTTTCATAGGTTTTCTTGTATATTTTGGCTAATTATTCTAGCTATTTTTCTCTTTTTCTTCTTTTTCTCTGATGAAAGTCTTCGGGTTTTAAATATACGGATTTTGATCTTCTTATTTTATTATTTTAGAAAAAAAAACACTTTTTGGGCCTTTTCGTTACCAACAAGAAGTTTCACTGGCATTTTTATCGCTTCCCTTAACTCGCTCGGACCTTCTACTCCCACAAACGGGCTCATGTCTTCGTCTCTTGTAAATGTGACTAAGGTACACCCGAGACTTTGGCCCCTATGATTGTCTTTAGACATTATTATTCTGCTTTTAGCGTTGTTGTTTGTGGCCTTTTTCAACTCTAGAGGGCTTATACACATCTCCCAAACTACTTCGCAAAAATGTGTTTTTTAGATTATATAAATTAGTCTTAATGGAACCTACTTTATAATTAGACAGAAGACTCGCTTAGAGGGATAGATTCAGGTACCCGGCGTCCTATGTCAAGCAAATTTAGAGACATGGCCAAGTATTATACAATTAACAAAGTATTGTAGTAATCTGTAGGAGGGTGAGACGATCCAATCAAACGATCCCTAAGAGTTCCTAGCTAGCTGATCAGACAACCAAGTCCCAAGCGTGACCGCCTTTACACTAAAGCCTATCTGTGAGCAACATATATATTTTATAATTGTTCTCATAACACGGAAGGCTACGAACCAGGGTAGCAGAAAAGGGGATGTTATGGTTGCTGGTGGTTATTCTACCCCCTTTGCCCCTTACATATTACATTAGAACCTTCAATTTCCTTCTGAATGACCCTTCCCAAGTTTCTACAACCATCTATTCTATATAAGATGGCAGAGAAAGACAAGTTTTTGGCATAAAAATAGCACAAAATGGCAGACATGATTGCTTACGTGTGGCACGATCTCTTGCATGCCTTAAAAAAGACACTAGAACTTTAATTTTCGTTCAAATGAGCCTTTATTCAATATTTTACGACCAGTACTTTGGTGTGATTAGCCCTGGGAAAAACAAACAAACAAATAAACACGCATCCGTTACCAAATTTCTCGGAAAAAATTCCAGATTTCCGAGTTTTGGATATAGGGGCTTAAAACCTCCAGAATATGGTTCGTGGACGTACTGAATATAGTGGTCACTTTTCAAGTGACCATAACTTGAAAAGCGTATTCACCCGATAAGCGTGTCACTTGCAAGCATGTCATACTAAATTATTACTTCTCAAAATAGTCATTTTAACCAGAATGAATTGAAAAAAAAAGAAAAAAATGAAATTGAAAAAAAAAATGCCTATGAGGTATTTTACGATAAACGAGCACCGCAGAGGCAAGGGCCCCTAATTATGAAAATACCACTACTGCTACTAACAACTTCTTGCAGCATCAAACCGCCGGAGGCCAACACAGTTACGTACGCTACTTCACCACTATAACCTATTATAAGCTTCCCTCTTTACACCCTCTCAAGAAGCCGTATTTCCTTGCATATTTCCTTATTACATCCTCCGATCTATATCAGGGACGATCTACTTTTTTTTGGCCGTAGATGGTTAGCCAACAAAGACAATCTTTGGCAATCTGTCTTCCTTCATCCGCAGAACGTGCCCTAGCCATCTCAACCTTTCTTTCATTATAGCCCTAGAAAACATGATTGAACCAAATTATTCGTCTGGCTTATTGTTTAAGATATGGTAAGTCAATCAGGTGCCCAAAACAATCAGTGGGCAATTTCTCCAGAAAACATCTAGAAAATCCTCAACCGTCTTTCAGAGCGCTCACGCTTCAGACCCGTACTTGACTACTGTCATCACTGTAGCTTCCAAATTTCTAATCCTGGTTGCAGACTTATCTTCCTATTTCTCCAAACTTTTTTCAACTTTGAAAAAACACCATGGGCCTTGGTTATTCTACTTTTAACATCTTCTCTGCACGCATGATCTTTACTAATAATTAATTCGAAAAAATTTGTCGACGAAATAAGTTTTCGAAGAAAACTAAAGAGCTCCATTAAACCAAAAATGAGCAGAATGAAAATGAGCAGAATGAAAGAAAAAATGAGCAGTCAAATAATCTTCCGAGTATAAAACTACCACAAATCACCATAAATAACTAAATGAAACCCAAAATGAGCAGAAATTACAATAAATAACCGAGTCAAACTCAAAATGAGCAGAAATTAACATGATTAGGGCTGACACCACCCACTCCCCCCATGCCATCTGAAGACCAGAACATAATTTGCACTTTACTGAAAACAAAATACATATTGATTGTTTTCACTATTTTAACTTTAATAAATAAAATTTATTAAGACATTAAGGAATAAATATCAGTATGTGTACATTAGACTGTCAATCAACACTCATTTGCTTTTTTTCAGTAAAGTTAAAATCATGTTCTGGTCTAGCGTGTTTATGTGTGTATATTGTGTTTCGATTTAGTTCTGTACTGTTTCAATATTCACCAAATTTTTGCCTTAATAATTTTTCACCAGTAGCAATAGTAGTAGCAGTAGAATTAATAGTAGTAGCCTTAGCTTTGGTAGCAGTAATAGTAGCAGCAGTAGTAAGAGCAGTAGTAGTAGCAGTAGTAGTAGTGGCAGAATGAGTAGAAGCAGTAGCATTAGGATGCGAATATTGTCTTTTGGTTAGTTCAACATCACCCACAACAAGCCCTGTAAGCTTAAACTTAACACACGAAACCGTTTCTAAGATATTACATCACTTCTTGACCTTCACTTATTCTAGTCTTAGAGACTTAGTCATCAGTCTTAATCTTAAAACCAATTCTTTGCACCCTGAACTCTCAAAGCCTATAAAAATTCATTTGTCTTGTTTCTTTTATCAAACAGTTCGTGGTAACGAACTGTAAGCAAGGAGCGACTCAATAGTAACTGAAACTTTGAAAAACGTAATTTTGATATCAATAGATATATCAAAAGAATCGACTTCTTATGCTGATTCCAAATTCATAATACTCATTAAGCTTAGTGTTACCCATCAAAGACTAAGAGCCTGAGAAAACTTACCCGATTTTCAAAAAAAGGGGGGCGTCCACTGAAAGTCAAAGAACCTTAATAAAAATCACACCATCAGATTCAGCGTATCCGAGAACCGTATTGAAGGAGTTTCAAGCTCCCATCTGCAAAAATGCGGAATTTTTTATTTTTTGCCAGAAGAAAGATTACAGATGCGTCTTTATTTGTTTGGTTGTTTGCTTTTTTGTTTATTTAGTTTTTACCCTACTGTGGAGGTTTCAAGCTCCTATTTGCAAAAATGTGGAATTTTGTATTTTTGGCTAGAAAAAAAATCATCAAAATTCAAAAATTCGAAGTTCATCCTCTCATCCAAAAAAAAAAAAAAAAAAAAAAAAATACACACACAAACTACGGTTTGTCATCCTCCCCTCCAAAAAAAATTCTTCAATCTAAATTGCTGTAATGTTTAGTTACCTTAATACTCGCCGGAAAAACATTTCAAACACTCGGTCTCAAATGATGAAATCACACTTGCCTATTCCCCTTAGCAGGAAATCCAGCCATAGCACCCTTCTTATGTTCGATCACGAGGTTGTCCACATTCCTAGCACGGCACCAAAAACGTATTTACTAAAAACATTTATAGCCCTTTCTAATTCTGACCAAAAACAATATTTGGGGGTTTTCGTCCTGGTTGAAATTTCGTTTATTTTCGACTAAGATCATTTGGGGAAACTTTAGTAAATGTTTTACTGACCGTCTTTGGTCAACCGTGTGTACGCTTCATTTCTAACCTTCTCTGGAATACAGTGCATACGCTTCCCCTGATCTCCTTGTTCGAAGTTGCCTACACTCCATCTCTCCCGTTCTTAAGTCATCAATGTGTACAGTCTGTCTGCTACTCCTTGAACCGAGTACGCAAGATTTATCTCTGACCCCCTTTGGTTTCCAGTGTGCTTGCTCTGTCTCTAATCAGCTTTATTCCTTTGATCCCCTTGATAAAATCAAGGGGATCCCCTTGATAAAAAGTACACACGATTTATCTCCAACCCAACAGTGTACTTTGGTCAACAGTGTCTCATGCTTCGTCTCCAATCCATTTGTCTCTTTGCAAACCTTCGTCTCTGAGCCCCTTTGGATCTCAATTGCAGCTTCACTGTCCTGTATCAAAACGTACTAAGTAGGCTACCTATTTCAGAAATGATGTTTAACTTTTATCACCCACGAGCTAAACAGTCTATCGAAGGGTTTCTGGTCTTTCTGATTACAAATCTGAGTCTAGTTACTACCAATTTCAAAAATGATGTTTAACTTTTATCACCCATGAGGTAAACATTCTATCGAAGGGTTTCTGGTTTTTCTGATTACAAATCTGAGTCTAGTTGTAAAATTACAACACCGAAAATCAAATCATGTTAAGCTTATTCGCAAAAATAATACTTATTACATATTATGTGTTGCTGACATCAGAATCATACAAAGAATTCCGACTTATATCGTTGGGGGGCTAAATGTGATCCTTTAACCCCTTTTGCCTCTGACACCTCCCAGCTTCACAAAAATATAAAAGTAGCACCTTTTTCGACTCGTTATCATTGAAGAATTATTTGGGGAATGAACCTTAAAGATTTAATATTGATCGTTGAAAATCTTTAACATTGAGGTATGATAGTCTTCCAAAAAGGAAAACTATGAGAGTCTACCATCATATTCAGCACCTTAAAGAACCCTAATTACAGAGGTTTTTTAGCCCATATCTAAAAAAAACGCAAACATATTGTTCCTTGAAATTCCCTTGAGTGCACAGGAAATGATGTCCCTAAAATTTATTTTTGATATTCTGTGAGTGAAGAGCAAAACGAACAATGAGCAATTATCAAACAGTTCGTGGTAACGAACTGTAAGTAAGGAGCGACCCGGCTCAATGGTAACCGAAACTCTAAAAAACGGAATTTTGATACCAATAGATACATCAAAAGAATCAAATTTTAATTCTGATTTTAAATATATAAGTTTCATCAAGTTTAATTTTACCTATAAAAAGTTACGGGCCTGAGAAAATTTGGCTGATTTTCGAAAAAAGGGGGAAAGACCCCCTAAAAGTTATAGAACCTTAATGAAAATCACACCATCATATTCAGCGTATCAGAGAACCCTACTGTAGAGGTTTCAAGCTCCTATCTACAAAAATGTGGAATTTTCCATTTTTTGCCAGAAGAAAGATCACGGATGCGTGTTTATTTGTTTTTTTTTTGTTTTTTTTTTCCCAGGGGTGATTGTATCGACCCAGTGGTCCTAGAATATCGTGGGAGGGCTCATTGGAACGGAAATTAAAAGTAATAGTGCCCTTTTTAAGTGACCAAAAAAATGAAGGGCAACTAGGCCCCCTCCCACGCTCATTTTTTACCCAAAGTCACCCGATCAAAATTTTGAGATAGCCATTTTGTTCAGCATGGTCGAAAATATTATAACTATGTCTTTTAGGATGACTTAATCCCTCGAAGCCCCCAGGGGGAAGGCTTAAAGTTATGGACTTTACCCAATGTTATTGGGACCCGGCTCAATGGTAACCGAAACTCTAGAAAACGGTATTTTGATACAAATAGATACATCAAAAGAATCGGATTTTAATGCTCATTTCAAATATTTAAGTTTCATCAAGCTTAATCCTATCAAAAATTACGCGCCTGAGAAAATTTGGCTGATTTTCGAAAAAAGGAAGAAAGACCCTCTAAAAGTTATAGAACCTTAATGACAATCACACCATCATATTCCGCGTACCTGAGAACCCTACTGTAGCGGTTTCAAGCTCCTATCTACAAAAATGTGGAATTTTGCATTTTTTGCCAGAAGAAAGATCACGGGTGCGTGTTTATTTGTTTTTTGTTTTTTTTCCCCAGGGGTGATCGTATCGACCCAGTGATCCTAGAATATCGTGGGAGGGCTCATTGGAATGGAAATTAAAAGTTCTAGTACCCTTTTTAAGTGACCAAAAAATGGAGGGCAACTAGGCCCCCTCCCACGCTCATTTTTTCCCAAAGTCACTCGATCAAAATTTTGAGATAGCCATTTTATTCAGCATGTTCGAAAATATTATAAGTATATCTTTTAGGATGACTTCTATCCCGGAAGTTCCCGGGAGGAGGGCTGAAAGTTATGAACTTTACCCAATGTTAACATATAGTATTGGTTATTGGGAAGTATACAGTAGAGACGTTTTCAGGGGAGATTTTTCCTGGTAGTGGGGGGGGGGGGGGTGGGTCGGGGGTTATGTGGGAGGATCTTCCCATGAAAAAAGTTTTCATGGGGGAAGGGACATTGATATGAAGGGGACGCCGGACTTCCCAGCATTATTTAAAAAAAGATCAGAAATTAAATATAAAAAAACAAGTTTTTCAACTGCAACAGCAGCAACATCAAAACTTTAAACGAACAGAAAATATTACATATATGATTGGATTCACCCCTAGTCAATACCTCACTCTTTAAGCCAGAGATTTTTTAGTACTTTCATAAGAGCTATTTATTCTAATTAACGGCCTTTGTGATTAAGCGGTCATTTTTAAAGAATTGGAACAAAATTCGAACTTTCGCTTAAAGAGCAAGATATTGACTAGGGGGCGAACCCCCTAATATACGTATTAAAAATATATGAATATAGAAGTTCGTTACGTAAGTTAATTCGTAAGTTACGTATATTTATTACTAATAAAAACGTTCGTAAACAACATGAAACAAGTTTCGAGAAAGCCATTTAACCAAATAAAAGTAAATTAATATGAAAATTTTGTTTCAATTATTCATGTACTGTGAGCCAAGATCAAAACCTGCATTTATTCAAAAACGTTCAAAAATTAAATAAAAAAAAACAAGTTTTTTTAACCGAAAGTAAGGAGCGACATTAAAACTTAAAACGAACAAAAAATAATTCCGTCTATGAAAGGCGCTGTCCCCTCCTCAACGCCTTGCTCTTTACGCTAAAGTTTGACTTTCTCACAGCTCTATTTTTTTTAAACAATAAAAAACTTTAGCGTAAAGAGCTAGGCGTTGAGGAGGGGACAGCCCCTTTCATATACGGAATAATTTTTGTTCGTTTTAAGTTTTAATGTCGCTCCTTACTTTCGGTTAAAAAAACTTGTTTTTTTTATTTAATTAGAATAAAGAATGAAGATAATCCTAGAGCGATTGGAAAGTACCGCAAAACAACGGTAGCGTGGCCGACATTGCCGTCCCTATAACTCCCGAAAAAACAGGAGTGTCTTTTGCGCCTTACTGAAACCAAAACGTGTGTTTTACACAGTTTTTATTTTACTATGGAAATTAAAATTCGCTTAAGCTTCCTGGAATTCATTTTCGATATCAGTATATTTGTAACAATATATTTAGTTTTAGTAGCCTAATACGCAATAGGTTTTCATTGATGGCGTCATTTCTTTTAAAGCAAATTCTTTCATGCGTATTGAAAATAAATTGGCAAAATTAAGCTTTAAATTCAACCCATTTATTTAGTGTTTAGTAAAGTGCATACGACATTCTAACCTTTCGGGACTTCTGGAAACAGCAACACCGCGATTATTTGTAGTAAATATTTCAACATAAATATCTCAGAGAATTAATTTATGTTTATTGTTTCAAGAAGATTACTTCTTTTGTCAGAGGTTGTGTTAAAATCCATCATCCATCCATCAAATCTTTTCATCACTTCTTTTCATGTCCACCCCTTTCTAATTTATAGAAAAGTCAAATTCCTATCTAAAATTTCAATTCAACTGATCTTACCCAGAAAATTTACGTAGGCAAATTTATGTGAATATAGTAGCCTACATCCGCTTAGCCCAGGGATGTTGACATAAAGATGTTGACGCATCAAAATACGTCATATATTGACGTATGTTGACGTATTTTGACGTATCAAAATACGTCAGGATTAGTGATAATCTAAAGTAACGATAATTAAAGTTAAAATTAAACAAATTTGATCATCTTACCCTACATCGTAATTCTAAAGCCTCAAGTTGTCTTTGCAGCTCCTCTGTCTCTGTTTCATCGAGCCCAACACCTCGTGCTGCTAACTGTCTATATAAGTCAGCACCATGTCCCAAAACCCAATTGACTACAACATCTATACCATTTTCTAAAAATTTGAGTTCACGAACGTGGTCCGTCAGGTAAATTAACTCTGAATAAGACTGCTCGAGTGTTACTAATTTCGTGTGAATTAAGTCCAAAAGCTCTCGTATCTGAAAAATAAGGCAATTTGGTCAAAGGTACACACTTCCCTACAGACCTGTACGAAAGGAACTGGGGGACTTATAACGTTTTTAGTATATTTTTTAGCATTACATTAGCAAGTTTTTCTGTAATTACCAAAGAAAAAGTCTCGTAACGAACTGAATTTGAAATAAAATCTATTTTATGGTCTTTGGTTTAAGATTTTAATCTTTGAGTTTAAAACTAAAAACAATAAGTTGAATTCAAAATTATTTTAGGTCGGATTTATCTTAAGCTGAATTTAAGAATTTTCTGAAATTCCACAAAAACAATAAAATTCAGGTCAAAATGAAGAATTAAAATAGGGATAAAAATTAAGATATTTGATTGGTTAACAGCAATATCATTTAAACACAGCAAAAGCAATATTTATTATGGTCCTTCAGACCAAAAATCTACAAGGGTTTTTAACAGAATTAACTGTAAAATAACTATTCGCTTTTTCATGTACACTTTGTGAATACACATTTTGCACTGAGGTAAAACTACCGATCTTAGTTGTTAAAGTTTAAAGTGAGTGTTCAAAACCAGGCATCTCTCTTCATGCAATGGAGATGCAAATGTAGGATAGACAATGTGCAGGGTGCCTTCACAGTTGAAAAAAGTTTGGAAGAATTGGAAAATAACGAATAGAACTGCGGTTTTGATACTAGAAGCCAAGGTAATGGCACTCGTCTTAGCAACAGCATATCAAACATTAGGTTTTACAACAAAATGTTTTGATCTTGCTATCAAGGGTATTAATCGAAGAAAGGTTAAGATGCTAAAGTCACAGTTTATGAATGACAGGTCATAGGCTGCTTAAATTCATGCTCTTTGGTAATATAATTGCGGAAGAACAAAAAATTGAATCCTCTAAAATAACAGGTAATAAGGAAAGACTTAAATGAAGTGGGAACTCAAGTAGGAAGGAGTAAAGAGTAGAGGTCTGGGCAGAGCTTCCCGCCAAGAGCTCCTTATTCCCTTGGACAGTGGCTAAACAGCGTCCTCTAGGGAGGTAACGCACCAGTTGGGCTGATGCAATAAACCAGTATATCCTCAACCGCAACATAAACCCAAACGAGGCCCCGTCTCTAGCCCGGAAAAGCGCTACTTAGTGGAGACTGACGGCACTATCACCGAATTCCCTCTACGCTAGCGACCATGCTAAGAAAGAGCATTAAGTCAAGCTAGTCATGGCAAGTCCGGGCAGAATGGAATAGGCGAGGAGTATTCGCACCTGTTGGGGACATGGACGGCTGGGTGCTGCGATAAGTTATCAGTAGTAGTGGCATTTCCCTCAATCAGTTACAAGTGTTTATTTTTTAATTTAGAAAATCATACTCTATAAATTGTCATATTATTTAAAACGTATTTCATAGTTTGTTTTCTTTTCTTGGCACCCTCTGAAATTTTGACCGAAAAAATAATCTTCATTTTTGGTTTCCCAAAGTAATTATCCTACTATACCTTATGTCCAAGAGTGCACTTTTTTGCCATAAATTTTAAATATTTTCAGTTAGGGGAGGGAGTAATTAATACAAGCTTGAGGAGCGAATGTCCCTTACCCTCCCACCTGTGTGAGGATTAACATGTTCCAAAAGGAAGTACCTTTAACTCCGTTACTGATAAATGAATTAAATGCGAACATACCTTTTTCTGCGACTGAGTAACATAGTCCGTCTGAATGCCCATCTTGAAACCAGACTCGTCGTCCGTTTCCAAACGAACGATAAGTTCACGTCCTTTAACAAAAACATGCTAGATTTATATATATGTATACATAATTCCAGTAGAATTATAGTAATAAGCACAGTTTTGAAAAGCCAAGAAAGTCACATCTGGAATATCACAGTTGAAAAAATTTCAGTACTTCTAATACAACTTTTGTTCTGGGCTCGAAAATACAGTCAAATATTATTCTAAAATCCAAACATTTATATAATAAGTTTTGAGTTATTTGGTGAGATGCTTTAAGGCTCTAACCGTGATACAAATTAAACAAAGAATGCAAACTTTAGACTAGACTTGATAGTATTTTAAAATAAACGTGAAAAGCTGCACTGCGCAAGATACCTATTTTTGAAAGTCAAAACACAGTCTTAAAGAAAAAAATAATAAAAAGAAAACATTGAAAAATTCATGAACGATAAAAAAAATATGTCAAGAGTTTGGCATAGTTTAGCAAGAGAACTTAAAACATTTTCCCCACAGTAATCTCAAAAACAGTTACTCCTTTTCAATAATGGAGAACAAAGACTAGAACAGGGATTTTCTAGAGAGGAGTGAAAACAAAAGAATTTAATGTTTGAATATTTTGGTTGATTCTCTTCTAGCAGTCTTGTTGCAAAAAAAATAAATTATTTTCCAAATGTTCTTTGAACATTTTCTCTTTTATTATATACTGAACGCTTACTTTAATTTTTTTGCTGATGACTGCCGTAAAATCAAAACATTCAAAATACACGTTACTTTTTCATCACTTGTTTGATTATTTGTTATTTTTAAAAAATGCGGATTTTTACCCATTCTAAGTGAATGAGATTGAATAGCCTAAACATCACTAACAAATCACTGCAACACCAAGCCGTCTGAGGTCAACACAGCTACGTATGCTCCTCTTGCATCCCAATCTATTCAACAACTCCCTCTACACACCCTCTCAAGAAGTTCCGAAATCCCCAAATCTTTCCTTACGACATCTATCACCCCATTCGGGAGCGACCTGTTTTTTGTTTGGTCTTAGACGGTTGCCTGGCAAGGATGATCTCAAGCATTCTATCATCCTTCATCTGCAGAGCGTGTCCTAGCCATCTGAACGTTTTTCTTCTCATTATAGCCCTTGAACATGGGATTGACCCAAGTTTCTGGCAAAGCTTACTGTTTTAGATACGGTCAGTTAGTCGGATACCCAAAGCAATCCGTAGCCAGTTTCTCTGGAAAACATCTAGCAAGTCCTCCTCCACTATTCGGAGTGCCAACGCTTCAGAACCATACCTGGTCACTTTCATCACTGTACCTTCCAATATTTTAATCTTGGTCCGCAGATTCATCTTCCAATTCTTCCTAAATTCTTCAAATGTAAAAGCACCCTGGGCCATTCTACTTTTAACATAATACTACCTAAGTAAGTGAAGCTGTCCACTTGATCGATATTCTCGTTACCCAACATCACCTTTTCACCTTCACTTATTCCTAGTCTTACCAACTTAGTCTTCTTAACATCAAGTTTCAAACCTAAACTTGCACTCCAAACTCGTAAAACCTAAAAATCCATTCATTTTGCAAACATTTCATCTAGGATGCTCAAATCATCAGCATAATCTAATTCTAGGAGAGTTTTACTTCCCCCATTGGTCCTGTATTCTCCCTTTGCCTTTTCTTTGCTCCTTGGGACAAAGTCCATAAAAAAGGTCCATATAAATGGGGATAGGACGCAACCCTGCTTAACTCCTGATTTAACGGGAAACCAGCTACTAACCTTATTTCCCACCTTAACCGCAGCAATTCAGATACATAGCAGTAATTGCTTTCATGCGTTTATCTTGTATACCGTACACGAATAGTACCTCGCTAAAAGTCTTCAAAACTGAGGACCAAAGGGGTTAGATGACTCGGACACTTCTCAATATTTAATCTAAGAATGAAAATTTGGTTGACACATCCTCTCCCCTTCTTAAAATCAAACTGTTCTTCTCTTATAGCTTTATCTACACCATCTCTAAGTCTAAAAAGTATCATCACAATACGTAATTTCGTTCCTGCAGAAACCAAGCCAATGCCTCTATAATCATCACTCTTATCCCCTTTCTTTTAGAGGTGTTTAATTAGAGTTTTCCTAAAATGGCTAGGTACTTTCCTTTTTTCAAAAATCATATTTTTAATGTTAAGTAACTTGTCTCTAACTTCATAACCACCCTACTTAAAAAATCATTAACTGCAATATCAGCACATGGGGCCTTACTATTTTTTAATCCTTTTAAAACTGTCACTAATTCTTCCTCACAAAATAAATCTTCCTTCGCATCCAAAGCGCCACAAAATTTTTCATACTTTCTTATATCTTTTCGTGCAACTCTATCATAGTTTAACACATTCTCAAAATGTTCTGCCCATCTCTCTTTAACTCTGTCCTTATCACTAATTGTGACCCTGCACCTCTCTTAGACTTGGACAAGTCCAGATTGACTATTCCTTCTCAGTTTATTAACATACCAGTACAATAATTTTACTATTATGCCGTATCTTCGGGATCTTTAGCAATTTTATCCATGGCCTCCACGTCACACCTCCTTAATTCATATTTCAATGCCTTCTCCACTTTCTTTACATTCCTCTTAATTTCATATGATCTATCACTTAAATAATTCTTGTACAAACCCCTCCTCCTCTGTATTAAACATAAAACATTTTCGCTAATACTCCCAGCTGCATTTCTAACTTTCTTCCCTAGGACACTAGTAGTAACTTCACAAACTATTCTCCTAGAATTATTCCATCCATCCAGAGTCTCCTCGTGGAGTCTACCAAGTGAAAAAGGGCTTTCCTGTCACTATTTAAATTAAATGCACAACTGATTTTCTTTGACTTTGCACACTAATTTCTCTTACAGCATAGTACACAAAAAAACTATCCTACTTTTTGAATAGATCGGCCATTCAGGTTGGAAATTCACTTCCTGTCGAAAGCTAGTTTTGAGCAATTGCAAAAGCCTCTATTTACCTGGCTACATGGAAAATTATATATTTTTTTAATTATAAAAAGATACATTTAGCCACTTAGACGTATAAAACGGTGTAGAGTAACCTAGCGAACAGCATTTGTGTTTGTTTTGATTAAGCTCTAAATACATAAAAGAACGTTTTATATCATGTTCGAAATTTTTGATTTTCCATAACCCACAAGTTTGTGGAATGACTTTCTCTGGTTATTTATTGTTTTCCAAGCAGAACAAGGGTAATTAGTTTTTTTTTCTCTCAAAATAGATTTCAATGTCTTAAAAGAACTTTTAATTCATTTACTGTTGCCAAAGTAAAAAAGAACATTCAGTTTTTCCATTATACACATGTTTTCTTACTGATTCTTCAACCTTTTAACTTTTTTAACAACTAAAACCTCATAAAAATAATTAACTAAAACTTTTGTCGTTAGGAAAAAATTATGATTTTATTTTACAGCTTAGCATTCAAACATGCACTAGAAAACCCCCGATAGCAATTCAATTCTATCTTTTTCCCTTTTTTTCGCCTGTGTGCTTGCGTTTTAAACACAAATAAGCTGAAATTTACACATAGTCTTAAGTTGGCTGAGAAAAAAAGTCCTGATTTTTTGGCTCAAAATCCTGTATAAATAATTCAAATAGATATTTTACAATGAATTCAAAAATGTAATCGGAACTACTTATCACAGAGAGATAGTAATGTATTATTTTTTCTAAGTTTTTTTTTAAGCATTACAAGGAATTGTCTGATCTTATTACAAGAAAATGATGGGGACTAGGAAAATTCCAATTACATTTTTAATGTAGGAAACTTATTTTTTTGAAAATTCAAATCCCACTGATTTCCTGAAAATAACTTTTAATAAGCATTACTGAAAACCATAGGCGCTAAGATAAATATCATACTGAATACCAGCATCCAATGTGGAAAGATAAATCAGCAGTAAAAAGAACTTGAGTGAATTCAGTGTTCTCCAGTGTGTTGATACATAGTAAATGTCATTTAGAATCTGGTTTTGGTAGGGAATGTATTTTGATTTTGTACGGCTTATTTAGCTAATGAGCAAGTATTCACCAAAAAACATTCCAAGCTTTAGTAAATAACTGATTAATATTTGTTCCAAATTCCCTGTCTGGCAATAAATAGCGTTCTTCGGATTCAGGTTGGAAATAATTTTCAAAATAAAATTATTATTCAGGTTTACACTTCACTGATTTGTGCTAATATCAAATGAACATTATAAGCGACGCAAACATTATATTAACAACCCTACATCAGCATCTATCTTTTCATCAAGTCTTTGTTTGATTTTCGTTTTCCCTCTTCTTTATTCTCCATTTGACACTATATGTTGTCCTTTTTTACACATGTTTTTTCACTCATTTTATATTTGATATATATCTACACAATGAATATATGGTCTTATATATTTGTACCTCTCAAATTTCAAAATTGCAGGGCAAACAAAATGTATAATAATATTTATTAATGACTAAGCAATAATCTAACAAGTTTCACTCAGTCTTTTAATGGGACATGGACAAAGCTAAACTGTTGATAGTTGCGCCTTGATGTCATGACTTTCGAATTGAGTTTTAAGATGACCTCTTTTGACCATATTCAAAGATAGGGCAGCAGCATAAACATTGAGGCTCGAGACACACTTTTGGCGTATTTTACCGAGCTTTTTTGGATGTTGCTACCCTAGTGCGGACACGCGGGGCGGTATCACAATAAATCAAAAACAGATCATACGCGATCTGTGAATTCAATGAGTTTTCATTGAAAATAATTGAAAAAACTCCAGATCCCCCCGCCTACACATTAAAAAATACATTGTATGCTTCCTCCATATTTGTATGAATTTATTACACGCAAAACATTGATAGTGGGGGGGGGGACGAAATTTTCTTAATTTAAATGAATTCAAAATTTGTTAAAATACAATTTAGTTTAGGGCTCATAAATTTGATCAAAACTCAGTTTTTATGATAAATAGACTTTAATTTGTGTAGGGTCGAAGGCAGGGGCTGATTTAGGCCCAACCCCTGACACTTCCAACTTCCTTGAAGTTTTGGGCACTTCCAAATCAGATTATATAGTATTTTTTATTTTATTTTTATCTTTTTTTACAATTGCCCTCTCCCTTCCCAGGAGAAGAAATCCATTTATGACCTCCAATATCGTTTTTTTTTTTGATATACCCTCTACAAACACTCTCTAATCAGTAGTCGTCAGCGGTAAAAAAAAAAACCGCCGAGTATGTCCGCTTCTACTTAGTTCAATGTACCATAATCTCGGCGTCGGCGTTCAAATAAGGGATCGTTTATCTTACCGTTCGTTTAATGTAGTGACAATAGACGGCTGCATTGCTCCCGTCAATCTTTGTTTTACCAAATGTTTTTTTTCGTCAGATGTGCCCATTGCAGTACTATTCTATGCACCTCTAAGAAACGCTCGGTAAAAAAAAACGCTTGGTAAGAAATGCCAAGTGTTTCACGGGCCGAAGATCAATACCAAACACTTGCAGCTTTTCAAAAACATGTTTTCTATTTTTTTACCCACCATATGATAATACATTTTGCAACTAAATCATATCTAGATATATCATTTTTCCAAGCAAAATGTATTTATAAATAGTTACCCATATTTAAGACTAATATTTGTCCAAAAATACTTAGTCCTTCAAACGTCCTGAAATACCTAATCTTTCAAAATGAGATTTAATCATTTCCTGTAGAAATGTCAGATTTCCGATATACTCTTTATTAAGTATTAGTTTAACTAAATTTAAGGCAGACTTAGATATTAGAAACGACTTGAAAAAAAAAAAACATAAAGATCAAGTTTGGGGTACACAAAGTTTGGGGGAAGGTGAAGCATAACTTATAATTTTAGAAAGCTGGATGAAGATTTTTTGATCTGCTTTTACGACACTTTTTAAGTAATTTAGCACTGGCCCCACTTTATGCTAATCTTGAACTATGGTGGAAAATAACAAATTTCAAAAAATACTAGAAATTCAGGAAATGTAATATTACCCTGTTTGAGTATGGTCTTGGGTACATCTATTGATTTCCTATAAAAATCGATTGTTGCATCTATGTTTTCGTCGGACTTCCTTATGCCTTCTAAAGTACTTAAGCCAGTAATAGCATTATCAAGATGAACTCTTAATTTATCCATATCTACTAAGGATTCCTCACCTTCTCTAAATAGAGCTTCGAACTCCTGCAAGAGGTAAAATTCTTATAATCTTTTGCGGATAAGTATGCTTATCGCTTTTCACCAAGATGTCAAAATTTGTACAAAACCACCATTTATAACATTCTGGAAATGAGATACAAAATCATCAAAAATGACTCGGCTATTTTTATTTTTCTTGTTCCCCCCCCCCACCCAAAAAAATTAAAACTTCGACGTACGAGCCTGATTCATTGAGTCTGAAAGAAACGCAAGGAATTTACGGTTTACTGACAACTCTGTCTTACAAATTTATGAGCATTATTTACTTGGGACGCAGTTATTTTTGTTTAATAATGCAAAACTCCATTAATAAAATGTAATAAAAAGAAAATTGAAAATAACAAGAAGAGCCAGCACGGAGAAAATTTTTAGCAGCACTCTGGTGTGCTGCCAGTTCCATTGGCGCGGCGGTGCGTCACCGATTTGTCTTCATTTAGCCTTATGGTTTTGTAGTGATTTGCTTATTTCGGTATGGTAAGTAAGCTAGCATGCTAAATAACTTTGTAAAAATCTATCGACATTGATTTCTAAACAGGAAATAGAAATAAAAGCTTAGAAGCCGTAGCCAGTGGTGTATTTAAGGGGAGAGGGTCTAGGCTTTTCAGAAACTGCAAGATTTTCTTAAAGAGCTTATTCTTTTACTTGCGGCATTCCTCTTGATTTCTTGCAATATAGTTTGATAATTTATTGGAAATGGCTCATAGCAATACAAATTAACTTGTATTTTGGAAAGAAGAGAGGAATAAAATTGAAATCTTGTTCGAAATACAACCAGATCCCAAACTTTTTTCAAATTTGTGGAACGGCTTAAGAATATGATTCAGCTTTAATTGTATTTATAATCAGACACATCACTATGAGACTTTCTTCGCAAAATTCATGAATTGTACTACTTAATTTTTGAACCTTCTCTACTGGATCTTGGAATTGGAATAGAAATCGGATTGAAATTTTGAACTCTCTGGGGTTCTACTGTAACTACTCCGTTTTTTCTCGGATTCAGTATTATTATGGACTTTTGATACAAATTTTACCGAATCTAAAAAATGTTGGGGTACTACCCCCCCCCCCCCCCAACGTTGCAGTGCCCCTGCCTGCTAGAATTGGAGATAGGAAGTAGTATCCACTTGCGTTTACATGGATTGCGCCATCCATCGTTCAAACTTTGTCCTATTTAAGAACTCGAAAATGGGTCTAATTTAAATACTATAGCGTATTTGCAACATTGTTTTTCTTTTTTCGCCAAAAGATAGCCGATCCGGCTTCGGGGTCTAATAGATAGATCAATTCGGAGACATTATAAATTTAAGCTGCTTTCTACAAGCGGCGTAGAAGGAGAATTTATATTCATAAAACCTTTGATTGTTCAATGCTTAGCAGATACCAGATTTCAAATGATCCAGACTTTTATCTTTTTTCCATCTATTAAGATCCTCCCTACATTTTTCTGATTCACCCTGGCATTCTTGTTAGCCTAAATTGGGGCACTCGATGGTCAGCGCAGAGTCATCTAGCTTGATGTCAACGCCTCTTAATGAAAGCTAGATGGCAAAAAACTATTTTTGCACTTCAGTCAATCCCAGGTGTTTTTTTTTTTCTCTCTTTTTTTTCAAAATTAATAGCTCTTGTATGTAAGCTATGGAAACACGTTACTGTTTCTGATATTTCTAGTTTTGTTGAATTTGGTTAATAAAAAAGGTTGTCTCCACCTGAGGTACTCTATATAGGAGAATGGAACTTTCCCTTCAATCATGGTACGGGTTATTATAGATTAGGAAATATTTTTTTTATGCTGGTAGGTAAGGATGGGCAATATTTGTTTCTACTCGGTTTGACGTCTTCTTGGTATCACATTTTTTATTCCTTTACCTCCGAAAAGTGGTGGCAGCAGAAGGATGTTACCTCACTTCTAATATCCATTGCCCTGCCCCAGCAAGCGGTTGTTTAGCGATGAATAGAGACAGTAAGTCCTTGAAATTTATGCTGCACTAACAACAATAGCAGCTAGTAAACATGGACCTGCCGTTAAACTTTCGGACTGAAATTTGAAATTGGAATCATTTCCAATTTCTAGAAATGGTTCCCACCGCTTTTGCACTTTACCTCACGATTGAGTTCAAGAAATTAAAAGGTACCAAATGTCAAATTTTAAAACGAAGTATCGGCCATGGAAATCTAATATGCAAATGATTAAATTTTTCATACCTTTTCTCTTTGCTAAAGTTTGGAAGGATGAGAAGTACCAACCTCACTTTTTAAGTATGAGCCACCTAACGCGTAGATCCATTTCCAGTTCGAGGACTATTTATTCATTGCTGCTACAAATGTAAGGAAGTCAAAAAGGCAAAACAAGAATGCTTACAAGAAGGAATACAGCTTGAAATGGCATACTGTATCATTAGACAACCTAGATCCATAAGCAGGGTCCTTTTTTAAAACGGATACATCGCACGGTTTTTTTATTAGGCACATGCCCACTTATCATGGATAGTGGAGTTTCGGGATGATATGTCAGCCCGTCAGCACGAGGCAAGCTTCAGCATATGTGGCAGAAAAACCACTGCCCTTCATTTTTTTATGTTTTTGTTTTATTGTGTTCATGAAGCACCCTGTGTTATTGCTAGTTAACCCTTCCTTCCAAATTGTCCCAACGTGGCGTTCTTGGAGTTCAAACCCCACTGTTTTGCAAAATACTATTTAGCCAGAAACTACTTTTTAATGAAAGCCTTTAAGGCCCAGAAGAACGAAAGGGTAATTTACTGGGTCGTTTTGGTAGTCTGACAGGCCATACCTCTTACTCATAAGGGTGTCAATTTTAAAGCATTTACATTTAATAATACTTCTATTCTTGAAGACTCCCCTGGCTGAACTTGTGAAAGATGTCTATGTATTACCAAGGTGAAGACTGTGAGAAGCGATCTTCTATTCTTTTTTCTTGTTTTTATATTTAAATTATAACTTTGAGCTCCGATTTCCTAGTTTGAACTCGCCAATAATTTCTATAGCTTCTAGGACAAATTTAGACTAACACCAAAAATGAGTTATGAGAAAAGGAAAATACTTACCAGTTGGTTTCTGACCCACTGATCATGTTTATATAACATGTTTCCGCCAAGTTCTACAACTAGTTGATTCTGATCTATAATTCTGTTCAATTTACCAACAGTCGAATAAGTCACTTTCAAGTCTCTTCTTCCTTTCATACAATCAACATTCTGAGAGTCCCATGCACTTTCTGGTCTAATTGCAACTAAGGTATGTATCAAGGGTCCCAGACTTGCTTGCACTTGGTCTGCTGTACCGTGAATCTGCTTCCATGTAGCCTTACGTCCATCCAATATAACCATAGCCCCTTGCGCACTTATTGTTGAGCTAAAATATGAACGTACAAATATTAATATATATATATATATATATATATATATATATATATATATATATATATATATATATATATATATAATATATATATATATATATATATATATATATATATATATATATATATATATATATATATATATATATATATATATATATATATATATATATATATATATATATATATATATATATACATATATATATATATATATATATATATATATATATATATATATATATATATATATATATATATATATATATATATATATATATATATATATATATATATAATATATATATATATATATATATATATATATATATATATATAGTACCGGGAGCCATGCGGCAAAGCCACCGCCGGGCCCCGGCACTTGGCACGCGGCAGGCTTCTATATATGCATTCTCATTGTCGCTTGCCTTCTGACCATACACAATTTGAGACAATTTGCTGTCTTTTCATACTGCAGTCTTTTCAAAGATATTTGATTATTAAAGCATGTCCGATTTCTAACAACGATATCTACTAAGCTTCAAACTTTTGGTTTTCTTTTTTAAGGTTTTTGAATTGTTGTAATCCCTTGTTAAAATATATACAAATATTTTTGCAATTACCAGCCGCCGGGCCCCGCCACTCAGCACGCGGCAGGCTTCTATATATGGATTCTCATTGTTGCTTGTCTTCTAACCGCAGATAATTTCCTGTCTTTTCAATCAGCAGTTTTTTAGGTATTTTTCTAGTTTGAATTAAAATATTAAAATTATTGCTCAGACATCGTAAATATTTTTGCAGTTTACATAATAACCTTAGCGATTCTGAACTGAGCTTAAAAATTTTTCAACTTTTTTTCGTGTCTTTAAAGGACATTGCTTATACTGATAAGAAAAAAAAAATCGGTAATGATGTTTTTCTAACAATGATTTCTACTAAGCTTCAAACTTTTGATTTTCTTTTTTAAGGTTTTTGAATTGTTGTAATCCCTTGTTAAAATATATACAAACATTTTTGCAATTACCAGTTTTTTGCTGTTTACGCAATTCAAAGTCTTTTCATAATGATTTCTATTCAAGATAATTGATAAATACCGCAAGTCCGATTTCTAACAACGATTTCTACTAAGCTTCGAACTTTTTGTTTTCCTTTTTAAGGTTTTTGAATTGTTGTAATCCCTTGTCAAAATATATGCAAATACTTTTGCAATTACCACTTTTTGCTCTTTAAGAAATTTAACATAAGCTTCTCCATATATTAAAATCTTCAATTTTTCCACACAAGTGTGACAAGTGTGACAACGTCATTGCAATACTGATTTATATAAAAATTACTTCAAAATTGTCAGGTATTTTACTAGTTTGAATTAAAACATCAAAATTATTGCTCAGACAATATAAATACTTTAGCAGTTTACACAATAACTTTAGCGATTCTGAACTGAACTTAAAAAAAAATTTCAACTTTTTTTCATGTCTAAAATATTTTCAATTTGTAATGTTATATGCGTCACAGATATAAAAACGATACATTCACTCTTGTGGTGGGGGGGGGGGGGGGGTGTGATATAATTCATAAAACTTTAGGTTTTCTTTTTTAAGATTTTGGAATTTTTGTAATCCCTTTTTAAAATATATACAAAAATTTTTGCTATTACCAGTTTTTTCGCAATCTTTACACAATTTAATGTCTTTTCATACTGTGTCTCTTTCCGGAATTTAATGTCTGTTCATACTGCAGTCTGTTCAAAGATATTATATTGCTGAAGCTAATTTTCCAACATTAAGGCTCTTAACGAATTTTATTAGACTTCTGACCTATTTAGATCGTTTTTTATACGAGAATATAAAAAAATTAGTAGGCCAAGATAGCCTACTAATTTTACCCGAAAAAATATGGAGCCGTTTTCGAGAAAAAAAAAATAATTATTGCTCGTTTATAAATATATGTAATATCGACCTAGTTTAGATTTCCTTTGTTCTTGTTCTGTTTTTGCTTCTTTACTTAAAAAAAATCTGGAAGTGAGCAATCACAAAAATGTTTAATAAAAGGAATGACAAAAGAAACTGAAGAATAAAAGCAGAATGGGACAAAATACATTCTTCAAATATACGATTTATAACTGAACCAGATTAAGCCGAATAAGTGGCACTTGAGCCGTTGTAAACATCGAACACATTAACACCGGGTGATTCATTTGTTAATTTTTTCTCTCACTTATTTAAATGATTAGGGTGCCCACTGGAGGGGGGGGGATGGAGGAATGTAGTGAATCTCGTTTTTGGTATTTTTTTTTTATAAAACGGGTCCTTAATACTGAAGAAAAACTAGGTACTTTGCTCTTTGAATAGTCTGTTTTGATTTTGACAAAAATATGTTCGTTTGCTCGACTATTCTAATTACTTATTTGCTTAATTGTTGTCACTTGTTTTTGCTTGAAAAATTCAAAAATCAATTCTAGAATATTTTGTAGTATAAAGTGGCTAAGCTCCAATACTAAAGTCCCATTCAAAACCAGATATTTCTAATATGGAGATTTAACAAGCACTAATTCGAGCCCACGAAATTTTCCTAAGCATTTTCTGATTGGGTAAAAAAAACACTATAAATTCTGATTGGCTTCGGTATTAGTAAAATATTACTGTGGATGAATCCTAAGAGGCACAAGAAGGCACTGTTCTTCTTCTTTTGAGGGGGGGGGGGAATAATATCAAGTTTCTGTCCTTATCAGTTATCCGCAGTCTCTAACAAAAACATAGCTTATAAATAATGTCCAAGTGCAATTATTCGTTTAGATAGCGCTGTTGTAAAATTATTGCAAGAGTTTGAAACCAAAATAATAAATTTTATTTTATGCTATATTTATGGAAATATACGTACAGTTCGTTAAAAAAAATACCACCATCATAACATAAATTACCTGGGATATGTCTATTCCAAAAATAACAGAAACATAAGTTTTTCAGAGGAAATTAAAGAACGAATGGAGTTTTTATTCACCAATTGCCTTAAAGAAAAAAAGAAAAAAATATCACATTACTCTTCTATTAAAACATTCGTTCAGGAATCCTAATTGGTGGAAAATAGTCTAACTTCAGCGTAAAGATTAAAGGGGCGGTAAATAGACCAGAAAAGACCAATAATCAAAATAGACCAGATTGGCGAGATATCTAGGTATGATATCCTATGACTGGGATAGGACATAGTGTAAAAACTTTCTTGGAAAGTTTTTGTTGCTTTAAAACTAAATCAAAAGGCACTATGTACATGCTGGTTGTCAATAAGACGTCTCAGCAAAATTCAAGAACGACTGAGGGCATCAAGTTGAAACTTCCAGGACCATTACTACTTCTGCTCTCACTATTGAACTAAATTTAAAAGGGTGTAAGTGCATCCAGTTTGTCAAAATAGCATAGACGCAATGTCTTTAGGAACAGAATACAGTGTTAAGTTTTATTTTTCAGAAAAAGTTGAGGTGCGAAACTAAATCAATTCTATTTATTTATTTATTGGTGGTGATTTATGGTAGTTTTACGCTTGAAAAATTATTTGATTTTATTTCTGCTCATCTTTGGTTTAATGCAGTTCTTTAGTTTTCTTTGAAAAACTTCTTTTGTGGTTTTTGTTTAATTAATCATTATTGGTATATAATCAACTGGCAAATAATGCGTCATTCATTTTTGCTATATAAAAAAAAAAAAAAAAAAAAAAAAAAAAAAAAAAAAAAAAAAAAAAAAAAAAAAAAAAAAAAAAAAAAACACTTGGAAGAGTAGTGGCAAAGACTTATTGCCCACAAGAAGCTGGACTGTAAAATATTTGTAAATGTTTCAGTAAGAATGCATTAAAATTACCCAAAAGGGTTCAAGGCTGAAAATAGGAATCCGTATAATAACGTAATATGACTGAATTTAGATGAGTTTTTAGTATGCCTATATAATTACCGCAGACTTGCCGTAAGGAAAGTCCTGTACTTGATGTCTTTACGTCTGCATACGTAAAATCAAAACACCTTGTTTGGGAAGCCATACCGCAGATAGGGTATACTTTGGGATTTGCTATTACTAATTTAGACTTTAATATCCGAAGACAATGGTAATCCATGAAATTAAAATGAAAACGAGTTTAAGGAAAGAATATACGAGAAATTATTGTTTAATTTATGTCTAATAATAGACAGTGAAAACAGAATTTAATACTTTGGTTGATGAATGGAGACAGAGGGATAAAATTTATCAAAAGAGCCCTTCACTGAAAATAGAAAATATATGTAAAAAAAGGCACGTAGTGAGACTCAAGTACCATCTCCCGTAAAAGAATATGCACTGACAACCACTTAGTAGTTGGTGCACAAGCAAAACGCGCTAAATAAACGTTAGTATTACTGGTTAGATGGTCAATAATGAACGTTCATTTTGTATAGACAGAAAGTGCTTAGGGACAAAAGCCCCGCTAGGCGGCAGTATGTCCTCTGGAACTTAAGCTAAATAATTGTAGTCTGTAGCACTGGTGGATCCAGGGGGCCGGTGGGGGGTGGGGGTGGGCGCCTCCCCAAGATTTTTCTGGCACCCTCTTTCCCTGTTATTTTTTCTTTTTTTTACCCTTTTTTAAGAATAAACTTGTCAATTTGGTCAATTATTGGCACCTTTGTCACATTGGGCCTCCCCCCATGATTTTACCCATTGACGCCCTTGTGACATTGCCCCCGCAGGATTTTGCTCTAGATCCGCCCCTGGTCTGTAGACTGTGCTAAGCCAAATGGTTATGTAAGGCTTTTCATTCGATAGCAATTTGACCTATTCGGGACAAAGTGTGTATTTTATTTTGCAGCCAAAACTGGGGGAACTTGATACTCTGCTGTGTCACAGCCTCTTTTGCTACCTTAAAAAAAAAAACACTGGGACCTCTGTCTGTAAAAAAAAAAAAAAAAAAACTGTTCTAGAGCGACATGGCTTCAATGTATTATTGTTTTGTCGATGTTGTTTTTCTTTCTTTTTTTATCATTTTACCTCGTATGGAAGGAATTGTCGTAGAAACGTCGGAGGGGCTCATTTGATTAGAAATTGAAAGTATTGGTGCTCTTTTTAGCAATCAAAAGAGATTGGAGGGCAGCCAGCACCCCTCCCACGCCCTCTTTAGCTATCCCCTCCCCAAAGACATCCAATTAAAATTCTAGAATGGTTATTTTGTTCAGATCAAATATCAAAGATCAAATTAATTTACTTAACATAAAAAAAGTTCAAACAAATTTGCAGCAGCCATCTAAAAAAAGCCGAAGGTTTGTTTACGATGGCTGCAAATCCATTATTATATTCTTTACAACTACCATATACAGTTTTAATATTCCCCCAAACCTTTCGCCTTAAAACCCTTAGCTTTAGTAGTAGTATTAGTACCTGCAGTTAAAGTAGTAGTAGTAGTATAAGTAGCAGTAGAATTAATAGTAGTAGCCTTAGCTTTAGTGACAGCAGCAGTAGTAGTAGAATTAGCAGCAGAAATAATAGTCGCAGTAGTAGCAGTATAAGTATAAACATTAGCAATAGAATGCAAATATTGTCTTTTGGCTAGTTCAACGTCCCCCACAGCAAGCCCTGTAAGTTTCAACTTCACGCATCAAATTGTTCCTTAGATATTACTGATGCGTCCTTTTGCTAACCTGCATACAGATGGCGTGTTGTGACTCAATTCACCTTTCCCCCTCCCCTCAAAATTGCCTGAAAATGTCACCTTCATACCCGTAAGCACAGTTCTAATAGTAGTCACAGTAGTAGCATTAGTATTAATAATAGAAGTATTCATAGCACTACCATTAGTACTAGTAGCAGCAGTAGTATTAACGTATTGGCTTTTGTTCAGTTGAACATCCCTCTCATCAAGTCCTGGAAGTTTCAACTTAATGCAATTAGCCGTTGCTATGACATGGCTGATATGTCCTGTTGATAGCTTGTATATTCATACACTTTTTGAAATTTCCATCTTAATGCTCTTGGCCTTACAAGTAGTTGCTATAGAAGTGGTGGTTGAAATAGTAGCAGTAGCATTGGTACTGGTAGGAGTATTAGTAGTAGCGTACCCATATTGCCTTTTGGTCAATTGATCTTCACCTTTAAGCGTTCTCTGAAAGTTCCAACTTAATACCCCAGTCCATTCTTGAGATACGTTCTTTTGACAATGTGCATGCACATAATGTCTTATGATTTAATTCACATTTCCCCTTAATATTGTAAATGTGCTAGTGTGGTAGCAGTACTAGTAGCAGAAGTGGCTAGGAGTATTAGCGGTGGTAAATGTAGTAGTTGTAGTAGCGCACAAATATTGCCTTTTTGGTCAATTGATCATTGCCCTTATCATGTCCAGAAAGTTCCAAATTAATATACTCAGTCTTTCTTGAGCTACGCTCTTTAGTAGTTTTGACAACCCGTATACACATAACGTGTTTTAATTTAGTTCATCAATCCCCTCAACATTCTCTGAAACAATCACCTGAATGTCCTTCATCTTTTTGGAAAGTAAAGGTCAAACATGCAAACTCTTCTCAATAACATATACTGTACGTAAACAATGAACGAATTCCCTAACTTACAACCCTTCCCCCGAGGGCTCTGGGGAAAGGGGAGGCATAATTACTGGACCTTTCAACAACGCTGAAGAAAATAGATGTCTCGAAATTTTGATTAAATGTTTGTTTTGGGAAATGATGGGAGGGGATTGTCCTCAAATCACTTTGACTCTTAAAAAGGGCCCTGTAACTTCCAATTTCCCATCAAATGACCCCCCTCCAAAGTTTATACGGCCACCCATTCCATAAATACCTTATATGCCCCCAGAGCATAACTTACTATTCTTGCCCTAGGGCTTTGGTGGGTTGTGTCAACGCTGGATGTATTTTTATATATTCTTTGGACTGTTTTGAAGAAAATGGCCATCTCAAAATTTCGATCAGATGCGTCTGGGCAAAAGAAAGTGCTTGGGGAGGGCTAGTTGCCCTTCATCACTTTTGACTCTCGAAAGGGAACTAGAAATTTCAAATTTCAATTAAATGAGCCTTCTCTAAAGTTTATACGATCAGTCCTACCATAAAAACCTTAAATGGGCATAACTTACAACACTTGCCCCCAGGTACTAAGGGGTTTTTCAACCCCGAAGGCCTTGTTATATGGTCTTTACCTTTATTTTGAACAAAATGGCTATCTCAAAATTTCTATCGGATGCATTTGGGGGAAAGAGGACGTGGGGGAGGGCTAGTTGTCCTTCGATCACTTTTGCGCACTAAAACTCCTGATTTCCAATCCAATGAGCCCGCTCCAGAGTTTACACGACACCACCTTCCATAAAACCCTTATATGCTAATAACGGGCAACTATTATAACTTACAGCCCTTGCCCTGAGGACTGGGGGGGGGGGGTTGTCATCCTCAAAGACATAACTACTGGACGTTTAAACTAAGCTGAACAAATTGGCTTTTTCAAAATTTTGACTGTATGTGTTTGAGGACATGATGGACGTAGAAGGGGGAGCTAGTTGCCCTCCAATCACTTTCAACCATTAAAAAGGACACAGAAACTTTCAATTTCCAACCGAATGAGTCCCTATTGAAATTTCCACGACAACTCCTTCTATACGAAGTGCTCTGGTCTGAAAAAATTATACATTGTGCCCAAATCGCTCTTTACTTTGATTAAATAAAAAAAAAACAAGTTTTTTTAACTGAAAGTAAGGAGCGACATTAAAACTTAAAACGAACAGAAATTATTCCGTATATGAAAGGGGCTGTCCCCTCCTCAACGCCTCGCTCTTTACGATAAAGTTTTTTATTGTTTAAAAAAAAATAGAGTTGTGAGAAAGCCATATTTAGAATTTGGTTTAATTTATTGGATTGTCCTACATCTTTTTTTTGTTTGTTTGGGGGGGGGGTCTCATAATATCGCTTTTTGTTTGGGTTTTTTAATTATTGTTTTTTTTCTTCTCTTCTTTGTTTTGTGTGTGTGTGTGTTGCGTCTTTGAATGGTTGAAATGCAATGCATTATATTGAAAATACTTTTTTTTTTTTTTTTTTTTTTTTTTTTTTTTTTTTTTTTTTTAGTATTTATGCCATTTCTGTTTTTCCCCTGTTTTTTCCTGGCCATAGAACCTTACGAGGGGTCCTATATTGATGTGTTTTTGTCGTAAATTTATTGGTTGAATAAAATGATTGATTGATTGATCATAGGGTGATGCACGCGGAATAAATTGATTGCTTGTTAGTCCCCTGCTTAGTCTTTTATTTTTGGATTTTTTTTTTTGCTTCTTTATTTTTATGTGGATCATTGTATTTTATGATTTTGAGTGAGTCTCTTAAAGGTGTGAATGTATGATGTTGAAAATGTTTTTGTTTTTTCTGTATTTGTTTCATTTTTGTTTCTCCCCTGTTTTTTTCCTGGCCATAGAGCCTTACGGGGGAGTTTATATTGAAGTGTATTTTGTTGACTTTGTTGATTGAATAAATTGATTGATTGATTGATTGATTGTTCAACTGAATGTTCTTTTCATTTGCTTATTTTACTTTAAGTGCTGTGTGTGTTTATTTTTCTTCTCTTTTCTCTTTACTCCACAAAGTTTAAACTTTAGCGTAAATAGTGAGGTGTTGAGGAGGGGACAACCCACTGCATATACGTAATAATTTCTGTTCGTTTAAGTTTTAATTTTGCTCCTTACTTTCAGTTGAAAAAACTTGTTATTTTATATTTTTTTTATTTCTGATCGTTTTTTAAATATCGCCAGGATACCTGGTTCCACCTCCATGGAAAAATACCCTCCCCATACAAACATCCTCTGGACAATTCAATCATGGCGAAAATTTATCCCGGACAACTACCCTTAACATCTCCACGCATAAAATTGAATTGGTAAAGAGAAAGCAAGACATATAAAGAAATTTCCTAAATGAATTCTGGCAAATTCACCCAGTGTAAAATTTGCCCTGAAAAGTTCACCTCCTGGAAAATTCCCTCTCCATGGAAAATTCTCGCAGCAGAAAATTCGTCCTCCCCTCCTCCTTCCGAAAAATATATGCATACTTCCCAATAACAAATAAAACAATGGGCAAATTTTATCACTTGAAAACCTTTCCCCAGTGACTCTAGGGGGTCATTTTATCTCCAGACATAGTTATTGGACCTTTCAACTATGCTGAAAAAAAAACTTTCTCAAAATTTTGATCAGAAAATTTTGGGGAAAAAATGGCATGGGAGGGGGTCTAGTTGCCCTCCAACTTTTTGGTCAATTAAAAAGGGCACTAAAACTTTTCAAATCCGTTATAATGAGCCCTCTCTCGATGTTTTAGGCCCACTGGGTCGATACGATCACCCCTGGAAAAGAAAAAAACATCAAACAAACACGCATCCGTGATTATTTTTGTGGCAAAAATTACACAATTCCACATTTTTGCATATATGAGCTTGAAACATCCACAGTAAGGTTGTTTGATACGCTGAATCTGCTGGTGTGATTAATAAAATTCTATGACTTCAATGGGGTCTTTCCCCCTTTTTTCAAAAATCAGGCAAATTTTCTCAGCCTCGTAGCTTTTGATGGTTAAAACTAAACTTAACGAAACTTATATATTTGGAATCAGCATAATAAGCCAATTCTTTTGATATATCTATTGGTATCAAAATTACGTTTTTTATAGTTTTGGTTACTATTGAGCCGGGTCGTTCCTTGGGGTCGTTCCTTGGTAACGAACTGTTTGATTACCCCTCAAAATCCAAACAGAGATCTTTGAAATATTGATCTGTTTTCTTTATATTGTTAACTTTATAGTTTCATGAAATATAATTAAACAAATAGAAAAGGTTCAACTAAAGTAAGGAACAAGTTTAAAACTTGACAAATATAAATTACTCTGTATTTAAGGGGACCCCCTTCTCAACGCCTTGCTCATTAAAACAACTTGTGCTTTGACAAATCTTTTTTTCCAATTGCAAATTTTATTTAAAAATTTGAAAAAAAAGCCAAACTTCACAGTAAAGAGTAGAGAGCTTAGGAGGAGACAGCCCCGTTCATACAAAGAATAATATGTTTAAATAGGTTTCAAATCTGGCCCTTGCTCTCAGTTGAAAAGCTCTTTTTTTATCTAATTTCTTATTGTTTTCCAAATCATACCCAGGCCTAACCAAGATATAATTTGAAGTACCGGAACCTTAAATCTCTGGTTAATTGCTTTTAAAATGTGTAAATCAATAAATGTACATTAGTTAGTACCACCCTACGTTTAAATTTGCATTTTTAATCTTGGATAAAATTTGAATGTATCGAAAAGCCAAATATTGATATTTAGCAAAAAGCAACCAGAGCTACCCCCCAAGTTTTATTTGGAAGGTCAAATTTTAAAAATAGAAGAGAAAGCAACATATTTGGGCTTTACAGTAACTCGAAATGGTAAATGGACACAACATATATCAGCAACTACGACAAAAGGGAAAAATGCACTTTTCAGTATTTACAGAAGCAACGTTACAACAGGAATAAGCGATCTCAGCCTTCATAAGCATATATTTATCACAAAAGTTTTACCCATATTGCATTACGGGGCAGAAATTTGGGGCTACCAGACTGCACAAGGATTAGAAACTCTACAACTACAATACTACAGGCATGCATATGGGCTGCATAAAACAACTCACTCTCTAGTATTGAAAGGTGACCTAGGCATCTACAGTTTAAAAATACGAAGAAAGATACAGATGATCAAGTTTTGGCTCAAAATCCTGAATTTACCCGAGGAAAGACTTATTTTTGCTGCTTATAAAGATCTTCTCACCCAAAAAATTAAAACCACTTGGACAGCACAGATCAGAAAAATACTACAGGAGACAGGCTTTTCAGACGCGTGGAATGGAGGACAGGGACCACTGGACCAAGAAAACTTCATAAAGGAATTCCAAGCAAGATTGCACGACCAGGAAATTCCACTTTGGTGGACAGCTTTAGATAAGTCGACTAGTCTTACTTTGTATAGAGATATAAAGCGGATTTATGGACAGGAGACATATTTGAAGCTGGGATTACCTAGTAAGTATATGAAAACGTGGATTCAGCTTCGAGCCAATTGTCTACCAATACAAGGAAAAGAAGTTTGGAAATTTAGAGAAGGCCCGGAAACGCAGCGTACTTGTCTAAAATGTGGTGAGATTGGTTTTGGGCTGGGTCATTTCCTCCTGCGATGCCGGCGGCTTTCTCACATAAGGGGAGAAATTTTGAAAGAGGGTAATGATTGGCTACTTCGGAGAATTTTAAGTTCAGATTCACCACGGACAGTAGTAAGTGTGGTAAATTTTGCATTAAAAGGTATGAATGTTGATTAAGAGAATAATGATTTTAGTATGTCTTCATTTTATTTATCCTTTTTCTTTTCTTTTTTGTATATGGCTGTAAAAAAGCTTTAATAACACATTATTAGTATTATACGAAAAAAAATTGGTGATGAATAGTAATTTTGGTGAAAAGTCCTCGTTAGTATTACTAAAAACGAATTTCGGCAGCAGTATTTACCATCCCAAAGAAATTTTCTGGCAGGACTGATGATGACCTGCGTTGCCTTTTCCACCTCTGTGGTGGTAGATATGGAAATGTAACATTTTAGCTGTATAGAGAAACATTTTAATTAATTCCTACTCCCCCCTACATCTTTCAACATTTATCTGAAGCCTCATGAAGAGTAAGCAGTTTGTCCATTAAAATGTACTTATTTAGGAATATGCCCTACCCCCCTAATATAATAATGACTCATCCCCCCTCATTATAACTGATACGAGCCTAATTTCATTATAAATAAAGCGAATCAACTTGGTTGAATCCAGTACTGCCACCGTGTGGCATTACTTCTTTTGCAACTGGGAAGCCTAAAATATAGTTATTGATACTATTATATCAATTAGCTTCTAAAGATTTTAAAGTGATTGGAAATTCGTCCTCTTCGGGGTAAAGTCGTAGTTTGGTGCCCTATACCACATAAACTGTTACCCAACCACCACTGCTATTTGGCGTCTGCCCCCCCCCCTCGGTAAATTCTCTGTCGGCACCCTTGAAAGGCATATCTCCAATATATCAGGAACTTCTAAGGGTATTAAGTTGAAACTTCCAGGGAAAGTCAAGGCGGATTTTGAACTAAATCATAAGACAATAAATACATCCAGGTTGCCTAAACGGCATATAAACGATACTTCAGAAACTACTAAAGCTATGAAGTTGAAACTTTCTCTTAATGGTAAGGAGGGTACTGAACAAAATCAAAAGACACTATATGCATTCAAGTGGTCAAAAGGGCGTATATACAAAATACCAGGAACAGCTAAGGATATTTAGTTGAAGATTTCAGAGCATGTTTAAGAGGATATTTAACTAAATCGAAAGACACCATGTTGTCAAAATGGCGTACTTAAAATACTTCAAAAATGGTTAAGGGTAATAAGCTGAAACTTTCAATATAATTCAAACTTTCAGGATAATTCAAAACACACCATATGCTTTTAGGTGTATCTCAAAATGGCATTTTGAGAATGCCATTTTGGAATGCCAATGGAACTTCTCAGGGGCAGCTAAGTTAACGTAAATCTGTATTAATACTAACACTAATGACGGAATATCCACTCAAGCCAACGGAGAGCAGAACATGATACTACGTTAAAACTTTCAGGGAATGATGAGGGAAATATTGAAATAAATCATATGACACTAAGTGCAACAACGTTGTAAAAAGGGCATATCTGCAATATCTCGAGAACTTCTAAGGGTGTTAAGTTTAAACTTTCAGGTAATGATTAGAAGAATAGTGAACAAAACCAAAGGAAATACATGCATCAAGATTGAAAAAAAGGCAAATTTGGCAATATCTCAGGAACTGCTCTGACGAGCAGCGAATGGTGTTAAGTTGAAACATTCTGTGAAACTTGAGGTTTCAAGAGAGCATATCTGCAATAACTCTCGGTTTTCGATGGTTATCAATTTCATACTTTTGGGGAATGGTTAAGACCCTACTGAACAAAAAAAAATTAAATGCACTATGGTTGTCAAAATGGCATACATGCAACAGCTCAGTAACAGCTAAGGAAATTAAGTTGAACTTTCAGGGAATCTTTGGGGAAATGCTGGGCTAAATCACAATCACTCTGTGTATCCGGATTACTAAAAGGACATTTCTGCAATACCAAACTAACGCCTAAGATATTAAATGGAAACTTCCTGGAAATGTTGAATAAGATGTTCAACTATATCAAAGCACACTGTGTATATCGAGATTGTCAAAAGGGCGTATGTGTAATATCTTAGGTAAGGCTAAGGGTATAACTTTATAGCTTAAGAGATCCAATTGAAGCTGTGAGGGAATATTGGAAGGAGAGAAATAAAGTAGATTCTAAATTTTGTATTGGAGGGACCTTGTCAAGGACGAAAAATGTTTTTTTCTTTTTTATGTTGATCTTATTAAAATGCCAGGCTATGAAGGGCTTTTTGTGTTTACCCCCCCCCACCCTCCCGGACAATATCCCCCCGGAAAATACCTCTCCGCGGAAAACAATCCGCCGCGGAAAATGCCCCCGCGAAAAATACCCCCCAGAAATTATCCCCTGGAAAATACCCCCCGCGGAAAATACACTTCCCCCCACGGAAAATAATCTCCCGTTAAATATCCCCCCAACCTCCCGTGAAAATTAAATCTTTCCAAAATTTGAGAATTTTACTTGAGGTTTTTTTTGTAGGGGGAACGAATTTTGGTACTTGTGTATTATGTGCCACTCACTCAAGTTTACGCGGTGTAAAATTCGAGAACACGCCAGTTTTTCGTTACCTTAGAAATAAATTTTGGCTATATATTTGCATATTAGGGGGGAGGGGGTAAAGTATAGCGAGTCTGCATGCAAAGTGTGTTTGGTACAATTATTCTGCATATTAGATAAATAGATAGAGAAGTGTATTTTAAAGCCAAATTTTTCGGCCATGAACATAGTAAAATAACATAAATGAAAAGCACAAGTAACATAAAATTTTGAAAATCGGTCATTGAAAAAAAAAAACAATTAACACTTGGAACAAAAATACATTTACTTTATACTGGGATTTTTTTTTTTTTTGTTTGTTTTTTTTTTTTTTTTTTTTTTTTTTTTTTTTTTTTTTTTTTTTTTTTTTTTTTTTTTTTTTTTTTTAGTTAACAAAATTTCCAGATACCTCGCTCGTTTTTAGTGACCATGCCAAGAATGAATTGTTTTCTAACTTCAAACTGTCCAAATACTTTACCGAATAGTATTCCCTGTACCCATCATCCAAAGTTCTACTGTAACACTATTATTAAACAATGTTTCAAAAATTTTGTCCAAAATATAAATAGCAAGCCAAAATATTCATTTTTAAGGAGAGCAACCGAAAAAAAACTTTACAAATATTCTTCTTAGTAACTATTAAAAAAAATATATCAGCTAAAAACGAACAGAATGCGTATTCATTCTTGAAAGTGTCAGCAATGTCGGATTTAAAGACATTATAAAAGAGAAAACGCTTAAAATTTAGTTTGTTTTAGTAAAGCGCAAATGGCGTTCTTGTCTTTAGATGGCTTAGGGGACGTTAACCTTACTCTTGTTTGTGCCAGTTTATGTTCGCTTTTAAGTTTGACTTGATTATTTGTTACAATTTCTTTCTGTTTTTAGGTTTCATTTATTTGTGGATGTTTTGTAGGAAAAGTTTCTTTTGATTGATCAAAATGAAAAGTCAATTCTTTTTATGGATATATTTTTATCAAAATTTAATAGCTTGAGTTTCTCTTGAAAGTGTTGTTTTTATTCACCGTTCATTACCATGACCCGTTTGATATCTGTGCTCGACAAAAAAACGGCACTTTTTTGGGGGGAAGACGTTTTTTACATTGTCCAAAGATCCAAATTTTTAAGTCAAGGATCTTATTCTTGGAAAAAATTCAAACAATTTCTAATTTTATTCTCCACGCTGGGAGCCATAAAATTTGAGTCTCTTATCGGGCTTGACACTCGGTGATGCTTTAATCCTAGAAAAAACATCTTAGTATCGTACTTGGGATTATCCCAAATGTATTTAGCGAACTTCTATTGCTACTGGGTGATGTAACAAATCTTCGATGGTGATGACGGTGCTATTTTGATATTAATAAACGTGTAAAAGTAGTCTTCCTACAACAATGAAAAACACCTAAGATAGAAACTTCTTGCTAGTCATTCTATCTTTTCCTTCGAAGAATTCTCATTTATCTTTTTAATAGCTTTAGACAAGATATCTGTGAAGGTTATTTCAAGAATGTGTGTCTATGAAAGATTCTTCAGAAAGATTTGACAATTGGAAAGAGAAAGTTAAGGAGGAAAAGTTTTTGACGTTACAATGCCTACTTTTACGAACAAACTGCACGCAGCCATGAATTTCAAGTAGCCAAATTATTGTCGTGAAAATCCCCTTTGTGTCGATATCGATGCCTGACGTCGTTATTTCTTCTTGATGGCAGTGGCAGATCCAGGGGGGGGGGTCCCTTTAGCGTAGTCGAAAGTAGTGTAATTTACTTAATTAACCCAAGTTTGCGTTAATTAAACTTGCTCCTAACGCAAATTTATCGGATCAACCTATTTTGCCCCCCCCTGAAATTTTTTTATTGGTTCAACCTATTTCCTCCCCCCCCTAAAAAAATCCTGGATTCGCCCCTGCTTGATTGTGTACTGTTTTATGTGCAGGGCTTCCGGACGGAAGCTTTGTTATTTGTATTAGGCTGTAAATTGTTTGTATATCCTTAGATAAAATAAATAAATACTTTATCTCTGACTTCTAGAATCGACCTAACTTCTGAATATGGTCAAATACGACTTTGAGAACTCTTGGCACCTAACTCCATCTCCTTCTTTTCAAATAAATTTTGGTTTTACAACCACTGTGTTTTTTATTTACGTCAATTAAGGTAGATGGATGCCAACACTGATTTTGCGTGAAATATACATCTACTAATTTTTTAATTCATTTGATTTCATCTCATATTTAATTCCAGGTTTTCCCCAATACGCTATTACGTTTTACGTTTCTTCTCATATTTAATTCTAACTTTTCCTAAATGAGTTTTAGATTTTTTCCCAAATATTACGCGAAATATGGACACCATCAGCACCATAATGGGGCATCATAATCCGGTAATATGTTTGGGTTAAAGTACAGAGTAGCGCTGCAAACGCTTTAAAACAAACTATATCAGTTTTCTGACTAAAATTGTACCGCAAGAGACTAAATATAGTATCTGAAGACCAGGTTAAAATTTTGCCACAACAAGAAGAGATTTTTCGATAAAATAAAACTTGGAAAAGATATCTGAATCAAAAAGGGGCAAGAAAAACCAAAACATACCGAAAAATTTCATTGAACCAAAAAATTTCCAAATATACCACATTATAGCCTACCTCTAAATGGAGCCAAAAACAGTAAAATTGTAACTAGTTGGCAACGCTGGTACAGATTGGTGAATAGTTAATAACTTGTTAATGCCACCTTCAAGAATGGATCAACAGTCCAAATTAGGCTCGGATAAAGCGTCTCCAAGCTCCTATCCACACCTAACCTCTCCAGTAAAGCGACTTCTCATAACACCTACTTTTATTGGGCTAGGTGGATCTTCGGCAGCCTTTTTAGTTCAAACAGCCAAACAACCTTTTAACGAGCCTAAAAAGTCCAAGCAAGGGGAGAAGTTAGGGTGTAAGATATTATCCATAAAATCGTATGTATTGTTCACTTTGTCTATTGACATGAAATATCTATTTGAACGAACAATTTATCTCAAACTTCTTTTCTCCAGCCTAATCGAAGCCTAGTGGTAAAACTTCATGAGGATCATACACAGATAGAATTGATATTTCATTAGAACGTCGAATACATAAGACTTATTTGTTTAAAAGTATCATAAAAATGAAAAAAATATCAATCAATTTGCCTAATTTTAGTCACCCGGACGAAAATTAGTTCTTTACATGTAGCCATTTTCCTCAGGTGGCTTGATTCTGTGGTGAGTTGTTAGTAGTATTAGTAGTAGTTTTTCTCATTATATACAGTAAATGATTAAGAACGGGGGAAATAAAGCTGATCACGATTTTGAAACGATTTTAGGTGGCAATAGCATCGCTAAATCAAAGGAAAGAGCATGAAGTGAATTAGCCAAAAATATCTTGAGGGGAAAAAAATCCCCATTTCTGTAAAAAAAAAAAAAAAAAAAAAAAAAAAAAAAAAAAAAAAAAAAAAAAACTTGGTGAAAGTTACGTAAAATTCAGCATATCAGAGAGCCCCATAGCAGATGTTCCAAGCACCTATCCATAGAATTGCAAAATTCGATATTTATTCCGAGAAGGATTGTCGTTGATGCATGTATTTTTTTTTTTTTTTTTGTTCTGGTAGCGATCGCATTAAAGCAATTGCCCAAGAATATTAGTGGAGATCTCATTTTCTCATTTAAAGAGAGATTAAAAGTCTTCAGAAATGAAGATTCTGTAACAGAAAAGCGATTCGAGTCGTCGAGAATTTATCCATTTGACTTTCCACTATTATTAGCATTAGGGCAACACTGACCCCTTCATTTTTAAAAACACATGCAGTCAATACAAAATAATCGGTTATTATAAACATTTATATTGTAGCCTTGCTTCATAAAATTTAATTTATAGTGGTATGAAATTGTGAGCAGAGTGCTTAAACGTTTTAGAGCGGAAATGTCGCACCAAATCCACTGAAATAATTTAATGAAATTGAAAGCACGAAAAAAACGGCTAGTGGAGACGCACTCTGGTTTTCGCTTGTTTTCGTGCCGAATGGAAACAATGTGATTTAGAGTACCCATCAAGACATTCCTTAACAGTTTCAATTTTTACTGAAAAAGCTGTTAAAAATAAAGCTGAAGATTGGAACAGGCTATTTTTTAATACAGTACAAAATAAAATGCTTACAAGCAGGGACGTAAGAGGGGGTGATCAGAACCCACCCCCACGCTATATTCTAAATGTTCTTAAATTTCTGAACATTTGTTATCCATGTTATAATTTTTTTACTATTACCCCCCACCCACCACCAAAAGAATTTCCGTTTACGTACCTGCTTACAAGGCTTCCTCGGCCCCATAATCAGAAATATTTATAGGGAGGAAATAGGCTTTGGGGAGAGGTTACAAAACATTAGAAAATAGATAAATTACAAGTTTATCTGAATAGCGATATTTTTTAATATCTATAGGAATGCTTATTAAATCCATAATTATTTAGGCCTGGTGGTTGCACCACGTGCTCCCCACCTAAATACATACCTGTGAGTAGTTATGGATGTCACCCAGAACAAGAAGCTACCATCCATTAGACGACAATTTCTTGCAAATTCTTGTCTTTGTCATGACGACGGAAAGGAAGAAGAAATTATCAGGAAAATCTAATATCTTTGGCTACACGAGCTAATATCATAATGGAATTATTATTTATTCGTGAAACGTGATCCTTGTATTTCTTCGTTTTTTTTTTATTTGTTCCTCGATTCAGGAGCATAAACAACGCTTGGCTACGTTTAATTGTTCATATTTGTAACATCACTGACGTAGCCAGGTATGGGCGGATCCAGGATGTTCTTAGGGGGGGGGGGCAAAATAGGTTCATCCGATAAACTTGCGTTAGAAGCAAGTTTAGATAACGCAAACTTGCTTTAATTAGGTAAATTGCACTACTTCAGACTACGTTTGGGGGCACGAGCCCCCCTCGCCCCCCTGGATCCACCATTATGGCCAGGTCCATATTCCAGAAGAGCTCCGAATTTATCAATTTGACCTGACTTAGAACAGAGGTGTGACAATCCACGAAGATGTGGGTGGGTGAAATTTTTCTCATTTTTCCTTAATGAAGATATAGAAGTGTATTTTTAAAAATCTAGGGAGAAGGGTAGTTTCTTTTCCCCGAGTTCTTTCAACAAAAATACCAAAAACTATATTCTTATAAATGTACAGGTGAGGAGGGGGGCAAATAATCCAAGTGGGAAGTTAGTCCGCTCACTCTAATCCCCTTAAATTGTTACCTCTGTTAGTACATCCTTTAACTAAGCATGTTTCTCATCCGCGGTATTCTGGAGGGGTCCATAGCCATACTCTCGGCATTTCGCAGCAAGTATATTATTGGAGGCTTAGAGTTCAAGACTATTTAACCTGAATAAACATGGCAGCACGTGCAAAGCACAAAATCACACTCAGAAGAAGATTCATGTAATTTGAAAGTAAATTACCTTATTAAATGTCCAAAATAATGTAACAATTTGTCTAAATCTTGATATTTTTTACCACTACCTTCTGGTAGCCCGTCTGGGTTTGCAGGAACGACAATGATAGGCTGACCACTCCGGTCTTTGCCACCAGGAAGATAAGCCACTTGTCGCGTAAGTTCACAAATCACCTGCCTTCCCTCGTGAACTTGTGAATTCATATCCTCGACTGATGCATTAAAGTTCTTTGTTCAATCCCAAATGCCTGTAAAATACAAGGTAAAATGCGTTACCTCGGAAAATGCTCTTCATTTCCATTTATTCCTAGTTCAAGCAATTTAGTCTGCTTAACACTAATTTTCAAGCCTAATCTCCACAAAATTAATAAAACTAACTTATCTAAACGTAGAAAAAAATATGCTTACCTAGATCCACTAATATCCTTACTTACCGCTGCATTACATATTTTACTGATAATCCAAAACCACAAATACCAATCAGGCATCAAACAGTTATAAGAGACCCGTACCAATAGTAACCAAAACCCTAAAAAACAATCTATTTTTCATGACGATTCCTAATTCATTGAGGTTCCAATCACGTTTTCTGAGCACAAACAAAATTACAGAATTCCGGAAAAAGTCGACCCCCCCCCCCTCCCATAATGGTGACAAAAGCAAAGCATATGACTTGACCTAAAGCAAAGTGAATCCTATTTTATTACAGTACGAGCTCAATTTGACGAAACACGAAAGGAGGGGATGAGTCTAATTCAATTATAGATTCCAACCAAAAAAAGCAAGAATATGGAATGAGTTGCAGACAAAAATATCCAGTCACGACTGATATTCATTATTCATAAGGAAAATGCCGGACAATTCCGGTGACAGATAATAGACAGCAGTCGAGTAACAGATAATAGTGAAAGTTGAGTAAACCGCTTCGGGCCCAAGTACCCTTCATCACAAGTATATAATTAAAGTAACATTTCTATGTTTATAAAGGCGAAAAATGTGCTTATAAAGAAGCAATAACCTACATACAATAAGCTGTTGGAAAGTTACAGTACAACATTCCACAAGCTAAAAACCACCATACACTGCTTGCAGCGGGATTATTAATGTATTATTATGGACACAACTATCCGTACAGCAATTTTTTCTCATTACATACAGCAAGTAATTAAGGACTAGCCTAATTAGGTGTACAGTTGGACCTTGATTCTGAAGTTGTTCAAGGTGGGTACAACATCACTATAAGTCTTGAATCCAAACAGAGGAAAGAGTAGAAAGTGATTCAGTAGAAAGGTGGTAAGATGTAACTATCATAAAATCGGAACTTTTCGACGGCTCATTTTTTGGTGCCAGCAATTTGTTTGGCACCCTCAGTTGGAATTCATCCGGATTCGCCAAACTTTTAGCACCGTAGGTTGCAGCCATCGGCCGTCGTACTCTTGTTACCACGACGTCATATGTATGCCCCTACTCACTTGTATATGCATGTAGGTATTGTCCTAGACGTATGTCAGCCATAGTGGAAGCATAACATGCATAGTACAATCAGTGGGGTCAATTTGGGAGCTGGGGCATATGCCCCCCCACGCCCTTAGATTTTGAAAAATCCTTTTCTTTTGTATTTTCATTGAAAAATGGCTTTTCTTGTATTTTCATAAGAAAACGACAGAAATGCCCGCCATGATAGATTGGAGAAAGTACGCTTTCAACCCCTCCCCCATATTTCCATTAATTGACACAACTGGATACAAGAAGGCAGTGTGTGGTAAGATTGTGCCTATATGTGGTGCGAAATGTGCTTTCCTGGGCGTAATGACTGGTGCTCCAAGATTCACTCCAGGTGGCAAAGCGGGAAACCCCTAAATTTCAACTATTGGGGGAATAAGTGGAAATTTTTAAGGGGAAAGGAATACCTAAAGCGTCTAATAGAGCATTATTAGGACCAAAGTTTTCATCTTTTTTGTGAGAGGTCCTTCAGATCAATAGGCCTACAGAGGGGGGGGAGGGCTAAATACTTCACTTGCAAAGATGTTTGGGCTATGCGTGTAATATGGAATCTAGAAAGAGTATTGTTCCCTTTTTATTCCAAAAATAATTGCAGCGTACAAGATTGTTGACGTGTGTGTGATGTTTTTCTCCCTAAGGATTATTGTAATCTCTCTTTCTTTCTTTTTTTTTCTTTTTTTTTACAATTTACGCGGCTTCATCAGCAGTGATGGCATGACACTAGTTTCACAATTTATTATAAATTGTGTAATTTCACAATTTATTTGTTTTTATCTTTAGATATATTCGTGGTATCCACGTTTGAATGTTCCAAGCGAATAATTTTCAGGCATTACCTCTGCTGGGAGGCTATTCTAGGTGGTGACGGTTCGTCGGGAGATTGTGCTGAAAAATAAAAATTTTGGCCTCAATGCAACGGCAACAATTCTGAGATACACAATCGGTTTAAAATTACCGAAAAGCTAATAAAATCACCACATCGTTTCAGAGGATATAATGCCACGTGGTGCCGCGTCTGTCACAAAAAAATAGGCAGTCCATACAAAGTGAACAATACACCATTGATTTAGTTATAATAAGGACTTACAGATATGCACAGTTGTGAACCAGCGATTAAGGGAAGGACATTATATATTTATTGGTTGAAGGGCGGCCACCTAACCCCTCAATAAGCACCATTTTAGTCAGATAATATTAGTTCCATTTAATAATGTAAGCCGCCCTCTTTCTTTCAAGTATGGACACCCATTGCCTGAGCATTTGACTCCTAATGAGTGCCCGCCCGACCTCCCTTCAACGGGAGAAATATTTTTGGATATAGTATATATAGGTACTGACAGGGGAAACCAACTCTCCTCTAATTTAGGAAACAGCATTTACAATAGAAAACATTAATAATAATAACAGAAATCATCCTATACGTGAGGGGGTTGCCACCGCATCAACCCCCATCCATTGCGCTATATCATACAGTTCGTGGTAACGAACTGTAAGTAAGGAGCGACCCGGCTCAATGGTAACCAAAACTCCAAAAAAACAGAATTTTGATGCATAGATATGTCAAATAAATCAGATTTTTATGCTGATTTCAAATATATAAGTTTCATCAAGTTTAGTCTTACCCATTAAAAGTTATGCGCCGGAGAAAATTTGACTTATTTTCGAAAAAAAGGAAGAAACACCCCCTAAAAGTCATAGAACTTTAATGAAAATCACATTATTGGATTCAGCGTATCAGAAAACCCTAATGTAGAAGTTTCAAGCTCCTACCGGCAAAAATGTGGAATTTTGTATTTTTTGTCAGAAGAAAGATCACGGATGCGTGTTTATTTGTTTGTTGTTTTTTTTTTTTTTTTTTTTTTTTATTTCCCCAGGGGTGATCACATCGATCCATTAGTCCTAAAATATCGTAAGAGGGCTCATTTGAACGAAAATTAAAAGTTCTAGTGCCCTTTTTAAGTGACCAAATAAATTGGAGGGCAACTTGGCCCCCTCCCACGCTCATTTTTTCCCCGAAGTCACCCAACTAAAATTTTTAGACAGCCATTTTATTCAGCATAGTCGAAAATCTAATAAATATGTCTTTTAGGATGATTTAATCCCCCAGAGTTCCCAGGGGAAGGGCTGCAAGTTATGAACTTTGCCCATTGTTTACATATTGTATTGGTTAATGGGAAGTATACAGACATTTTCAGGATGGATTTTTTTCTGGTGGGGTGGGGGGCTGGAGGAGGGTTTACTCGGGAGAATCTTTCCGTGGAGGATTTTTCCTTGGGGCAAGGGACATTTCTATGAAGGGGGCGCCGGATTTCCCAGCATTATTTAAAAAACGATCAGAAATTAAATTAAAAAAAAAACAAGTTTTTTCAACTGAAAGTAAAAAGCAACATTAGAACTTAAAACGAACAGAAATTACTACGTATATGAGGGAGTTCACCCCTAAGTCAATACCTCGCTCTTTACGCCACAGTTTTTTTTAGTGCTTTCAAAAGAGCTATCTATTCTAATTAAACGCCCTTTGTGATTCAGGGGTTTGTGATTTAAACAAATTTTTTTTCTAGTGGGGGGTCGGGGTGGGAGTAAGGGTTATGGGGGAGGATCTTTCTATGGACGATATTTCCTTGAGGGAAGGGACATTTCTATGAAGGGGGCGCCAGATTTCCCAGCATTATTTAAAAAACGATCAGAAATTAAAGAAAAAAACAAGTTTTTTCAACTGAAAATAAGGAACAATATTAAAAAAACGAACAGAAATTATTAAGTATATGAGAGGGTTCGCCCCCAAGTCAATACCTCGCTCTTTACGCCATAGTTTTTTTTAGTCCTTTCAAAAGAGCTATCTATTCTAATTAAACGCCCTTTGTGATTCAGGGGTTTGTGATTTAAACAAAATTCTAACTTTAGCGTAAAGAGCGTGGTATTGAATAAGGGGAGAACCTCTCATATACGTAATAACATATACGTAATAAAAAAAACAATAAAAAAAAACAAGCGATACGGCTCAATAGTAATCGAAACTTTTAAAAATGGAATTTTGATGTCAATAAATGTATCAAAAGAATGGTCTTATAATGCTGATTCTATATAAATAAATTTTATTAAGTTTAGTATTACTTATCAAAGGCTACGAGCCTGAGAAAATTTACCTGATTTTTGAAAGAGGGGGGAAACATCCTCTACAAGTGAAAGAATTTTAATGAAAATCACACCGTCAGATTCAGCGTATCAGAAAACCCTATTACATAGGTTTCAAGCTCATATCTGCAAAAATCTACAACTTTATATTTTTTGCCAGAAGAAAGATCACGGATGTGTGTTTATTTTTTTTTTTCAGGGGTAATCGTACCGACCCAGTGGTCCTAGAACATCAAGAGAGAGCTCATTAAAACGGAAATTAAAAGTTATAGTGCCCTTTTCAGTAACCAAAATGCTGGAGGGCAACTTAGCCCCCTCCCACGCCCCTTTTTTCCCAATTTCGTCTGATCAAAAATTTGAGATAGCAATTCTGTTCAGCATAGTTGAAAAACCCAAAAAATATATCTTTAAAGGTAACAAATTCCCCCTAGAGCCCTTATGGAAAGGTCTTAAAGTTTTAAATTTCCCAATTGTATACGTATAGTATTTGTTATTGGGAACTATGCATACATTGTTTTTTTTGGGGGGGAGGGGGGTGAAATATACAGGTGTTTTCAGGAGGAATTTTTTCTAGTGGGGGGTTGGGATGAGAGTAAGGGTTACGGGGGAGGATCTTTCCATGGACGATATTTCCTTGAGGGAAGGGACATTTCTATGAAGGGGGTGCCAGATTTCCCAGCATTATTTAAAAACGATCAGAAATAAAAGAAAAAAACAAGTTTTTTTCAACTGAAAATAAGGAACAATATTAAAAAACAAACAGAAATTATTAAGTATATGAGAGGGTTCGTCCCCTAGTCAATACCTCGCTCTTTATGCTAAAGTTTTTTAGTACTTTCAAAAGAGCTATCTATTCTAATTAACCGGCCATTGTGATTCAGGGGTTTGTGATTCGAACAAAATTCGAACTTTAGCGTAAAGAGAGAGGTATCGACTAGGGAGCGAAATCCCTAATATACGTAATAAAAACATATGAATATAGAAATTAGTTATGTAAGTTAATTCGTAAGTTACGTCAGAACAAAATTTCGAGAAAGCCAATTAGAAGCCAAACGAATATAAAAATATATCTTTGAAGGTAACAAATTCCCCCTAGAGCCCTTATGGAAAGGTCTTAAAGTTTTAAATTTCCCAATTGTATACGTATAGTATTTGTTATTGGGAACTATACATGTTTTTTTTTTGGGGGGGGGGGGGGGGGGTGAAGTATACAGGTGTTTCCAGGAGGATTTTTTCTAGTGGGGGGTCGGGGTGGGGAGTAAGGGTTACGGGGGAGGATCTTTTCATGGACGATATTTCCTTGAGGGAAGGGACATTTCTATGAAGGGGGCACCAAATTTCCCAGCATTATTTAAAAAACGATCAGAAATCAAAGAAAAAAAACAAGTTTTTTTCAACTGAAAATAAGGAACAATATTAAAAAACGAACAGAAATTTTAAGTATATGAGAGGGTTCGCCCCCTAGTCAATACCTCGCTCTTTACGCTAAAGTTTTTTAGTACTTTCAAAAGAGCTATCTATTCTAATTAACCGGCCATTGTGATTCAGGGGTTTGTGATTCGAACAAAATTCGAACTTTAGCGTAAAGAGAGAGGTATTGACTAGGGAGCGAACTCCCTAATATACGTAATACAAACATACGAATATAGAAATTCGTTACGTAAGTTAATTCGTAAGTTACGTCAGAACAAAATTTCGAGAAAGCCAATTAGCCAAAAAAAGGAAAATTAAAATGCAAATTTCGTTTTAATTATTCATGTACGGTGACCCAAAATCAAAGCTGCAGATTTTCGACTATGCTGAACAAAATGGCTATCTCAAAATTTTGATTCGGTTACTTTGGGAAAAACGATGAGTATGGGAGGGGGCCAAGTTGCCCTCAAATTTTTTTGGTCACTTAAAAAGGGTATTAGAACTCTTAATTTCAGTTCAAATGAGCCCTCTTACGATATTCTAGGACTACTGGATCGATACGATCACCCCTGGGGAAATAAAAAATCAAAGCTGCATTAATTCAAAAAAGTTCAGAAATTAACTAAAAAAAACAAGTTTTTTTTTATCTGAAAGTAAGGAGCGACATTAAAACTTAAAACGAACAGAAATTATTCTGTATATGAAAGGGGCTGTCTCCTCCTCAACGCCTCGCTCTTTACGCTAAAGTTTTTTATTGTTTAAAAACAGAGTTGTGAGAAAGTCAAACTTTAGCGTAAAGAGCGAGGCGTTGAGGAAGGGACAGCCCCTTTCATATACGGAATAATTTCTGTTCGTTTTAAGTTTTAATGTCGCTCCTTACTTTCAGTTAAAAAAAACTTGTTTTTGTTAGTTAACTGCTTCAGGAATGAATACTCTAATACTATAGCCGAGTAAGAGAAAATCTGTTTTATGACACCGCATCGAGACTGGAAAGGCTTATTCATTCGCATTTACGTCAAATTAAATTTTAAAAAAAACAAGTTTTTTTTAACTGAAAGTAAGGAGCAACATTAAAACTTAAAACGAACCGAAATTATTCCGTATATGAAAGGGGCTTTCCCCTCCTCAACGCCTCGCTCTTTACGCTAAAGTTAGACTATTTCTCACAACTCTATTTTTTAAAACAATAAAAACTTTTTTCTGGTAGTGGGGGATTTTTTCTGGTAGTGGGGGGAATGGGTCTGGGTTTATCTGGAAGGATCTTTACATGGAGGAAGTTTTCATGCGGGAAGGGACATTGCTATGAAGGGGGTGCCGGATTTCCACAGCATTATTAAAAAAAAGATCAGAAATTATATAAAAAAAACAAGTTTTTCAACTGAAAGCAAGGAGCAACATCAAAACTTAAAACGAACAGAAAATATTACGTATATGATTGGGTTCGCCCCCTAGTCAATACCTCGCTCTTTAAGCCAAAGATTTTTTAGTACTTTCATAGGAGCTATTTATTCTAATTAACGGCCTTTGTGATTAAGGGGTCATTTTCAAAGAATTGGAACAAAATTCGAACTTTAGGGTAAAGAGCGAGGTATTGACCAGGGGGCGAACCCCCTAATATACGTATTAAAAATATACGAATATAGAAATTCGTTACGTAAGTAATTCGTACGTTGCGTATATTTATTACTAATAAAAACGTTTGTAAATAAAATTAAACAACGTTCAAGAAAGCCATTTAACCAAATTAGTAAAATTAATCCGCAAATTTGGTGTTGATTATTCATGTATGGTGAGCCGAAATCAAAACTTGCATGTATTCAAAAACGTTCAAAAATTAAATAAAGGAAACAAGTTTTTTTAACTGAAAGTAAGGACCGACGTTAAAACTTAAAACGAACAAAAATTATTCTGTATATGAAAGGGGCTGTCCCCTCCTCAACGCCTGGCTCTTTACGCTAAAGTTTGACTTTCTCACAACTATATTTTTTTAAACAATAAAAAACTTTAGCGTAAAGAGCGAGGCGTTGAGGAGGGGAGAGCCCCTTTCATATACGGAATAATTTCTGTTCGTTATAAGTTTTAATGTTGCTCCTTACTTTCAGTTAAAAAAAATTGTTTTTTCTATTTAATTTTTGAACGTTTTTGAATTAATGGAGGTTTTGATTTTGGCTCACCGTACATGAATAACTAAAACAAAATTTGCATATTAATTTTATTTTTATTTGGTTAAATGGCTTTCTCGAACTTACGTAACTTACGAATTAACTTACGTAACAAACTTCTATATCCTTATATTTTTAATACGGAGTTTATGGGGCTCGCCCCCTAACCAATGCCTCTCTCTTTACGCTAAAGTTCGAATTTTGTTCTAATTCTTTAAAAATGACCCTTAATCACAAAGGCGGTTACTTAGAATAAATAGCCCTTATGAACGTACTAAGAAATCTTTGGCTTAAAGAGCGAGCTATTGACTAGGGGGCAAACCCAATCATATACTTAATAATTTTGTTTGTTTTAAGTTTTGATATTGCTCCTTACTTTCAGTTGAAAAACTTGTTTATTTTTTTTATTTAATTTCTGATCATTTTTTAAATAATGCTGGGATATCCGGAGCCCCCTTCATAGTAATGTCCCTTCCCCCATGAAAACTTCCTCCATGGAAAGATCCTCCTCATAACCCCCCCCCCCCCAACTACCGTAAAAAATCCCCCTTGAAAACGTCTGTATACTTCCCAATAACCAATGCTATATGTAAACATTGGGTAAAGTTCACAACTTTTAGCCCTCCCCCCGGGGACTTTGGGGAATTAAGTCATCCTAAAAGACATATTTACTATATTTTCGACCATGCTGAACAAAATGACTACCTCAAAATTTTGATCGGGTGACTTTTAAGAAAAAATGAGCGTGGGAGGGGGCCTAGTTGCCCTCCATTTTTGGTCACTTAAAAAGGGCAATAGAATTTTTAATTCCACTCAAATGAGCCCTCCCACGATATTGTAGGACCACTGGGTCGATACGACCACCCCTGGGAAAAAAACAAACAAAAAACAAATAAACACGCAGCCGTGATCTTTCTTCTGGCAAAAAATACAAAATTCCTCATTTTTGTAGATAGGAGCTTGAAACCTCTACAGTAGGGTTCTCTGATACGCTGAATCTGATGGTGTGATTTTCATTAAGGTTCTATAGCTTTTAGAGGTTCTTTCCCCCTTTTTTCGAAAATCAGTCAATTTTTTTCAGGCGCGTAACTTTTGATGGGCAGGACTAAACTTGATGAAACTTATATATTTGAACGGTACTTTGGGTCGAATTGCTTGCAAAAAACCCGAATGAATGAGTTGAAATAAAACTTTTAACGAACTTTTCAGAAAACTTTTCAGGCGCGTAGCTTTTGAAGGGTAGGACTAAACTTGATGAAACTTATATATTTGAACGGTACTGTGGCACGAATCGCTTGCGAAAAACCCGAATGAATGAGTTGAAATAAAATTTTTAGTGAGAAATGTCTGAAAAGTGTTTTTGGGGAGATGGGGCGATGGCAGCGGGGTGTCTTAGAGTATTTATAGTGTGGTACTGTGGGTCGAATTGCTTGCGAAAAACCTGAATGAATGAGTTGAAATAAAACTTTTAACGAGAAATGTCTGAAAAATGTTTTGTTGGGAGATGGGGCGATGGCAGAAGGGTGTCTTAAAGTAGTTATAGCGATGTACTTTGGCACGAATTGCTTGCGAAAAACCCATAAGAATGACTTGAAATAAAAAATTTTAACTAAAAATGTCTGTAAAAATGTTTCTGGGGGATAGTGTGATGGCAGCGGGGTGTCTTAGAGTAGTTATAGTGCTGTACTTAGGCCAAATTGCTTGCGAAAAACCCAAATGAAAGAGTTGAAATAAAATTTTTAACTAGAAACGTCTGAAAAGTGTTTTTGAGGAGATGAGGCAATGACAGAAGGGTGTCTTAGAATAGTTATAGTGCTGTACTTTGGCACGAATTGATCGCGAAAACCCGAATGAATGACTTGAAATAAAATTTTTAACAAGAAATGTTTGAAAAGTGTTTTGTAGGGAGATGGGGTGATGACAAAGGGATGTCTTAGAGTAGTTATAGTGTGGTACTGTGGCCTGAAATGCTTAGAGTATCAAACACTAGTAAAGAAAAAAAGGGGGGTGTCATGTGGAGAGCTGGTGCTAGTGTGAAAACAGTGTCGTAGCATCATTCCGCTCTGGACCGTAAGTATACTTTCTATTGGTTTGGACATCTACCCTTCTGGAAAGATGATCTTCCCAGCTCTCTCTTTAAGTATCTTTTCTTGAGATATACATCGCCGTTAATGTGCAATACGCATGTATATGTGTCGTGCTGGAGCTCTATGGGTTCCTTTTTAGTCTTGTTTGTGAGATACGCTTGCATTATTCATGTTAGACCTCATCACGGGAAATCCAGGGTTTTCCAGAAAAACAGTATATCAATGGCTGTAATTTTGCTAGGTCACGAATCTTGCTAGCTGAGTGCTAGAAACAGGGATGCTCAGATTTTAGAGGGTTGCCGTAGAAACTCAACGATAATTTCCCTATTATTACTACAGTAGAGATGACCCTATAACTCCGATCGCTCACCCCTGCTGCCACCTACAATTTAGTTTAATGCTGACGGGACTCCTTATATGGGCATAGCCTCCCTAGGGAGAATGATTGCGTAATCGGTCAATGACCTCTTTCTCCAGGTGTGTTTTTGGCACGCCCTCAGCGAATGTCAATGTTGTTATTGTTTCCGAGGCAAAATGCCAAGGTCAATGTTGTTGTTGTTTCCGAGGCAAAATGCCAAGGTCAATGTTGTTGTTGTTTTGAACAGAGTCATTAGAGAGAACACGTGGTTAATGGGGTCAATGTTGTTGTCGTTCGAAGCAAAGTTAATGACACTTCCTTCCTGTTCGAGGCAGATGTTATGATCCGGAAATAGTATTTGTTATTGTTATTCGAGCCAGATGATTATGAGGTTCCCGGGAAACAGTTAATTAATGTCTGACAGATGACGTCAAGTTAATTAATGTCTTTGCATTTCCAAAGAGAATTGTCTCCGAGAAACAGTTAGATCACACATGATGTCATGATTGATTGATTGACACGAAAGGGGAATTAATTTGTTATTCTAAAGAGAATTGATTCACGAAAGGGAAATTAATTTGTTGTTTCTAACAAGAGAATCGTTTCCGAGCAGACGTATTGATCTTAGTGCGCGAAAAGGTTTCCAAATAATTTGAAATGCATTGGCGCAGAGATGCCAAACAAAAGGAACATGCCGAAATTCCGTTTAGGGATAATTTTGGCGAAACCGTTTTAGCTATTTTATGGAACTATTTCGGCGAAACAGCTAGAGACATTTTAAAAGGTGATTTTTGAAGAGATTTTGGAGGAGGTTTTGAGTGTGGTCGTTATAATACACAAGTTGTATTTTAACAGTGTTGTGAGGTCCTCTACCCCAACCCAAAGGCTTCTCATACCCCACCCCAACCCCGAAGGAAGCCCCCGGTCCTCAAAGGCCCCCCAAGCTCTCAAAGGGCCACCGGAGCCACCAAAGGCCCACCCAGACCCCCAAAGGCCATCCCCGGGTCCCCCAGAGGCCCATCGAGCTCCCGAAGGACCAACGGGATCCCAAAGGCACTCCACCGGCCCCCAAATGTCCCCCAGGCCCTCAACTGCCCTTCCTGTGCCCCGAAGGAAGCCCCCGGTCCTCAAAGGCCCCCAAGCTCTCAAAGGGCCACCGGAGCCACCAAAGGCCCACCCAGACCCCCAAAGGCCATCCCCGGGTCCCCCAGAGGCCCATCGAGCTCCCGAAGGACCAACGGGATCCCAAAGGCACTCCACCGGCCCCCAAATGTCCCCCAGGCCCTCAACTGCCCTTCCTGTGCCCCAAAGGCCCACCCAGACCCCCAAAGGCCATCCCCGGGCCACCCAAAGGCCCTCCCCAGGCTTCCAAAGGCCCTCCCTCGGTCCCCAAAGGTCCCCCAGGCTCCCAACTGGCCCCCGGACCCCCAAAGGCCTTCCCCCGGCACCCAAAGGTCCACCGGACTCCCAAAGGACCAATCGGCACTCAAGGGCCCCCAGACCCCCAAAGGCCCTTCCCGGGCTCCCAAAGGACCACCCAGCCCTTGCTTTAGTTTTAGTTAAAAGTATAGAATGTTTTAGCTTAGAGTCTTAACTTAGAGTTCTTGTTGAAGTTCTAGTTTAGTTTAATTTTAGTTAAGAGTTTGATGTTTTACCTTTGAATTTCAGTTGGAGTTTTAGTTTGGTTTAGTTAAGAGTTTGGTGTTTTAGCTTAGAGTCTTAGCTTAGAGTTTAAGTTAGAGTTGAAGTTTATTTTAGTATTAGTTAAGAGCCTAGAGTTTTTAGCTTAGAGTCTTAGCTTAGAGTTTTTTTTGTTAGAGTTCTAGTTTAGTTTAATTTTAGTTAAGAGTTTGATGTTTTACCTTTGAGTTTCAGTTAGAGTTCTAGTTTAGTTTAGTTTTAGTTAAGAGTTTAGAGTTTTTAGCTTAGAGTCATAGCTTAGAGTTTTTGTTGAAGTTCTAGTTTAGTTTAGTTTTAGTTAATAGTTTAGAGTTTTAGCTTAGAGTCTTAGCTTAGAGTTTTTTGTTGGAGTTCTAGCTTAGTTAAGAGTTTGATGTCTTACCTTTGAGTTTCAGTTAGAGTTCTAGTTTACTTTAGTTTTAGTTAAGAGTTTAGAGTTTTAGCTTAGAGTCTTAGCTTAGAGTTTTTGTTGAAGTTCTAGTTTAGTTAAGTTTTAGTAAATAGTTTAGAGTTTTAGCTTAGAGTCTTAGCTTAGAGTTTTTGTTAGAGTTCTAGTTTAGTTTAATTTTATTTTAGAGTTTAGAGTTTTAGCTTAGTCCTAGCTTAGAGTTTTTTTTGTTAGAGTTCTAGTTTAGTCTAATTTTAGTTAAGAGTTTAGAGTTTTTAGCTTAGAGTCTTAGCTTAGAGTTTTTGTTGAAGTTCTAGTTTAGTTTAGTTTTAGTAAATAGTTTAGAGTTTTAGCTTAGAGTCTTAGCTTAAAGTTTTTGTTGAAGTTCTAGTTTAGTTTAGTTTTAGTTAAGAGTTTGATGTAATACCTTTGAGTTTCAGTTAGAGTTCTAGTTTAGTTTAGTTATAGTTAAGAGTTTAGAGTTTATAGCTTAGAGTCATAGCTTAGAGTTTTTGTTGAAGTTCTAGTTTAATTTAGTTTTAGTTAATAGCTTAGAGTCTTAGCTTAGAGTTTTTGTTAGAGTTCTAGTTTAGTTTAATTTTAGTTAAGAGTTTGATGTCTTACCTTTGAGTTTCAGTTAGAGTTCTAGTTTAGTTTAGTTTTAGTTAAGAGTTTAGAGTTTTTAGCTTAGAGTCTTAGCTTAGAGTTTTTGTTGAAGTTCTAGTTTAGTTTAGTTTTAGTAAATAGTTTAGAGTTTTAGCTTAGAGTCTTAGCTTAAAGTTTTGTTGAAGTTCTAGTTTAGTTTAGTTTTAGTTAATAGCTTAGAGTTTTTGTTAGAGTTCTAGTTTAGTTTACTTTTAGTTAAGAGTTTAGAGTTTTTTAGCTTAGAGTCTTAGCTTAGAGTTTTAGTTAGAGTTCTAGTTTAGTTTAGTTTTAGTTAAGAGTTCCGAGTTTTAGCTGAGTCTTAACTTAGAGTTTTTGTTAGAGTTCTAGTTTAGTTTAGTTTTAGTTTAGAGTTTTAGTTTAGACTTAGAGTTTCAATTAGAGTTCTAGTTTGGTTTAGTTAAAGTTACGAATTTAGAGTTTTAGCTTAGTGTCATAGCTTAGATTTTTACTTAAAGTGATAGTTTGGTTAAGTTTTAGTTAAGAGTTTCCAGTTTTAGCTGAGTCTTAGCTTAGAGTTTTTGTTAGAGTTCTTGTTTAGTTTAGTTTTAGTTAAGAGTTTAGAGTTATAGCTTAGAGTCTTAGTTTAGAGTTTTTGTTGAAGTTCTAGTTTAGTTTAGTTTTAGTTTAGAGTTTTAGCTAAGACTTAGAGTTTTTGTTAGAGTTCTAGTTTAGTTTTAGTTAAGAGTTTAAAGTTTTACCTTAGAGTCTTAGCTGAAAGTTTTTGTTAGAGTTCTAATTTAGTTTAATTTTAGTTAAGAATTTGATGTTTTACCTTTGAGTTTCAGTTAGAGTTCTAGTTTAGTTTACTTTTAGTTAAGAGTTTAGTGTTTTACCTTAGAGTCATAGCTTAGAGTTTTAGTTAGAGTTCTAGTTTAGTTTTAGTTAAGAGTTTAGAGTTTTACCTTAGAGTCTTAGCTTAGAGTTTTTGTTAGAGTTCTAGTTTAGTTTAATTTTAGTTAAGAATTTGATGTTTTACCTTTGAGTTTCACTTAGAGTTCTAGTTTAGTTTAGTTAAGAGTATGGTGTTTTAGCTTAGAGTCTTAGCATAGAGTTTTGGTTAGAGTTCTAGTTTATTTTAGTTTTAGTTATGAGTTTAGAGTTTTTAGCTTAGAGTCTTAGCGTAGAGTTTATGTTGAAGTTCTAGTTTAGTTTAGTTTTAGTTAATAGTTTAGAGTTTTAGCTTAGAGACTTAGCTTAGAGTTATAGTTTTAGTTTAGTTTTAGTTAAGAGCTTAGAGTCTTAGCTTAGAGTTTGTGATAGAGTTCTAGTTTAGTTTAGTTTTAGCTAAGACTTCGATGTTTTACCTTAGAGTCATAGCTTAGAGTTTTAGTTAGAGTTCTAGTTTAGTTTAGTTTTAGTTAAGAGTTTAGAATTTTAGCTTAGAGTCTTAGCATAGAGTTTTTTGTTAGAGTTCTAGTTTATTTTAGTTTTAGTTAAGAGTTTTTAGCTTAGAGTCTTAGCCTAGAGTTTTTGATAGAGTTCTACTTTAGTTTAGTTTTAGTTAAGAGTTTGATGTTTTACCTTAGAGTCATAGCTTAGAGTTTTAGTTAGAGTTCTAGTTTAGTCTACTTTTAGTTAAGAGTTTCGAGTTTTAGCTGAGTCTTAACTTAGAGTTTTAGTTAGAGTTATGGTTTAGTTTAGTTTTAGTTTAGAGTTTTAGTTTAGACTTAGAGTTTCAATTAGAGTTCTAGTTTGGTTTAGTTAAAGTTATGAATTTGGAGTTTTAGCTTAGTGTCATAGCTTAGATTTTTACTTAAAGTGATAGTTTGGTTAAGTTTTAGTTAAGAGTTTCGAGTTTTAGCTGAGTCTTAGCTTAGAGTTTTTGTTAGAGTCCTAGTTTAGTTTAGTTTTAGTTAAGAGTTTAGAGTTTTAGCTTAGAGTCTTAGTTTAGAGTTTTTGTTGAAGTTCTAGTTTAGCTTAGTTTTAGTTTAGAGTTTTAGCTAAGACTTAGAGTTTTTGTTAGAGTTCTAGTTTAGTTTTAGTTAAGAGTTTAGAGTTTTACCTAAGAGTCTTAGCTTAAAGTTTTTGTAAGAGTTCTAGTTTAGTTTAATTTTAGTTAAGAATTTGATGTTTTACCTTTGAGTTTCAGTTAGAGTTCTAGTTTAGTTTACTTTTAGTTAAGAGTTTAGTGTTTTACCTTAGAGTCATAGCTTAGAGTTTTAGTTAGAGTTCTAGTTTAGTTTAGTTTTAGTTAAGAGTTTAGAGTTTTACCTTAGAGTCTTAGCTTAGAGTTTTTTTGTTAGAGTTCTAGTTTAGTTCAATTTAGTTAAGAATTTGATGTTTTACCATTGAGTTTCAGTTAGAGTTCTAGTTTAGTTTACTTTTAGTTAAGAGTTTAGTGTTTTACCCTAGAGTCTTAGCTTAGAGTTTTAGTTAGAGTTCTAGTTTAGTTTAGTTTTAGTTAAGAGTTTAGAATATTAGCTTAGAGTCTTAGCTTAGAGTTTTTGTTAGAGTTCTAGTTTAGTTTAGTTTTAGTTAATAGTTTAGAGTTTTATCTTAGAGTCTTAGTTTAGAGTTTTTGTTGAAGTTCTAGTTTAGCTTAGTTTTAGTTTAGAGTTTTAGCTAAGACTTAGAGTTTTTGTTAGAGTTCTAGTTTAGTTTTAGTTAAGAGTTTAGAGTTTTACCTTAGAGTCTTAGCTTAAAGTTTTTGTTAGAGTTCTAGTTTAGTTTAATTTTAGTTAAGAATTTGATGTTTTACCTTTGAGTTTCAGTTAGAGTCCTAGTTTAGTTTACTTTTAGTTAAGAGTTTAGTGTTTTACCTTAGAGTCATAGCTTAGAGTTTTAGTTAGAGTTCTAGTTTAGTTTAGTTTTAGTTAAGAGTTTAGAGTTTTACCTTAGAGTCTTAGCTTAGAGTTTTTTTGTTAGAGTTCTAGTTTAGTTCAATTTAGTTAAGAATTTGATGTTTTACCTTTGAGTTTCAGTTAGAGTTCTAGTTTAGTTTACTTTTAGTTAAGAGTTTAGTGTTTTACCCTAGAGTCTTAGCTTAGAGTTTTAGTTAGAGTTCTAGTTTAGTTTAGTTTTAGTTAAGAGTTTAGAATTTTAGCTTAGAGTCTTAGCTTAGAGTTTTTGTTAGAGTTCTAGTTTATTTTAGTTTTAGTTAAGAGTTTAGAGTTTTTAGCTTAGAGTCTTAGCTTAGAGTTTTTGTTGAAGTTCTAGTTTAGTTTAGTTTTAGTTAATAGTTTAGAGTCTTAGCTTAGAGTTTTTGTTAGAGTTGAAGTTTAGTTTAGTAATAGTTAAGAGTTTAGAGTTTTTTGCTTAGAATCTTAGCATAGAGTTTTTGTTAGAGTTGAAGTTTAGTTTAGTAATAGTTAAGAGTTTAGAGTTTTAGCTTAGAGTCTTAGCTTAGAGTTATAGTTAGAGTTAAAGTTTAGTTTAGTTAAAGTTAGGAATTTAGAGTTTTAGCTTAGTGTCATAGCTTAGATTTTTACTTAAAGTTCCAGTTTGGCTAAGTTTTAGTTAAGTGTTTAGAGTTTTAGCTGAGTCTTAGCTTAGAGTTTTTGTTAGAGTTCTACTTTAGTTTAGTTTTAGTTAAGAGTTTAGAGTTTTACCTTAGAGTCTTAGCTTAGAGTTTTTGTTAGAGTTGAAGTTTAATTTAGTTATAATTAAGAATTTAGAGTTTTTAGCTTAGAGTCGTAGTTTAGAGTTTTTGTTGGAGTTCTAGTTTAGTTTAGTTAAGAGTTTAGAGTTTTATCATAGAGTCATAGCTTAGAGTTTTTGTTGAAGTTGAAGTTTAGTTTAGTCACAGTTAAGAATTTAGAGTTTTTAGCTTAGAGTCTTAGCTTAGAGTTTTACTTAGAGTTCTAGTTTAGTTTAGTTTTAGTTAAGAGTTTAGAGTTTTATCTTAGAGTCTTAGCTCAGAGTTTTTGTTGAAGTTCTAGTTTAGTTTAGTTAAGAGTTTAGAGTTCTACCTTAGAGTTTTACTTAGAGTTGAAGTTTATTTTAGTTATAGTTAAGGGTTTAGAGTTTTAGCTTGGAGTCTTAGATTAGAGTTTTAGTTAGAGTTCTAGCTTAGTTTAGTTTTAGTTAAGAGTTTAGAGTTTTACCTTAAAGTCTTAGCTTAGAGTTTTAGTTAGAGTTCGAGTTTAGTTTAGTTTTAGTTAAGAGTTTTAAGTTTTACCTTAAAGTCTTAGATTAGAGTTTTAGTTAGGGTTGAAGTTTGGTTTAGTTTAGTTATAGTTAAGAGTTTATAGTTTTAGCTTAGAGTCGTAGCTTGGAGTTTTAGTTAGAGTTATTGTTTAGTTTAGTTTTAGTTAAGAGTTATAGCTTAGAGGTTTAGCCTAGAATCTTAGCTTAGAGATTTAGTTAGAGTTGAAGTTTACTCTAAACTAGCATAACCACAAAATTCCACAATATTGCATAGAAATACCAAAACCATAGGTTAGGTTAGGTTAGGTTAGAGGTTAGATTTCTCCACGTTTAAGTTAGAGGTTAGGTTTCTCCACGTTTAAGTTAGGTTAGATTAGGTTAGCTTATCATGAGCACTCAAGATAATCTAACCTAATCTAACTGGTACAAAGTCGACATGGGGGGTTAGATAGCTTTTTGCACCGCGAGACCCGGGAAGCACCGGTGGGCCCGGGAAGAACCGCGGGAAGCGCTGCGAGATTAGGTTAGGTTAAGTCAGGTTAGGTAAGTTAGGTTAGGTTAGCTAAGTTAGGTTAGGTTAGGTTAGCCTACGTACGCGCACGTACGTAGGCTAACCTAACCTAACCTAACTTAGCTAACCTAACCTAACTTACCTAACCTGACTTAACCTAACCTAATCTCGCAGCGCTTCCCGCGGTTCTTCCCGGGCCCACCGGTGCTTCCCGGGTCCCGCGGTGCAAAAAGCTATCTAACCCCCCATGTCGACTTTGTACCAGTTAGATTAGGTTAGATTATCTTGAGTGCTCATGATAAGCTAACCTAATCTAACCTAACTTAAACGTGGAGAAACCTAACCTCTAACTTAAACGTGGAGAAATCTAACCTCTAACCTAACCTAACCTAACCTATGGTTTTGGTATTTCTATGCAATATTGTGGAATTTTGTGGTTATGCTAGTTTAGAGTAAACTTCAACTCTAACTAAATCTCTAAGCTAAGATTCTAGGCTAAACCTCTAAGCTATAACTCTTAACTAAAACTAAACTAAACAATAACTCTAACTAAAACTCCAAGCTACGACTCTAAGCTAAAACTATAAACTCTTAACTATAACTAAACTAAACCAAACTTCAACCCTAACTAAAACTCTAATCTAAGACTTTAAGGTAAAACTTAAAACTCTTAACTAAAACTAAACTAAACTAGAACTCTAACTAAAACTCTAAGCTAAGACTTTAAGGTAAAACTCTAAACTCTTAACTAAAACTAAACTAAGCTAGAACTCTAACTAAAACTCTAATCTAAGACTCCAAGCTAAAACTCTAAACCCTTAACTATAACTAAAATAAACTTCAACTCTAAGTAAAACTCTAAGGTAGAACTCTAAACTCTTAACTAAACTAAACTAGAACTTCAACAAAAACTCTGAGCTAAGACTCTAAGATAAAACTCTAAACTCTTAACTAAAACTAAACTAAACTAGAACTCTAAGTAAAACTCTAAGCTAAGACTCTAAGCTAAAAACTCTAAATTCTTAACTGTGACTAAACTAAACTTCAACTTCAACAAAAACTCTAAGCTATGACTCTATGATAAAACTCTAAACTCTTAACTAAACTAGAACTCCAACAAAAACTCTAAACTACGACTCTAAGCTAAAAACTCTAAATTCTTAATTATAACTAAACTAAACTTCAACTCTAACAAAAACTCTAAGCTAAGACTCTAAGGTAAAACTCTAAACTCTTAACTAAAACTAAACTAAAGTAGAACTCTAACAAAAACTCTAAGCTAAGACTCAGCTAAAACTCTAAACACTTAACTAAAACTTAGCCAAACTGGAACTTTAAGTAAAAATCTAAGCTATGACACTAAGCTAAAACTCTAAATTCCTAACTTTAACTAAACTAAACTTTAACTCTAACTATAACTCTAAGCTAAGACTCTAAGCTAAAACTCTAAACTCTTAACTATTACTAAACTAAACTTCAACTCTAACAAAAACTCTATGCTAAGATTCTAAGCAAAAAACTCTAAACTCTTAACTATTACTAAACTAAACTTCAACTCTAACAAAAACTCTAAGCTAAGACTCTAAACTATTAACTAAAACTAAACTAAACTAGAACTTCAACAAAAACTCTAAGCTAAGACTCTAAGCTAAAAACTCTAAACTCTTAACTAAAACTAAAATAAACTAGAACTCTAACAAAAACTCTAAGCTAAGACTCTAAGCTAAAATTCTAATTTCTTAACTAAATAGAACTCTAACTAAAACTCTAAGCTAAGACTCTAGGGTAAAACACTAAACTCTTAACTAAAAGTAAACTAAACTAGAACTCTAACTGAAACTCAAAGGTAAAACATCAAATTCTTAACTAAATTGAACTAAACTAGAACTCTAACAAAAAAACTCTAAGCTAAGACTCTAAGGTAAAACTCTAAACTCTTAACTAAAACTAAACTAAACTAGAACTCTAACTAAAACTCTAAGCTATGACTCTAAGGTAAAACACTAAACTCTTAACTAAAAGTAAACTAAACTAGGACTCTAACTGAAACTCAAAGGTAAAACATCAAATTCTTAACTAAAATTAAACTAAACTAGAACTCTAACAAAAACTTTAAGCTAAGACTCTAAGGTAAAACTCTAAACTCTTAACTAAAACTAAACTAGAACTCTAACAAAAACTCTTAGTCTTAGCTAAAACTCTAAACTAAAACTAAGCTAAACTAGAACTTCAACAAAACTCTAAACTAAGACTCTAAGCTAAAACTCTAAACTATTAACTAAAACTAAACTAAACTAGAACTTCAACAAAAACTCTAAGCTAAGACTCTAAGCTAAAAACTCTAAACTCTTAACTAAAACTAAAATAAACTAGAACTCTAACAAAAACTCTAAGCTAAGACTCTAAGCTAAAATTCTAAACTCTTAACTAAAACTAAACTAAACTAGAACTCTAACTAAAACTCTAAGCTATGACTCTAAGGTAAAACACTAAACTCTTAACTAAAAGTAAACTAAACTAGAACTCTAACTGAAACTCAATGGTAAAACATCAAATTCTTAACTAAATTGAACTAAACTAGAACTCTAACAAAAAAACTCTAAGCTAAGACTCTAAGGTAAAACTCTAAACTCTTAACTAAAACTAAACTAAACTAGAACTCTAACTAAAACTCTAAGCTATGACTCTAAGGTAAAACACTAAACTCTTAACTAAAAGTAAACTAAACTAGAACTCTAACTGAAACTCAAAGGTAAAACATCAAATTCTTAACTAAAATTAAACTAAACTAGAACTCTAACAAAAACTTTAAGCTAAGACTCTTAGGTAAAACTCTAAACTCTTAACTAAAACTAAACTAGAACTCTAACAAAAACTCTAAGTCTTAGCTAAAACTCTAAACTAAAACTAAGCTAAACTAGAACTTCAACAAAAACTCTAAACTAAGACTCTAAGCTAAAACTCTTAACTAAAACTAAACTAAACTAGGACTCTAACAAAAACTCTAAGCTAAGACTCAGCTAAAACTCGAAACTCTTAACTAAAACTTAACCAAACTATCACTTTAAGTAAAAATCTAAGCTATGACACTAAGCTAAAACTCCAAATTCATAACTTTAACTAAACCAAACTAGAACTCTAATTGAAACTCTAAGTCTAAACTAAAACTCTAAACTAAAACTAAACTAAACCATAACTCTAACTAAAACTCTAAGTTAAGACTCAGCTAAAACTCGAAACTCTTAACTAAAAGTAGACTAAACTAGAACTCTAACTAAAACTCTAAGCTATGACTCTAAGGTAAAACATCAAACTCTTAACTAAAACTAAACTAAAGTAGAACTCTATCAAAAACTCTAGGCTAAGACTCTAAGCTAAAAACTCTTAACTAAAACTAAAATAAACTAGAACTCTAACAAAAAACTCTAAGCTAAGACTCTAAGCTAAAATTCTAAACTCTTAACTAAAACTAAACTAAACTAGAACTCTAACTAAAACTCTAAGCTATGACTCTAAGGTAAAACATCGAAGTCTTAGCTAAAACTAAACTAAACTAGAACTCTATCACAAACTCTAAGCTAAGACTCTAAGCTCTTAACTAAAACTAAACTAAAACTATAACTCTAAGCTAAGTCTCTAAGCTAAAACTCTAAACTATTAACTAAAACTAAACTAAACTAGAACTTCAACATAAACTCTACGCTAAGACTCTAAGCTAAAAACTCTAAACTCATAACTAAAACTAAAATAAACTAGAACTCTAACCAAAACTCTATGCTAAGACTCTAAGCTAAAACACCAAACTCTTAACTAAACTAAACTAGAACTCTAAGTGAAACTCAAAGGTAAAACATCAAATTCTTAACTAAAATTAAACTAAACTAGAACTCTAACAAAAACTCTAAGCTAAGACTCTAAGGTAAAACTCTAAACTCTTAACTAAAACTAAACTAGAACTCTAACTAAAACTCTAAGCTATGACTCTAAGGTAAAACACTAAACTCTTAACTAAAAGTAAACTAAACTAGAACTCTAACTGAAACTCAAAGGTAAAACATCAAATTCTTAACTAAAATTAAACTAAATTAGAACTCTAACAAAAACTTTAAGCTAAGACTCTAAGGTAAAACTTTAAACTCTTAACTAAAACTAAACTAGAACTCTAACAAAAACTCTAAGTCTTAGCTAAAACTCTAAACTAAAACTAAACTAAACTAGAACTTCAACAAAAACTCTAAACTAAGACTCTAAGCTATAACTCTAAACTCTTAACTAAAACTAAACTAAACAAGAACTCTAACAAAAACTCTAAGCTAAGACTCAGCTAAAACTGGAAACTCTTAACTAAAACTTAACCAAACTATCACTTTAAGTAAAAATCTAAGCTATGACACTAAGCTAAAACTCTAAATTCGTAACTTTAACTAAACCAAACTAGAACTCTAATTGAAACTCTAAGTCTAAACTAAAACTCTAAACTAAAACTAAACTAAACTAGAACTCTAACAAAAACTCTAAGTTAAGACTCAGCTAAAACTCGAAACTCTTAACTAAAACTAAACTAAACTAGAACTCTAACTATAACTCTAAGCTAAGACTCTAAGCTAAAAAACTCTAAACTCTTAACTAAAAGTAAACTAAACTAGAACTCTAACTGAAACTCTAAGCTATTAACTAAAGCTAAACTAAACTAGAACTTCAACAAAAACTTTAAGCTAAGACTCTAAGCTAAAACTCTAAACTATTTACTAAAACTAAACTAAAATAGAACTTCAACAAAAACTCTAAGCTAAGACTCTAAGCTAAAAACTCTAAACTCTTAACTAAAACTAAACTAAACTAGAACTCTAACTGAAACTCAAAGGTAAGACATCAAACTCTTAACTAAAATTAAACTAAACTAGAACTCTAACAAAAACTCTAAGCTAAGACTCTAAGCTATTAACTAAAACTAAACTAAACTAGAACTTCAACAAAAACTCTAAGCTATGACTCTAAGCTATAAACTCTAAACTCTTAACTATAACTAAACTAGAACTCTAACTGAAACTCAAAGGTATTACATCAAACTCTTAACTAAAACTAAACTAAACTAGAACTTCAACAAAAACTTTAAGCTAAGACTCTAAGCTAAAACTCTAAACTATTTACTAAAACTAAACTAAACTAGAACTTCAACAAAAACTCTAAGCTAAGACTCTAAGCTAAAAACTCTAAACTCTTAACTAAAATTAGACTAAACTAGAACTCTAACAAAAAAAACTCTAAGCTAGGACTAAGCTAAAACTCTAAACTCTAAAATAAAATTAAACTAAACTAGAACTCTAACAAAAACTCTAAGCTAAGACTCTAAGCTAAAACTCTAAACTATTTACTAAAACTTAACTAAACTAGAACTTCAACAAAAACTCTAAGCTAAGACTCTAAGCTAAAACTCTAAACTCTTAACTAAAACTAAAGTAAACTAGAACTCTAACTGAAACTCAAAGGTAAGACATCAAACTCTTAACTAAGCTAGAACTCCAACAAAAAACTCTAAGCTAAGACTCTAAGCTAAAACTCTAAACTATTAACTAAAACTAAACTAAACTAGAACTTCAACAAAAACTCTAAGCTATGACTCTAAGCTAAAAACTCTAAACTCTTAACTAAAACTAAACTAAACTAGAACTCTAACTGAAACTCAAAGGTAAAACATCAAACTCTTAACTAAAATTAAACTAAACTAGAACTCTAACAAAAAAAACTCTAAGCTAAGACTCTAAGCTAAAAACTCTAGGCTCTTAACTAATACTAAAATAAACTTCAACTCTAACTTAAACTCTAAGCTAAGACTCTAAGCTAAAACACCAAACTCTTAACTAAACCAAACTAAAACTCCAACTGAAATTCAAAGGTAAAACATCAAACTCTTAACTAAAATTAAACTAAACTAGAACTTCAACAAGAACTCTAAGTTAAGACTCTAAGCTAAAACATTCTATACTTTTAACTAAAACTAAAGCAAGGGCTGGGTGGTCCTTTGGGAGCCCGGGAAGGGCCTTTGGGGGTCTGGGGGCCCTTGAGTGCCGATTGGTCCTTTGGGAGTCCGGTGGACCTTTGGGTGCCGGGGGAAGGCCTTTGGGGGTCCGGGGGCCAGTTGGGAGCCTGGGGGACCTTTGGGGACCGAGGGAGGGCCTTTGGAAGCCTGGGGAGGGCCTTTGGGTGGCCCGGGGATGGCCTTTGGGGGTCTGGGTGGGCCTTTGGGGCACAGGAAGGGGCAGTTGAGGGCCTGGGGGACATTTGGGGGCCGGTGGAGTGCCTTTGGGATCCCGTTGGTCCTTCGGGAGCTCGATGGGCCTCTGGGGGACCCGGGGATGGCCTTTGGGGGTCTGGGTGGGCCTTTGGTGGCTCCGGTGGCCCTTTGAGAGCTTGGGGGGCCTTTGAGGACCGGGGGCTTCCTTCGGGGCACAGGAAGGGCAGTTGAGGGCCTGGGGGACATTTGGGGGCCGGTGGAGTGCCTTTGGGATCCCGTTGGTCCTTCGGGAGCTCGATGGGCCTCTGGGGGACCCGGGGATGGCCTTTGGGGGTCTGGGTGGGCCTTTGGTGGCTCCGGTGGCCCTTTGAGAGCTTGGGGGGCCTTTGAGGACCGGGGGCTTCCTTCGGGGTTGGGGTGGGGTATGAGAAGCCTTTGGGTTGGGGTAGAGGACCTCACAACACTGTTAAAATACCACTTGTGTATTATAACGACCACACTCAAAACCTCCTCCAAAATCTCTTCAAAAATCACCTTTTAAAATGTCTCTAGCTGTTTCGCCGAAATAGTTCCATAAAATAGCTAAAACGGTTTCGCCAAAATTATCCCTAAACGGAATTTCGGCATGTTCCTTTTGTTTGGCATCTCTGCGCCAATGCATTTCAAATTATTTGGAAACCTTTTCGCGCGCTAAGATCAATACGTCTGCTCGGAAACGATTCTCTTGTTAGAAACAACAAATTAATTTCCCTTTCGTGAATCAATTCTCTTTAGAATAACAAATTAATTCCCCTTTCGTGTCAATCAATCAATCATGACATCATGTGTGATCTAACTGTTTCTCGGAGACAATTCTCTTTGGAAATGCAAAGACATTAATTAACTTGACGTCATCTGTCAGACATTAATTAACTGTTTCCCGGGAACCTCATAACATTTGGCTCGAATAACAATAACAAATACTATTTCTGGATCATAACATCTGCCTCGAACAGGAAGGAAGTGTCATTAACTTTGCTTCGAACGACAACAACATTGACCCCATTAACCACGTGTTCTCTCTAATGACTCTGTTCAAAACAACAACAACATTGACCTTGGCATTTTGCCTCGGAAACAACAACAACATTGACCTTGGCATTTTGCCTCGGAAACAATAACAACATTGACATTCGCTGAGGGCGTGCCAAAAACACACCTGGAGAAAGAGGTCATTGACCGATCACGCAATCATTCTCCCTAGGGAGGCTATGCCCATATAAGGAGTCCCGTCAGCATTAAACTAAATTGTAGGTGGCAGCAGGGGTGAGCGATCGGAGTTATAGGGTCATCTCTACTTACTACCTTTAAATTATCTCGAGCAAGACCGTTTTTAGCCTCTTTTATCGCGTAGCCGAAGCCCGGATTCCGTCCCAGGAATGAGTAGACACAGACCAAATTCCCCCACTGTGCGTAGGATGGCCGGATTCTGTACCCCAAAAAGAGTAGACACAGACCAAACTCCCCCACAGCGCAGGGGGCGGATGGTAGCAAGAATTTCCCGAAATAGAATTTCCCCTATTTTGCGTGTTTTGATATTTTGGTGAAAATGTACCCTGGGCTAAGAGAAACCGCTCGGGGGGGGACTGGACATTTCCTCGGAGGCAACCAGCGAGCAGGTCGGTACCTTAGTGGAGGGAAGCTGGATAACCATAAATGTAAACCTGAAAATGAGTGCTTTGCGCATCGATAAAACAATAAAACAGTGTTGAGCTGGTGACGGAGAAAATGGTTCCCCTCCCCTGGAGTCCTCTCCCTTCGTCTTTCCTTAAATTAGGCATGTTATTCTTTATCCTTTTAAAGCTGCAATAACGCTTAAAAACCTACATCTATTATCAATGCATCCTCTGAAAATGAAGGCTACTAGGTGCGAGCTGGAAGCTATTGTTAGGATAATGTGAAATATCCATGAATTTATCTTAATGAAAAAGGGGTATTTCCTTAAAACCTCTTAATATGGCTTATATTGTATGTAATATCGCTCCTCCCTCCCCTAGTCTCTGGGAGGTTTCAGGCTAGAAGCCTCCAGTTTTCTATAATAGATGGTTCTTTTTTTGGCGTATATGATAATATGACATTTTCATCTTTTATTTTTTGTCGTGTTTTTTAGCTGTCTTTTTTATGTTTTATTGCTTGTCAATTTGGTTTTATTTTCATTGTCTGTGTTTTTTAAGATGTAGTTTTTAGCACGAGTAAGAAACGCATTTCCCCTTTATTAATATCTTGAAAGCAAATGCCCCCGGAATGTACCAAATTTAGCAGTAAACACGCCGTTCTAAGGACTGCCAAAAAATGCAAAATCTCACTAATATTAGTTCACCCAGAGGATGGGGATGGGGGCGGTGTCACATGGGTGAAATGCCCTACCAGTGTGGAGTATTTTGTGGGGCATTATGATTGGCTTGTGGGGCAAGAAACTTGAATCATGGGATTCAGAACCACAATTTTTATTAGGAAATGCCTGAAAGATTTCTTGGGGGGGGGTTAGCGATACTGTGGGGGGATGTGTTTAACATCATCCATAATTTACCAATGTCGTATGCATTGTCACTGACTAATGTACTCTAGAGCTTAAAGATAAAGATAAGTCAAGAGGTGGAACCTATTGTTAGGATATTTTTTAATATTCATAAATTTATTTTAATAAAAAGGGGGTATTTCCTTAAAAGCTCTTAACATGGCTTAAATTGCATCTAATGTCACTCCTCCCCCTCCCCTAGTCTCTGGGGGGTTTCAGACTAGATGCGCTGATTTTCTATAATAGATGGTTCTTTTTTGCGTATATTAACGATATGGCTTTTTCAACTTTTATTTTTGTCGCGTTTTTTGGCTGTCTTTTTTATGTTTTATTGCTTGTCAATTTGTTTTTATTTTCATTGTCTGTGTTTTCAAGATTTATTGTTTGAGACGATAAGACATGCATTTCTCTTTATTAATATCTTGATAGCAAATACCCCCCGTAGTGTATCAAATTTGGCGGTAAACACGCCGTTCTAGCGACTGCCAACAAATGAGGAATCTCAGGTGTCGTGCAATAGTTTATTTTTAGAATATGGATCAAGATACAAAATATTGAGAAAGGTTTCATGGACGACTTGCTTGGGGCGCAGTACCACTGGAAGGGAATGACCTTTCAAGTCCTGGCGGGGTCAAGAACTCTAGAAAAAAAATGAAAGGTGCTTCGAGCGAAAAATGAAACGCCGAAAAAGAAAGGCTTTGGGCGAAAAATGTCAAAATGGTATTATCTGGCAGTGAGGGATGCGCAATCAGTGTACCGCCATTAAGTTAATGAAAAAAGAATGCTTTTGGGGTTTCGGGTGTCGTTACGTTACAAGCGGGGATTCCTCCATGGGTTCCTGTCGCAAAGTATATATCTGTCTGTTTGACATTGTGTAAGTCGTATGACGTCATTGGAGTCCAGAGGGGTGTGTCATGGAGTCTTGCCAAGTGTGTTCCCTTTAAAACAACGGTTGAGTGCACTGTAAAGGGGCGAGGGGTTGGTAGCTCCACTTATCTAACCCTTTAATGGCGAGGGTGTGCCATGTGGTGTAACATGCGCTTGAAACGGGGGTGTACGCTGTGACGTTAGAGGGCATGTGCTAGAAACAGGGGTGAGGGGTTAGGAGCTTATTATTAAATCTTGTGTATTATACGGACCATATTCCAAGTAATCATATGATATAAAACTGAAATCCTTTAGACCTTGCCAGCCGTCGCCTAGAAACAGTTGACCGCATTGTACTGGTGTGTCGCGTGACGTCAGAGGGCACGTCACAGGAATTCTATGGGAAAAGGGAGGGCACGTCACAGAAACCGGGGAGGGCATGTCACAGAAAGCAGTGAGGGTGTGTCATAGGAAAATAGATGGGTGTTTACCGTGACGTCAGAGGGCTTGTCACAGAGATTCACCTGACCCAGCCTTTGAGCTCTTGCCAAGGGCGGGAATGACGCCTAGAAACAGGTGTGCCGCGTAACGTCAGAGGGCTGCGTTTGAATTTTATGGGAAAAGGGATATGGATGTGCTTGAACCTTCTGTTTTGGGTGTGCTTGAAGGTCTTATGGCCCTACTACTAATGCATACAAATTTCATTTTCCAGATTCCAGAGTTTCCAAAATGTATTTTTGCGAAGTGAAAAGCCTTGGTATTGTAGATGCAATTACAAGGCCATTTCCAGGGGGTAGGGGTTTCAACCCCCTCCCGCCCGAAATTGTTTGTCTGAATCGTAAAAACGTAACGAAAATGAACATAAACAAATTTTGTATGTATTTTTTGAGGTTTTTGTGTCCCCCCCCAGAAAAAAATTAGCAAAACCCCGAAAAAAAATTCTGGCTACGGCCTTTTACAGGTATGCCGATCATATAGAATCAAGCTTTGAATGGCCTGATCTGCCTCTCTTCTGCCACACAATGAAAACAATTTGCTTTATTTAAACATTCACGGCACACATTTACGAATAATTTTCGGTTCCATCCTAGGTTAAAGTTTGTTGCATGTTTTTTGCAAAGCTAAACGGTTGCATCAGCAACACGAAGACCAGCAGCAGATTAACTGAACCGTTCACAAGCCATCTCAATTGACTCTACTCTTTTAATTTCATTTTGAAGATGGTTTAATTATTCTTAGTTTGTTTCTGCAACTAGTTTCCCTAAAAATAAGGATTAATAGGATCAGTCCCGCACAGAGGACGGAAGTCATTGTACGCAATCTTCCCTTCAAAATTTTGAGATTCCTGCAATTTGTTCAATAATTGTTTATTATTTCCTTATAATTCAAAAATACTTTGTGGTTGTTCAGTTTTGCCACTCTTCCCCTTGGAAATAAATTCATGTGAATTTATTTTATTGTTTCTTTTACGTATCTGGTCCACGACATACACGGTAATTTATTTCAGAGGTAAAAAAATGAATCAGCAAAAACTACCAAAAAATATGAAAAATACGAGAAACCAAGATTAACTCCCTCAAGTTTTGAAATTAGGATGGGGTACAGGTTTGCCAGGCCCCTCTGTGTATCCTCCAGTCCAGATTTGGGTACTCAAAAAATAATATTGACAATAAACTGGTTTTCTATAAGCCAATTTAGCTAACTTTATACTCTAATGTAATCAATAATCCGCACAGTCCGTCACCAAAACATAGACAAAGCCAAAGAAGTAATGTTTTCCCCCGCCATGCTGTTCATTGGCAAATATAAGCAAAACTGCACCATCTGTTTTGGCTCTTATGGAGTTGATACGATTATGCAGCTGAACAAGTCAATTTTCGGTACTTCTGTTTTATCCAGAACACAGTCAAGAAGTTTGCTTTGTTTGGTTTGAGTAAAACCGGTTTTTCTCTTGCATTCGGTTATAGATAGATAGATAGATAGATCACACAAAAGCCCAATTCAGCCATGGTGACATACACAAAACAATCGAAAAAATACAGCAACAAAACATAAACTGAAAAGACGCTAAAACTGATTATCTAAGAAAATCACCACGATAACTCATGCCTACCCGGACGAACTTTCCAGAATTATTTATATTTAAGTGACAGCTACTTCTCAAAATTTCCAAAGTCCAGTCTTTCCCCCCGACTTTCCTACCAAATATTTCCAAGCGCAACTCTCTCAACTCCCTACATTCCCCTAAAAAAAGATTCAGAGACTCATCCATCCCTCCATACATAGGGCAACAGTAAAAACATCCCTCAATCTAATTAGCTCATTCTTTCGTGAAACAAACTTCGATGCAGGTATATTTTAATTAAATATTTAATACATAGAGGTGGTGAGGTTTGGTATTTAATATAGTGCGTTCTGGGCGGCCTGCTTTCCATAATTCTTTGTTGTAGTTTTTATAATTTTGTTACTAAAGTATCATATTTTCATCATATCTTGGTATATTTCGTTATTATTAACCTAACTTCACTTCTTGAGCGCGTTCTGGGTAATATACAAGTACCCAATTTTCAACAGTAAAATGTGTAATAGAAAGAGTTCAGTCAAAGATAGAAAATAGGAAATAAAGAAAAACAAAACAGGAAATAAAGGCGGAGCCTCCGTCAGAAAAAAAAACAACAGACAAATTGTGCGAAACCTGTCAATAATCATGAAAAAACTGCCAGATTCACCTTTCCTTTGAGCTAACACGTACGTGAAAGATTTTATTAGGACTAACTTCGTCAGAGCATCAAAAAACGGGCGAAGTAGCCTATTTAAAAATTTTCTATTAGCTATAAAATTTTGAAATTTCAAGAGTAAAACATCACAGGGTCCTCCTTCGTCCTATACCCTTCTACCTCTAATTACATACGCATATGGTTTTCAACTAGATTTATATCATAAAAAACCTTAAAATTAGGTAGTCGAATAAGCAAACAATACTTTATAAAAAAAAACACACATTTAACTATAGTGATACAGTTGTTATACTGAAGAACGTAATCTAGACTCGTTAGTCTAATATAATTGCGCAATTACATATTATGCGTTGAAAACCACAAAGAATATTAGATAATCTGCAGTGACTGTTAAAAAAGAGGAACACAGCATAAATATTATGAAACATTTATGCTGTGGTAAGGAATGACAGATTGGATAATATATACAGAAAACTGAGTATATGAACAAAAAATTGCGACCACAAGAGTTAGTTGCAAGGGTTTTGAAAGTTCTTATTTGTCATTGCAATTTTTTACGATACAATTTGTTTGACACAAGTTTTTGTTCAACTTTGTTTTTGCGTCATTTCATCTTAAAGAGTCCCATCTTAAGAATGTCCGGGCCATTTCAAATTCTCCTAAAATTGTATGTGGGAATAGGTGCATATGTTTTATTAAATTTAGGAAATTTGTATCTTCTAATATAGAATGACTGAGAATTCCAGTGGAAATGACTCGAAATACAGCGGAATATACATAATAACAAGTTCAAATAGGGCTTAGGGCATTGTCAATATTTTGCATTGTCATTACTTTGTCAATTGACCTGAAATCATGTGTGTTGGCTCAGCTTTTGGAGCTACATAAGGAAAAAAATAAGTAATAAGTAAGCAATGAATATATTCTAACTGGACTTCAAAATTGATAAAGACTTTAAGGTCAGCAATTTCGGCCCTATATCTCGCACCAGTAGATTTCTATGGGAACATTGCAAGTCAGAAATTTCACAGAAACCTTGTGGACGAGTACGCCAAGATAGCCGAGAAATATTAACCATCGGGCTTTCTTCATGGCTCTGCGTTGGGCTGATAGTCCATGCAAAACTCGACTTGCTCTAAACAAAACTCGACTGAGCGACACTCAACTTAAACAAAATTCTACCCACGAAAAAGTCGACCTGAATAACCAATCTGACAAAAATTTAAGCCACGCAATATTCAACGTGGCAGAACCCAGTCCACGAGAAAATCAACTCTTGCATAATTTAAATCACAAGAAAGTTCACCCATCCAAAACGTAAAAAACATAGGCCATACAAAAACCCAACGGAAATAAAAGGTCAGTTTTTGATCCTTGGCATATAAGAGAACATTTAGGCCAGGGTGAGGGTCCGGGTCCTCCTCAAAATCTTGAGATTCATGGTTCTTCCAATGACTATTTATTTTAAATTATTCTTTATTCCTACATGCCTTGTTGAATCCTAAAAAATTCAGTTCAACAAAGTTTAATCCAAGGAAAGTTTAACCAAGGTAAAATTACTTTTGGAGAAACTCAGCTTTAGAGTAATGAAGTGCTTCCAGTAACCAAAACCATTGCTATGACTAGAAGTGGCGTAGCAAGGATTTTCAACGCCCGAGGACTACTTTGGTTTTGCCCACCATCATTACCATAATTTAAGTAAACAAAATAGTAAAACAAAAACCTCAGTGTCGACTCTTTCAGAGACTGGGCCAAGGGACAGCCGTTCTCTCTTGCCCCCCCCCAAGCTATACCACTGATGACTTGGCACCTTCATTTGGTCGTATATTACGTTATTCAGTAAACTAAAAAAGCAAGTGTTTTTCGACTGAAAGTAAGGAGCAATATTAAAACTTGAAACGAACAGAAAATACCCCGTATATTAAGGGAGGTGTCCCCTCATCAACCCCTGATAGTTACGCTAAAGCTTTCAAGTGCTCTAAAAAAAGCTTCTTATTCCAATTCAACGGTCCACTGGTTTCAGCAATTGTTTTTACAGAATTGGCACAAAGAGTCAAAGTTTAGTGTAAAAAACGAGGGGTTGAGGAGGGGACAACTCTTACACACTAATGATTTCTGTAGTTTTAAGTCTTACGTTGCTCCTTACTTTCTGTTGAAAAAACTATTTTTTATTTTATTTTATTTATGATCGTTTTTCAAATTATGCCCAGGCCTAACCAAGATGTGATGTCGGGTACCGACCCCACAAAGCTCCGATTTCTTGCTGTTAATCTTTATATATCACTAAATGTAAATTAGTTGGTGGCATCCCGCTTTTTCGGTTTTTCTGCTTAAGAATTAAAATGTTGGATTGTAATTAAAAGTGTCGGAAAACTTATTAATATTTATTCGAAATTTTCGATGAACAGTAGTTTTGTTGAATTAATTTTACTAGGAAACTTTAGGTGAACGAAAAGGGGTATTATTGTTTAAATAGATGGAAATTCTACGAGACTTTTCGCCCTCTACAGGGATGAAGCCATTGCGGCATCTATAATAGGGTTCCCTCCATGCTTAAATGCATTGCATAAATATAATTAAATATATTGAAACATTGCATATGGACAGCGAAGGAGAAAGATTAGCTATTAAAATCACTGAAAATAAAGCTCCTGGTAACGTTTGCCCCCGCCCCCCCCCCAATATATTTCCTGGCGAGGCTCATGATGCCCCGCCTTGCCTTTTCCATTTCTGTGCCGGTAGGCATGTGAGTTTTTTTTTAATATTTTACGAATGGTGGGCACTATTAACCCCCTCCCCTAGCATTAATAACCAAGGAGTAGACAAAAATATTTTCGGGAATAAAGAGGGATTATATAGGATTTTCAACCCCTTCCCAAAAGTCAGTCTCCGTGTATCTGAACACTCAATGAGCGTTAGAATGTTCGGGCATTAAAATGCACTCTTTGAGGCGTCTACCCCTCTCTCCCGCATACAAAATGACACACATCCTCCTTCATAATAGCTTATGCAGGCTTACATATCACTGTATATAATTTTATGAAATACATAACAAATCAGGTTAGTTAAATGAAGCTTTAAAATAATGTCGGAGAAATTTTCCTGCAATAAGAAGGGAGGTATCACCCCAGAGCACGTTTATTCAGGCTTAGTCTAAATGAAGAGAGATGAGAGATTAATTCCTACCCCCCCCCCCATCCCTTACCCTTTTCAATATTTTTCTGAAGGCTAATGGATAGTTAGAAAGAATGGGAATTACATTGCACCCTTTGAGGCATCAGACAGTGAAGGCTCTCCCAGCTCATCATGGGTTTGTCCGCCTCCTTCATTAATTTAATGCTTTTACTATGTATTTCCTGTGTATTTAGTGTTTTATTGTGTATTACTGTGTATTTAATCGCTTTGTATGTATTTTTTGTTTTTTCTTCTATTTATACTCAGCTTCTGTTACTTTAGCGGGTTGAAAATAAATTATTATTATTATTATCATTATACCTTACCACTTCACACCTATATAGTGATCCAACACCCCTTCTTCATAATAGCTGACGCGCAATTATACGTCGCCGAAAAAAAAATTTAATCAAAAAGCAAATAAATCAACCTAGCTAAATGAAACATTAAGATAAATGTCCATATTAGCCATTTATCTTGTATAGACTACGAGACTTTTTAGGAACGAATACGCAACCGTAAGGCATTGCTGCCTCTGCAACTGGGAAGCTCAATTTATAGTGTTGATACATTTAAATTGATTGGCTCTCTCAAAGTTTTCAGTTGACATCAATTTGGTCTGGTTTGGGTTATCTTCTAGGATCTTTATTGTTATTGATGTTTGTGTTATGTTTTTATTCGAATAAAATTGAATTGGGGCAAAATCGTAATTTGGCGCCATAAAATGGCAGAAAAGACCACTTTTTTCATGGTATAATTTTTTGTCATTCAAAAATAGCACTAGAAATTTAAATTTTCGTTCGACTGGGCACTCTCCAGATCTCCTAGGACCATTGGTTTCATACGATAGCCCCTGGGAAAAAAAGAAACAAATAAATCCACGTCCGTGACCTTTCTTGTGAAAAAAAAACAAAATTCCAAATTTTTGTAAATAAGAACTTGAAGCGTCTAGTCTATATAGTATAGTTTTATAATGTCTGAATCTAATGGTATGACTTTCATTAATATTGCTTAAATTTTTGGGGGTGTTTCTCTTCTTCTTCAATAACCAGGCGAATTTTCTCAGGCTCATGGCTTTCGACGACTAACATTAAAGTTAATTAATGCTTTATATTTGGAATCAGAACAAAAAGCCAATTTTTCTGGCGTGTTAATTGTTTTCTTGGTTATTATTGGCCCAAGACGCTCCTTACTTCTAGTTCGTTACCGCAAAATATTTTATTTAGGAAAAAGAATAGGTAAGGAGCACATGATCAAGTGGTTCATGTGACTGAGTGTTCCCTCCACTCATAAAAAAACACGCAATTATGGGATTGCTTTTTCAGAATCTTACGAAAATTTATAACTTGACATTTGAATCGAGCTGTTTTATTCATGCTTGTATAAGAGGGGTAGGTGGAATTCCTTATCATCTTGCCTAGCAGATCTCTTAAGAGAATTTGAAAATTGAAACTCATCCTATTCTTCAAACCATTCCTGCTGGAGTCATACCTTTTTCCAAAGTTATTTGCCACCCAGATCTTTGCATTAATAATAATTTATCAAGAAGAAACATGTAGTTAATATAACTTTTAACTATATTATTTTACTACTATATAAGGTGCCTTAACAAGGTGCTACAAGGTGCCTTAATATAAAGTGCTTTTACAGGAATTCTGTACTGTACTTAATATAGGACGAAATACGAAAATCAGACCGGTTCAAATCAGAAAAACGAAAACTATTTGAAATGAATATGAAATTACAAGACACTTGAGAAAAAATTTAGATTCTGGGGGGGGGGGATTGCCAACCAGCTTGACTTAACAACATCCTTTCAATGAGTCGGCTATTCTCAAACTATCATGAGGGTTTCTTTAAACATTAATCAGTAGCTATCAACAAAATGTGTTCAATTCATCACCACTAACAATTAAAATTTTAAAAATGGTCAGTACAATTCTACATGGTAAAATTGGGCGTTTCGTTTCAATTTCTACTTTAAAACAATAAAATTGGTTATGAGCCTTTCCTGATATTCACGGTGTCTGAACGTTCTACTAAAGATAAATATTTTGTCATTATTGACAAACTGCATAAAATTAAAGCTTTAAGTAAAATGAAAGACACTTCCTCTAGCTATATCCAAAAATGTGTAGGTTTTTATTGAATAGTTTCTATTGCAGAGTTCCTTCACAGTGTTGTATCCTAGAACCTATTTATATAGGAAATATATATGACGATATATGTCTTTTTTTGCTATTAAAATTACCATAGCTAATAAACAAATAAATAGAATGTCGTAAATTTAATTTAAAAATAATAAGCAATGTTGACCTAGTACGGTTTGCGGCCTCGTGATCTTGCAACACAAAGAGGTGCCATCGAATAATTGTTTTATCATTGATATTTTTCTCCAAATTTAATTAATTATTATCGGATGCATATTGTTCAACACGCACATGATGAATTTGATTTCCTAATTTGAGGTTGCGTGTGTCAAGCAATAAGCTGTCTCAACTGTAAATCCTATTTTGATGAGGTCAAAAAGAATTTTGTTGCATCACATGCAACTGCTGTCAATGGCCTATTTTTTTTTTATCTGAGTATTTTAATCAATGTGATTAATGACAAAACCTATGAAAAATTATGCTGTTGAAACATAAACCATTTTATTATGATATTAATTTCAAAAACGTTTTGCATTCTGCATTAAGGTCCCCTCAGTCCGAATACTCATGGATATGATTTTCTAGCCGATAAAAATAATGTCTTTCCTCTTCCTCTTCTTGGGGGGGGGGTCTATGCCCTGTATTCTATTTGCACATTAGGCTCCACTAAGACCAGAAACTTGCGGTTAATTTCAAATTGATCAGGGACAAAAAGTTTATCAGCCCATTTCTCAGCCCCATACCCTCCACATCTTCACTAATAAAAATTTGACCAAAAGAACAGTCCCTGAAAGTATTCAGCTAATCACGTGACCAATAAGAAACAAGCTCCCTTTTTCATTATAAAACATATGGTTAATCACTTGCCAATTTGGATTATTTACGAATTTTGAGTTCAACCGGAGCCTAAGGGGGCTATTTTATCCTCGAAAGAATACTTATTGAACCACGCGACTCTTTTGAACCGATCGGCTACCTCAAAATTCTGCTCGAATAACAAAAAAGTAATTCCTTTTGATTTTCGGTTCATTTGAATTTTCAGATTCAATTAAATGGCCTCCTTCCAAAGTTTCTTCACCATCCCTTTCATACTAGTAGCCCTGCGAAAGAAAGATAATGCATTAAAGCCTTATGGCTCTTTAGTACAGGCAAAGCTAGTAGCTGAAACGTATTTAACACAGCAATGGTAAAGTAGTGAATAGTAGTTTATCTCCCATGTGTAAAACCAATGTACCAATTCTATGTACGTTTTGTATGGATGACATCCGTACAAAACGGATGGTCATCAAATTTAGAAGGGGCTCTTGTGATAGGAAATAACAAATTATAGTACCTATTTTGGTCAAAAGCGATCGCCTTCCCTTGCATTTTTCCTCTGAAATCCACTGCAGTGTCAGAAACGAATCCCTTAGGGTAAGACAAACTAATTTTTCAAACAGAACTAAGTCCCAATTCAGAAAAAAGGCTGAATCCTGACTTTGTGAAAAAAGAGCTCGTGAAAGAGCTTTGTGAAAGTCCTTGCTCGGTGCAAAAGCAAGATAAGGCATGATTCGGTGATAGTATAACGAGCTAAACCCTAACTTGATGCGAAAAAGGGATAAAATAGGTCTAAGCAAAAACGAGCTGTCTGGGACAGGATCTCAATGATTTGATTCAAGAGTCCAAATTTTTTCTTTCCTCTTATATTTTACCATCTGTTAACAGCTTTGCTGCCCTCACCGTAGACCAAATCTTTCCCGTGGTAGACTGTGTGAATTACTGTGATAATATTTCTTCATGATTGTATTGTATCATTGGAGGCACGAAAAGGGTCCAAGGTAACATCAAGGCATAAGAATCTTCCTTGGCAGTAAAGCCTTGTTTTCACACAGCACAGCCTTGTAAATCAGCGAGCTGCAAGAAAACTTCTTTCTCGGCACTGCCCATGAAAATGGAGTTTCCAAGTGACTAATTCGTTTAGCGTTCTTACAGACAAACCGTAAAACGTATCAATCAAGGAAACCGCGAGAAAACAATTCTTTTTGAAGCGTTAAAAACGAAGGAGCTGCTGATCTCCTGCTCGAAAGTGTGACGCATTCGGCTATGAACGTGTATCATGAGCGAAGCTACTAATAGAGTTCACGAGCTCTGTATCCCTGGAATCCACCTCAGTACTGGTGCATTTTGCGGACACTTCTATATACTGCTAAAGAAGTCAAGTTGGGTTAATACTAATGAAATAAAAAAATAGGATGAATATATAATAGTTTATAAACAAATTTGAGCTATATATTTGCACATTAGGGGGGGGGGGGAGGGGTAAAGCTTACCATATATTAAATACGTAACCTAACCTAGATACCTTTCCCCTCTTAAACCCCCAAAAAACAATCGTTTAAATATTGTAACTAATTGAGAAACCACGGCTTTGTAGTCATTATGTATAGCGGTCTCTTGAGAATAGCCTGTTTGACGGGGTTTTCGTGACGTGTTTCCTTGTACAATATATACCATATATTAAATATATACATATATATACATATATTATATATATATATATATATATATACATATATAAATATATACATAAATATAAATATATACATATATATATTGTAATATATACAATATATACCATTACCATATATTAAATACGTAACCTAACCTAGATACCTTTCCCCTCTTAAACCCCCAAAAAACAATCGTTTAAATATTGTAACTAATTGAGAAACCACGGCTTTGCAGTCATTATGTATAGCGGTCTCTTGAGAATAGCCTGTTTGACGGGGTTTTCGTGACTGGTTTCCTTGTACAATATATAGAAGTGTCCGCATACTGCACCAGTACCTCCACCTCTCTAAACAGCACTCTTGGATACCCACCTCGATTGGGTGAGTACGTCCTGTGCAAGAAAGTTGGGGGGGGGGGTCACTATTCGCTGCAAAAACTTTTTACCTCCCAGTTCGATCATCCCACTTTACAAGTCTTGTATCCGACCCGATGACGAGTAAGTATGACCGCTGTATGCTGGTCCACCCAGAACGTTATCGGCACTACTTCAAAAATCCAAAACAGGGCTAGTAGGGTAGTTTCGATCGTTTTCCATGATTCTCTTCAGTCTATTAGTGAAATACTTCATGTAGGGGCGATGGCTGTTTTCTACAAGTGCCTAAATTCCCCTTCTTCTCAAAATCTTTTTCGTTTGGTTTACCCTCCCCCCCCCCGTTTTCCAACCAACAAGACAGACAAGAAGACACACAGCTCAGCCCAATTATCTTGAGATAGACAGTGACATAATACGAGAAAGTTATGAAACCATCTTAGCTTTCAACTAACAAAGTGGAAGATACTGAAACCAGATTCAGAAAAAATACAAAATCATTTGGATAAACCTATAAAACCGGCGTCAAAGACCCAAGGTTAAAAAAAAAACAAAACAAAAAAAAACGACATGATCCCCAAGTCGATTAAATGCATCAAGATATATATATATATATATATATATATATATATATATATATATATATATATATATATATATAATATATATATATATATATATATATAATATATATATATATATATATATATATATATATATATATATATATCTTGGATTTTATTTATTTGGGATGTAAGTTCACAATTTCAGGGAAATGGAGTGATCAGGTGCAAATAGCGAGTTGGAAGGGTCAGAAGGCTACATGGGCGTTATTGAAGAGTCCCCTTAGGCATCTAGGACCGGCAGATATTAAACTACAGAAGAGAATTTTTGAGACGAAGGTAGGCCCAGTATTGAGTTACGGTGGGGAAGTTTGGGGTTTTGAAAAAGGGGAAAAAATAGAGATAATTTATTTAGGACATTTCAGGAGACTTTTAGGGCTAAGCGGGAAATTTAATAATCTGGTGTTAAAGGGTGATCTAGGATTGTTTTCATTGAGGGTAAAAAGATTGGTTAGAACGATAAAAAGGATACTGGGAAAAGGTGATTGGTTTACAGAATAATAGGTTAGTAAATGCAGCTTATCTGGAGGTGTTGCAGGATAGAAGGAAATGTTCATGGGCTTCCCAGGTGAAATCAATCTTAAATATTTGTGGGTTATCAGGTGTTTGGAATGAAGGGAAGGGGATAGGGCTGGAAGTAGGAAATGTAGCAAAACTAGTAAAGGGAGTGCTTGAAGATCAGGAGATTCAGAAATGGCAGTGTGAAGTCGCGGCCTCGGTGTCCCTCGGCGTTTACCGGCAATGGAAGGAGGTCTGGGGATATGATAATTATTTTAAAGCGGGTTTAAATAGTGAAGAAATGAAGTGGTATATATCAGGGAAGGGTAATTTTCTAGCACTTGGAGAAAGGAGGAAATATTTAGGGAGGGTAAGGGTAAAGGACGGTCCTTACTCATGCCCTATGGGCGGAGAAAATGGTGAGGATCTGCTTCACTTCATGGCCCTTTGTCCCGAATTACAGGATTTAAGGAAAGAATTATTTTTTGTTAATGTGGGGACAAGTGAGTGGTTTGGTTTCAGTAATGGGATCAAAAAATTATGGGATAATTAGAATGATAGCAAAGTATATAAAATTGGGTATGTCACATAGAGATAGATTTTTGTAAAAGGGGTGGGGTGAGTGTGGAAAGTATTGTTGTATGTGTGTAAGTTGTTTTCTTGTTTGTTATTTTTGTAGTCATGGCCCTTGATAGATGTAACATACATCTATCTATTTATGTTAGTTTAATGGTATTGTGTGCTTTATTATGTTTTTGTAATGTTTTGTAATTTTGCGTTGTTATTGTTATGTAGGCTACCATACTTTGCTATGAGTGTTATAATCATGTGCTATTATTTTGTGTGATTTTCCGTTTTTTGCCATGGCCCAAAGTGGCTTTTATTGCAATAAATATCTATCTATCTATCTATCTAAAAATATCTATCTATCTATAGTAGTGTATATTAATAAAAGAAACAAAAACAGTTGCTACTCCAAAAATTAGCACGATTACAGGAATTGCATTAAGACATAAGAAAAGAAGAAAAAAATACAGCCAAAGAAAACAGAGTAGAAAAGAATCTCCGGCAGCTAGTTAAGAATACAAAAGGACGTAGATAAGTTAGATCTTCCAAGCGCTTGTTCCTTTTAATTTTCAACATTTTAAACTTCAAAATCATCATTCATTTCAGTAATCGGATTAGGCCTATCGAAGAACTTTATGAAGACGGAACATTTAGCTTCAGTATTAAATTTCGCCAAAGAGAAGAATATCCCATTACTCCACCAACAGTAAAATGTGAGACTTCCATATATCCTCCTAATGTTTATTTTCAAGGCGATTTGTATTTAAGTATTCTAAAAATAGGCAACAACCCGTTTTTGAGCATAAACACCGTTGTTTTTGGACTTTTTTGTAATTTTTAGAACTGAATTCAAATGATCCACTAAATAAAGAAGCGAAAGATTTACTAAAAAAAGGTGTAAAACTATTTACGGAAAAGGCGAAACAACACGTACAGCGTAAACGCGTGTATTAGAACATTGTTTTAAGATATTTCTATATTGAACGCTCAAAAAGACGCACAATGGGCATTCGCAGAGAATAGTAAATCCCTCGCCCAGCTACTGGGGGAAAAAATACTGCAAAGCAGGAAAAGCAGGTGCAATAGTAAGATGTAAACAAAAATCCCTGACTAAAATATATACATTTGTAAAAGAGAGGTAGCTTAAGGAAAACTATTAAACCTCTTTTATTTTCAGTAAAGCACAAATAACACTTTAACATTTTCGGGGTTAAAAGGCAGCTTTATTTGCGCTAAAAATCTTTAATATAAAAATCTGCGGCGATTAGTTTAGTAATAATTTTAGAAAAGACCCTTATTTTCGTCATAGATTTCTATCTTTGGAATGAACATTCTACTGGATAAACTAAACTCTCAATTTAAGCCAAATTTTTACCTGTTAGGCAATGCTAAAAACCAAATATTATATTGATTTCAATTAAACATCCATTCACAATGCTATATTACTAATATCAAGGCTTTAGCTAGCGCCACTTAAACCCAATCAGATTGTTCATATATTTTTCTCATTGGTTTAGAAATTCTGATTGGCTCAAATTGTCGCATCCTAAATCTCGGTATTAGCAAAATCTCGTTCGTGAATGATCCTTAACGCATTCCAAATCGTTTATTACAAAAAAAACTCTTTCTCTGCACATAATTAATCCCAATGTTTGCTGGCTTATCAATTTAAAAATTTTTACTAATAAGGCTGTGTCGTATACATATGCTTTTACCTTTGGCTATCTCTAGGCCTACGGTCCTGCCATCAACTGGATCCACAGCCTCAACTTGCATCCATTATAAGCAAACAGAAAGGTGGTCTAGATCTCATTTCTAAAAACTGTGGATCCATAGTAGTAAGGGTACTTACGCATTATATGGGCCTTTACAAGGAAACCAGTCACGAAAAACCCGGCAGACGGGTTAATTTTAAGAGACCGCTATAGAGTAATGCAATGCAGAGCGTGATTTTCATTGCGTTTACGATATATAAACTGTTGTTTTTTGGGGTTTAGGGGAGGGGGGTTGGTACCTAGGTTAGGTTTGGTTATGTATTTAATATATGCTATGTTTTACCCCCCACCCCACCTAATGTGCAAATATATAGCCCAAATTTGTCTATTATATATTCATCCTATTTTTTTCTATTTCATTAGCATTAATCAAACCTGACTTTTTAGAAAGACCCACATAATGTGTAAGTACCATAGTAAGTAAAAAAAAAAATTAGGAATACCAAACAAATTTTACTCTATAGGGATGCCAGTTATAAGAGCAGGGGGTGGGGGTAATTACCACCCTTACTTTCGGGGAATTGGCAACTCTGATTCTATAGATTATACTTAAGGTCAACTCTCCACCATACCCAAGACAGGATTGATATAATAGAAAAATAAAGTTGACGTTTATCAAATGATGATCGAGGATCTTCTGAAGCCTAGACCTAGGATCTTGACCATTTTTCTCTTTGTCTTGTTGAATCTGTTTAAACCTTTCACCCCATCTCTTCAGAGGCGTAGCTCCAGTATTTTTATTGGGGGGGGGGGGGCAAGAGGGGTCCATTTCCAGATAGTCAAGGGGCTTCAAAATATTTGAAATGGTACTTATGTATTATACGAGAAACACTCGAGAAGTGAAGTTTGGTTAATGCTAGTGAAATAAAAAAAAATGATGAAAATATAATACTTTATTAATCATATTGTGAAAATTACAACTTAGAATTATGTGCCCAGAACGCAAAAATGTCCTCAAGAATCTCGTTGAAATAAGTTCTGCCTTCTGCCTTTACTTCCGCCCACCACATGTACTCTGTTAAGTATGATTTGCCAAAACATGACCAAGTTTTACACTTCCAAAGATGTTGTTTCTCGTAAGAGTACCAAGTCATGGTGTCCAATGACGCACTGTTTTGTTTTGCGCAACAACCCCTTATCCTGGAAAAATATAATTGGCTGTTCTTTGGTCCATGGCAAATCAAAAAGCTTAATTTGAACAGCCATGGTGAGCCACTATATTCTATCACTATGTAGTGCAAACTAACCGGTTATTGTCGTCCTATGTGATCTTCGTGATCTAAATTCTCAAGTGTTTATTTGATCTTCGCGATCCAAATTCTTGAGTGTTTCCCGTATAATACATAAGTACCATTGAAACTTCAAATAAATATGTCTCCGGGAATGTCAGGTCATTTCTATACACCCAAGCGAACCAGGGTAAATATGCCTATTTCTGCAGGTGTCGTTCGTTGGCGGATTGTTCATCTGCCCATGCGGGCTTAAATAACACGGAATTGATGATGTTGCTTCTAAACTTAATTCAAGTTCTAGTCAACTCCATACAGTCCCTTCATACACTGTCAACACAGCACAAACTATAGATGCGGCGATTTATTTTTTGTATGTTTCCATAAAAAAAAACTAAAACAGGTCTTTCTCGAAATATAAATATATTTGGAGAATTATGGGGGTATGGAGAATTACAAAATTTAGGAGGGCAATTGCCCCTGCCCAATCAACGCTACTGAACTATTCTATTGAAAGGTGTTTTCAAGCTCGTTGGCTATCCCCTCCCTAGGCTGGTCCTAAGGATTACAAAATTAGATATTAGACTGGTATATACTTCTCTTATTACCCTTTATAAAAGAACGAAGCCTACTTTATAAAAGAATGTGGTTTTCCTTAATTTTGGTTCGAATTTTTCGTTTTTTTTTTTTTTTTTTTTTTTTTTTTTTTTTTTTTTTTTTTTTTTGAACACGCAGTTTCAACGATTTGAATTAAAACCATACTCGGATATTTTTTTTTTTTCCCCAATTTTAACCACATTTCTCCTAATAATGTAAACCCTTTTAAATCAGGATTTAGCAAATTTGTAAGACTCACAGCACTTTCTTTGGACCTCGTTTGTTCTGTGGATCTATTCCTGAAAGTTTAACTTTTACACGGTTTTATCAAACCTCAGATAAGGTCAATGCCTATTGAGAGGTAGATCGTTATAAAGAATTGGGTAAATATTTACCAAATCAAATTATTGAGTTACGAATAAAGTGAATGTACCACTTGATGCCTTTTTTTTATGCTCTTTACGAATATAATAATCATTTTTGTCGGAAATGAATTTTACCCCAACCCCTATTTATACAATTCAGGGTATATATTTGTACATTAGGCGGGTGGGGGTAAATTTTATTTCTGATGTAAATGAGAGGTAAGTTTAAACTTCCCCACCCCCCTAATGTGCAAATATATGCCATGAATTTTTATATATAGGGGTGGGGGCTAAATTTCATTTCCGACAAAAATGATTATTATATTCGTGAAGAGCATGAAAAAAGGCACCGAGTGCTATATTCACTTTATTCATAAGTCAATAATATGATTTGGTAAATATTTACCAAAAATTGTTGGGGTAAAAACCTCAGATAAGGTCATTGCCTATTGAGAGGTAGATCGTTATATAGAGTTGTTGCGGCACAATTTAGGCTCTGGGTAAATTTTTCGTTATTCATATTATTGACTTACGAATAAAGTAAACATACCACTCGATAAACATACCAGGCTCTGAACTCATTCTTGAACGTTTAATTCACCTAACTCAGCTGCTTTCCAAAATAGAAAAAAAGCCCCTCGTATATAATTTTAGCAATCTTTGCTTTTTAATTATACTGGTACATTAACATTCAATTTTTTTTTAAACCTTAAATACAGTTAAAACAGTAAACAGATATATGGTAAATATATAAAACCAAATACCAAAAATATCAGTATGCTAGTCAGAGTAATCCAGGTTTATAATTAACCAATCTAACTATCTTGGAACCAAGCTCTCATCGTATATCCACTGAAAAAGTGAAAAACCTTCAACAGTCAGTATGCCGGGCTGACTATAACTGCTTCCATAGAGAGGATAAGAGGACCCGTTGAAACCATCGCCTGGAATGCAAGAAAGTGGCTTTCTCGCAGCAAAGGGTGTTCCCAAATGGACCTCTGTTGCGTCAAATCTAGAATTACATAAAACGATGCAAATTCATCAATACTATCTTATTATATGTATATATAAATATATATATGTATATATATATATATATATATATATATATATATATATATATATATATATATATATATTATATATATATATATATATATATATATATATATATATATATATATCTATATATATATATATATATATATATATATATATATATATATATATATATATATATATATATATATATATATAGTATATCTATATATATATATATATATATATATATATATATATATATATATATATATATATATTATATATATATGTATATATATATATATATATATATATATATATATATATATATATATATATATATATATATATATATATATATATATATATATATATATATATATATATATATATATATATTCCCGAAAACGACACGATAATTTTTATTGAAAATTGCCTTACTAATATTTTCTGGTGTGAAAATACGATCTAGATGGGTCTATGCTTCGGGAAATTTATTTCTCCCTCCCAGTGCCCCAAATATATGTTTCTTGCATCTTTCAAAATTAGATACTTAATAATAACTGGAAAAAACTGCCAATTTTAAGTTTGACAGTCAGACAAGGGTGATTGAAAATCCATCATGTCATTACTATCAAACAGTTCGTGGTAACGAACTGTAAGTAAGGAGCGACCCGGCTCAATGGTAACCGAAACTCTAAAAAACGGAATTTTAATACAAATAGATACATCAAAAGAATCAAATTTTAATGCTGATTTCAAATATATAAGTTTCATCAAGTTTAATCTTACCCATCAAAAGTTACGCGCCTGAGAAAATTTGGCTGATTTTCGAGAAAAGGGGGAAAGACCCCCTAAAAGTTATAGAAACTTAATGAAAATCACACCATCATATTCAGTGTATCAGAGAACCCTACTGTAGAGGTTTCAAGCTCCTATCTACAAAAATGTGGAATTTTGCATTTTTTGCCAGAAGAAAGATCACGGGTGCGTGTTTATTTGTTTGTTTTTTTTTTTTCTTTCTTTCTTTTTCCCAGGGGTGATCGTATTGACCCAGTGGTCCTAGAACATTGTAGGAGGGCTCATTGGAACGGAAATTAAAAGTTCTAGTGCCCTTTTTAAGTGACCAAAAAAAATGGAGGGCAACTAGGCCCCCTCCCACGCTCATTTTTTTCCCAACGTCACCCGATCAAAATTTTGATATAGCCATTTTGTTCAGCATAGTCGAAAATCTAATAAATATGTCTTTTACGATGATTTAATCCCCCACAGTTCCCAGGGGAAGGGCTGCAAGTTTTGAACTTTGCCCATTGCTTACATATTGTATTGGTTATTGGGAAGTATACAGACATTTTCAGGAAGAATTTTTTTCTGGTAGGGGGGGGGGGGCTGAAAGAGGGGGTTACTTGGGAGAATCTTTCCGTGGAGGATGTTTCTTTGGGGTAAGGGACATTTCTATGAAGGGGGCGCCGGATTTCCAAGCATTATTTAAAATACGATCAGAAATTAAATTTAAAAAAACAAGTTTTTTCAACTGAAAGTAAGAAGCAAAATTAGAACTTAAAATGAACAGAAATTATTACGTATATGAGGGGGTTCTCCCCCAAGTCAATACCTCGTTCTTTAAGCCAAAGATTTTTTAGTACTTTCATAAGAGCTATTTATTCTAATTAACGGCCTTTTTGATTAAGCGGTCATTTTTAAAGAATTGGAACAAAATTCGAACTTTAGCTTAAAGAGCAAGGTATTGATTAGGGGGTGAACCCCCTAATATACGTATTAAAAATATATGAATATAGAAGTTTGTTACGTAAGTTATTTCGTAGGTTACGTATATTTATTACTAATAAAAACGTTCGTAAATAAAATTAAACAAGTTTCGAGAAAGCCATTTAACCAAATAAAATCAAATTAATATGCAAATTTTGTTTTAATTATTCATGTACGGTGAGCCGAGATCAAAACCTGCATTTATTCAAAACGTTCAAAAATTAAATAAAAAAAAACAAGTTTTTTAAACTGAAAGTAAGGAGCGACATTAAAACTTAAAACGAACAGAAATTATTCCGTATATGGAAGGGGCTTTCCCCTCCTCAACGCCTCGCTCTTTACGCTAAAGTTTGACTCTGTCTCAAAACTTTATTTTTTAAAACAATAAAAAACTTTAGCGTAAAGAGCGAGGCGTTGAGGAGGGGAAAGCCCCTTCCATATACGGAATAATTTCTGTTCGTTTTAAGTTTTAATGTCGCTCCTTACTTTCAGTTTAAAAAACTTGTTTTTTTTTTATTTAATTCTTAAAGGCTCCAACCAGAGTTAAGTTTACATTTTATTATGCAATTGTTTAATTAATTAGCCGCCTTAGAGGTCATTTAAACCTTGCGAGTTGACGAAACAGATCAATTGAATTTTGGAGCCAATATTAGTGAGATATTCAACTAAAAATATTGTTAATCTGGACTAGAGTTTTAGTAAAGCCCCTTCCGTATACGGAATAATTTCTGTTCGTTTTAAGTTTTAATGTCGCTTCTTACTTTCAGTTTAAAAAACTTGTTTTTTTTTTTATTTAATTCTTAAAGGTTCCAACCAGAGTTAAGTTTACATTTTATTATGCAATTGTTTAATTAATTAGCCGCCTTAGAGGTCATTTAAACCTTGCGAGTTGACGAAACAGATCAATTGAATTTTGGAGCCAATATTAGTGAGATATTCAACTAAAAATATTGTTAATCTGGACTAGAGTTTTAGTAAAATAATTTTGTTATTTCTTTGTAGAGTTGACGGGCACCAATTCACGAATTAACTAGGTAGAATTTTTTCTTTTTACTCCTTGAATGGCACAATTAAACTTGCACAAAACACCCTATGCCCCTTAACAATATACCTTTTTACAATATTAATTAAAAAACTTACCGAAAAGAATTTTTTCAAAAAAACTAAAACTTAGCCCTTATTCAAACTTAAGATGAGCAATAATAAAGACATATAATGATTCAGATTTAAAATGGTGCCTGATTAACGGTGCCTGGATGATTATTAACTATTGAACAATTAATATATGATTAACAATAATCTTATATCTGTAAGTATTGACTTTTTGGACTTTACATTCGCTTGTTAACCTTTCCCAACCTCCTACCCACGCGCCTTTTTAAGAAACCAACAAATCTATAAAACTTTTCTTGGTCTTTATTCTATGAGCATGAAATTAAGATAAGTTGTTTTGTAAAAGAGATTAAGATAAGTTGTTCAAACAGTTCGTGGTAACGAACTGTAAGTAAGGAGCGACCCGGCTCAATGGTAACCGAAACTCTAAAAAACAGGATTTTGATACCAATAGATACATCAAAAGAATCAGATTTTAATTCTGATTTCAAATATATAAGTTTCATTAAGTTTAATCTTACCCATCAAAAGTTACGTGCCTGAGAAAATTTGGCTGATTTTCGAAAAAAGGGGGAAAGACCCCCTAAAAGTTATAGAACCTTAATGAAAATCACACCATCATATTCAGCGTATCAGAGAACCCTACTGTAGAGGTTTCAAGCTCCTATCTACAAAATGTGGAATTTTCCATTTTTTGCCAGAAGAAAGATCACGGATGCGTGTTTATTTGTTTGTTTGTTTGTTTTTTTTTCCCAGGGGTGATCGTATCGACCCAGTGGTCCTAGAATATCGTGGGAGGGCTCATTGGAACGGAAATTAAAAGTTCTAGTGCCCTTTTTAAGTGACCAAAAAAAATGGAGGGCAACTAGGCCCCCTCCCACGCTCATTTTTTTCCCAAAGTCACCCGATCAAAATTTTGAGATAGCCATTTTGTTCAGCATGGTCGAAAATATGATAAAAATGTCTTTTAGGATGACTTGATCCCCCAAAGTCCCCAGCGGGAGGGCTGAAAGTTATGAACTTTACTCAATGTTAACATATAGTATTGGTTATTGGGAAGTATACAGACTTTTTCAGAGGAGATTTTTTCTGGTAGGTGGGGGAAGGAGAGGGTCGGGGGCTATATGGAAGGATCTTTCCATGAAGGAAGTTTTCATGGGGGAAGGGACATTGCTATGAAGGGGGCGCCGGATTTCCCAGCATTATTAAAGAAAAAGATCAGGAATTAAATAAAAAAAAACAAGTTTTTCAACTGATTAACTGATTGTGATTAAGAGGTCATTTTTAAAGAACTGGAAAAAAATTCGAACTATAGTTTAAAGAGCAGGGTATTGACTAGGGGGCGAACCCCCTAATATATGTGTTAAAAATTTATGAATATAGAAGTTCGTTACGTAAGTTAATTCTAAGTTACGTATATTTATTACTAATAAAAACGTTCGTAAATAAAATTAAACAAGTTTCGAGAAAGCCATTTAACCAAATATAATATGCAAATTTTGTTTTAATTATTCATGTACGGTGAGCCAAAATCAAAACCTGCATTAATTCAAAACGTTCAAAAATTAAATAAAAAAAACAAGTTTTTTAACTGAAAGTAAGGAACGACGTTAAAACTTAAAACGAACAGAAATTATTCCGTATATGAAAGGGGCTGTCCCCTCCTCAACGCCTCGCTCTTTACGCTAAAGTTTGACTTTCTCACAACTCTATTTTTTTAAACAATAAAAAAACTTTAGCGTAAAGAGCGAGGCGTTGAGGAGGGGACAGCCCCCTTCATATACGGAATAATTTCTGTTCGTTTTAAGTTTTAACGTCGTTCCTTACTTTCAGTTAAAAAAACTTGTTTTTTTTATTTAATTTGTAAAAGAGATTGAAAATATTTTTTATTTTCAATGACTAAAGCGTAGCCTCCTGTTACTTCCCAATTATGGCAAAAAAGACTAGCATTTAAATAATTTTACAGCATTTTTTCTTTTTTTTTTACTTTTCTATGGAAGCATTCTTATTACCTCCTACAAACTTGTGACACAGAAAAAGCCACTGGAAAACATAAGTCAATCTAAATAGAATTGAAGTGATTTTTAACATTAAGTGATTCCACATTCAAACCATAAAAATTAAGGTCCAGTATTTATATCTTTTACTCTAGGATATATATTTTTTAAACAAGGCACCGAGAATCCCGTTCAGTCACAAAGTTAAGAGGGGATCCGATACCTTTTTCTTGTGCATTATCTCATAACAAAATTTAGTAACCATCCTTCTCCTCCACCTTACAAAGGCTCTATGGGGCCAGAACACACAAACTGCAACAATCATGACAATACTTACTCCTCATTGAGATTGGTAGATACCTGAAGATCCCCTCCAAAAGATGTATGAACGATAATATATTAGAGTCAGCCTTACCTTCCCTTCACAGAGGTTTATAACTCCATGGTTGCGATTCAAAAAAGCCGTTGTAAATACGAATTGAGGAATGGCATCAATCTGATGGCATGAATATAGGAATTTTTCCCCTACGGTGCTTGAATAGGTCCTCTCTCCTAAAAAAAAAAAATAATAAATATCGAGGATTTGACCAACCCTCCTGCTGGATGTGTAAAGAACAAGATTCAATTATACCTCCTGTTTGTAAATAAGATATCCAAAGTTCTAATGGTCGTAAATTGTCAGAAGAGGGTTTTAAGTAATATAAGTGATCTCGCAGCTGGAAATCCAAATTTTGTTGTTTTGAGCCACAAAAGTAAAATTATAAGACCAATCAATGCCAACTTCAAGAGCTTCTTTTGATTACAAATTCTGAAATAGCCGATCATTTTTTTATGGATAAGCTGTATTCATAGTCTACGACTTTCAGATTGTACCACAAAAAACCTGTGATTTCTGCCATTTTGCGCTATAAAACAGTGGGTCAATTTGCAGCTAGACCTTTTCATTCTATACTTGAGATTTGTATGCAAATTCAATAAGAAAAACAAGTTTTTTTAACTGAAAGTATAGAGCAACAATTAAACTCAAAACGAACAGAAATTTTAACGTGTATGAGGGGGGTTACCCCCTCCTCAACACCTCGCTCTTTACGCTAAAGCTTTTAGTACTTTTAAAAAAGCTTCTTATTGTTCCAATTAAAAGAAACTTGTGTTTCAGGAGTCGTTCATATAGAATTGGGACAAAATTCAAATTTATCAAGTTTTAGTGTTGCTCATTACTTTCAGTTGAAATAACTTGTTTAATTTATTTAATTTCTGGTTGTTTTTTAAGTAATGCTAGGAAATCTGGCTCCGCCTCCACGGAAATATCCTTCCTCCCCACAGAAATATTCTCTAGACAATTCAATCCTGGTGAATACTTACCCGGACAATTGCCCTTAACATCTCCACGCGTAAAATTGAGTCAGCAAAGAGAAAGCAGAAGATAAGAAGATTTTTGTTTAGGAATTCTGGAAAATTCCCCGAGCGCAAAATTTCCCCTAAAAAATTCACCCCCTGGTAACTACCCTCTCCAAGGAAAATTCTCCCAGTGGAAAATTCCTCAAGCAGAAAATTCGTCCCGCCCCCATCCGAAAAATGTATGAACAATGTAAAGACCCTTCCCCAGGGGCTCTGGGGGGGGGGGGGGTCGAGTTATCTCTAAAGGCATAGTTTTACGGCCTTTCAACTATGCTGAACAAAATGGCTATCTCAAAATTTTGATTGGTTCTTATCCCTCCAATATTCACTCCCCCTGACTTTTGAAAACACCGGTTTTTGGTAACTTGAGTGATAAAATTGAAATGCGAGTAACAACAAAATTGCTCCACTTGATTTAAAAAAAATTCTCCCCCTCCCCTTCATTTCGGTGAAGAACTTGCTGATCACTGAATATTGGCAGAGAATTTTTTTTTTTCGCTTCTTGATTATATTGCTTAGCAGCTTAGAGAAACGATTTTTTTCTTGAAAATTACAGGAAATGTTCAAAACTTCAGAGGAACATTTTTTGTCCCTTTGATGATCACCATAACAGAACTTTTTATTTCCATTTCTTACCCTTATTAAGTACAAACAAAAAATTATTGCTGAAATAAGGGGCAACATGACAATTTAAAACTAACAGAAATTATTCCGTATATTAGGTGGGTCGCCCCTTCTTCAGTTTCTCGCTTATTTCGCAGAAGTTTTTAGCTTCATATTCCATCTGAACGGTCTTTATATTTCAGTAGTCGCTATTAAAGAATCGGTTCAAAAAGTCAAACTTTGTTTTTATTGTAATTTCTGATTGTTTTCAAATTATATCCAGGCTTAATTTACGGTACCGGTTCCATAGAAAATCGAATTGCAATTAAAATATTAGACAAAATTTGAATATTTATTCAAACTTTTTGATGAAAAGTAGCTTTGTTGAATAAGCCCTTAATAATATTTTTGCTACAAACTTTCGGGTGGACAGAGAGGGGTGTTATTGTTTATATTTATGGGAATTCTGGATGACTTTTGATCTTTTGAGAAGCCGAAGCCGTCGTGACCTCTACAATAAGGTTCTGTGATATTTAAATACATTTTATAAATAATTTTAAACGCATTGGAATATTGTATGTAAGTAGAAAAAATAAATTCAACCATCCAAAGTCGCTGAGAATAAAGCTCCTAATGGCACTTACTGCCCCCCCCCCCGGTGGCACTTCTATTTCCTAGCTCTCAGATGCTGCATTTCCAAATAGTTGAATTCTTGATTCTTACCAGATTCAGAATTTAAATTCATAAAAAAATTTAAATTCATGTCAATATTTTCTGACAGAGAAACAAAACCCTCCTATGTTTTTAAAAGTACATTGGAATCCACAAAAACGTAGTTCCTTTTATGAATCAGGATGTGCGGGTATGTATTTCTGGATTGGAACATATATATATATATATATATATATATATATATATATATATATATATATATATATATATATATATTATATATATATATATATATATATATATATATATATAGATATATATATATATATATATATATATATATATATATATAATATATATATATATATATATATATATATATATATATATATATATATATATATATATATATATATATATATATATATATATGTATATATATATATATATATATATATATATATATATATATATATATATATATATATATATATATATATATATATATACATATATATATATATATACATATATATATATATATATATATATATATATATATATTTTATATATATATATATATATATATATATATATATATATATATATATATATATATATATATATATATATATATATATATATATATATATATATATATATATATATATTTTTTATAACCTATCAAAAAAAAGAATGATGATGGAGTATAACAAAAAGAAAGAGAATGAAACAAAAAAAGCACATACAAAACCAGGAGCAAATACGTGCAAATTAAACCTCGAATAAACCAAACATTTCAGAAAAGTTTAAGCCACTCCATGGGTGGTAAACCTCTTTAAATGTATCATAAAAATAAAAACAATATAAAAATGTAATAACCCGACAAAAAAAAAGAAAAAAGAAAAAATAAGGAAAGTAGCATTAAAATAAAAAGTCCTTCCAAGGCTGGTTCGACGGATAATCTGTAAGCTTGGAAAAAAGCTTATCTGCAGCATCAAGAGGATCCGGTAAGCTGTATCTCTCCCACAGTCTACCATTCCTAGTCCAAGGAGGAACCCGGATAAGGAACTTGAAATATTTGAAATACGCCCTCTTGATTTCCATTTTATCTGATTGGTTAAAAATGTTCCAGAAAGGAACCAGGTATAGAACATGAAGGAGAGAAACAGCATTATATACTTTCACAAGGTGGCGTTTACCAAGATTCAGCTGTGATCCAACTACACCAGCATACGCATTACGGATCTTACGTTTGGTTCGGGCAATAAGTAAAGGCTTTGTTTTCAACTTCCGGAATCACAAAGAAAGGGGCATGGGTTCATTATTCTCTTGACGCACCTTTTTAATTTTCTATGTATGATATTCTCAATAAATTTAAGGGGGTAACATTACATAAGAAAAAACATCTTTAACGTTAATTTCAAAATAATTTCAGTGGCTTCATGACGGTGTGGACATATTTTTAGAACTCGATCGACTAAAGAGATTACCACTCCTTTTTTTTCACCGAAGAAGGGTGGTGTGACGAGAAATGCAGATAATGATCACTGTGGGTGGGTTTCCTGTAGGCATCTTAGTATCCCTGTCTATGTTATCCCCGTAGATATCTTGATATCTGCAGCGTTTTCATTTTTTGTCTTTTTTTTCCTCAAAGAAAAGCTCTTGCCAAAAAAAGTGAGGCACTTTCATTCTTCCCGATATATTCTTATAGGCCATCTATCAAATACGAATATTACCAATATAGGTACTATTGAAGAATGCCCCAACATTTAAAGAAAGAAATCAATTAATTACAACTATCCACAAGAAAGAAGGATGTTGCAAAATATTCAGAAAAGAGGGGCTCAATGGACCAGGCAAGGATACGGCTTAGTTACTTAACAGAAGAAATTAAAAAAACAAATAATGTTACCTTATATCATTTACCTAACTCCAGTTACTGTTGGTATAAAACCACTTTGTAAGTTATCCAAGCTTTAGTCGGTTACGTTCAATGGAGTTAGTTCACGAATATGGAGCGGTGGTGGGGATCAAGGCTTTTTTTTTTTAATTTTCAATAAAGTTATTTCAAGATTTATCTTTAAAATTTATGGGTAGCATTGGCCAGCACCTCCTGAATTGGCAAAACTGGTTGTGGCTAGATTAGATAGATATTTCCCATTTTTCTATTGATGTTTCTATCTGACAAAGCGCCATTTATGCGTTTATTTATTATTGAAAAATCCAAGGCGAAAAACTTGTAAAAGCTGAATAAAAGTCTATATAGTGGGCTTTTATCTATCTTGGACAATGATCAAGCTACTGAATGAAGCTTTTGGGAATGGATCAAGAGCATTTCTTTTCTTTTTTTGGTAAATCTGCTGCCTTTATAATTCCCTATAGTAAGTCAGAAAATTAATACTATAATTATTACCACAACTATAAGTTGATATTCATTCACGATTTTTTATTCATAAATGCGTTTTTGACTTTCAATTTAGTTTTACTATTTAAAATGACGTTCTAAAGTTGTCCATACCTTTCTTTTTGATTCCGTTTTATTTCAAAATTTAAACAGTTGATACCTAAATAAAACTCTCAATAGTGTCAATACGCCAATATTTAGGAAGAGGAGGGGGGAATGTATTTTTCAGTATCTATTGAGGCAAAAACTTCAAAAGGTTCACCTGAACCAAAGCAACACAATTGCATAATCTTAAATCAACGTTGGTGATTCTTTAAGCAGTTTATTTAGTTTGTTGAAGTAATTCTTCAATTGTTGAATCTGTATATGATTCACGAGAAAATATTCTACACATCTGAAACGAACGTATTAAAAATGAATAAAACCTTGATGAAATTATTGCATGCTAGTCTAAAGACAAAAGATCAGTTGTTTAAGATATAATTTACTTGAATTCCCATGAGTTAAAGCAGCTTTTAATATTGCAATAAAATTATGATAAAAAGAAAATGGCTTATATGTACAGATAAATAGTACCAGGGGAACGAGCTTTCCTCAGTAAAGCAAATTTTGATATAAAAACATTAGCCGGTTCACCCTTCCCCCTCCCCGTGTCCCCTCCTCTCCAATAATGCATACCCCCATATCCTGATTCGCAAAAGGAACAACGTTTTTGTGGATTCCTATATAGTTTTAAAAGCATTGGAGGGTTTTCTTTCTCTGTCAGAAAATATTGATATGAATTTAAGTTTTGTTATGAATCTAAATTTTTGAATCTGGTAAGAATCAAGAATTCCACTATTTGGAGATACACTATCTAAGAGCTAGGGCACAGAACATAAAAAAAGAAAAAACTGGAGCCCAGAACTAAACAAACCGTAGCCTGCCTCTACTTCATTATAAAAAAACATATGGCAGTATTCTATTTTTCACCTTCTCTGTAGTATTTTCATATTTTTGTCTCTTTTTTTTCTCAAAGAAAAAGAAAGAATTTCTTGCCAAAAAAGTGAGGCACTTTCTTGAATTTTTTTTTTGCCATTTGACAAATTTAAATATTATCAATGTAGATGCCATTTAACAGTACCCCCAACATTTCAAGAAAAAGACTCAATTAAATAAAATAATTCACAAGAAACAAGAATATCGGAAAAATAGCAAAAAAAGAGGGGCTTAATGTGCCGGTGCTTTAGAGGTTAAGGAAAAAAAAATACTGAAAAAACAAATTGAAAAAACAAATGCTGCTACTTTATATCGATTACCCTAATTCCATTTAATGTTGGTCTAAAATCACTTCGAAATTTATCCAAGTTTTAATTGATTGCAGCTAGTGGAGGTAATTCACTAATATGTAGTGGTTGAAGGAGTAAAGATTTCCTTTATAATTTTTCAATTAAAATACGCAAAATTATGTTTCTAGATCTAGAGGGCGGGGGCTTTTTTGTTTTTCCTATGATTTTTTTTTGTGGGCTTTTATCTACTTTGGAGAGTGACCAAGCTATTAAATAAAACTTTCAGAAATGGATCCAAGACCTTTCTTTTCTTTATTTTTTGGTAAATCCGCTATTTTTGTAATTTTGCATGGTGCACAAGAAAATTGTTATTGTTGCCATCTATTAATTATCAAGACTCGACAAGATTAGAGAGTGCTAAAACTATAAATACATTTTTGATTTTCAAGCTAGTTCTACTATCTAAAATGACATCCTATTGTTTTCCATATCTTCCCTTTTCGAGGTATAAATAATGATGCCCAAATAAAACTCTTCAGTTAAGGGGACTATATTTTACAGTATCTAGGGTTGGGGGGGGGGACAAATTTGTCATTTTTTCATTATAAAAAAATTAAAACAGCAAAAACAAGTCATTTTTCAAAGAAAATACAATAAAAAGGTGTTTTTCAAAATGTAGAGGGGGGAGGGTAGAAAAGTGAAGGGTGCATAGGCCTCTTCCGCCTGAATTGATGCCACTAAAAATTCTTAAATTAAAATTGGTAATTCTTTAATCAGTCTGTTTTGTTTGTCGAAGCATTTTTTTTTTTTAAATTGGTGAATCTACAAATGATTCACCTTAAAAATATTGTGCAACTCTGAAATGAATGTGTTTACAATGAATAAAGTCTAGAGGAAGTTGTTGCACTTCAGTCTAAATAAACAAAATCGATTGTTTTGAATATAATAACCATATATGAATATATGGCTATATAAGGCAGCTTTTAATTTTTAATGCAATAATAATAAAAGAAAAAAATGGTCATTTATATATATATATATATATATATATATATATATATATATATATATATATATACATATATATATATATATATATATATATATATATATATATATATATATATATATATATATATATATATATATATATATATATATATATATATATATATATATATATATATATATATACATATATATATATATATATACATATACTATATATATATATATATATATAATATATATATATATATATATATATATATATATATATATATATATATATATATATCTATATATATATATATATATATATATATATATATATATTATATATATATATATATATATATATATATATATATATATATATATATATATATTATATATATATATATATATATATATATATATATATATATATATATCAGCACAAAGCGACCGAACTTCTCTAGGTGAAGTGAATTTTAGACATGAAAACGGTGTCCAGCGTCCCCCTTCCCCATTGACCTCTCCATCACGGAAATGCATTCCCCCATACATTGATTCAAACAAGGGAAAAAAAATATGTATTTTTTCTAGATTTAGTTTTTTGAAACAAAGATAGAAAGAAAAAGGTATTTTTCAGACTCTAGGGCTCAATTCCCTTCCTCAACTGAAATTCCTTGTAATTGCATCCTAGAAGATCTTATTCTAATTCTGCGCTGCTTATAATAAATGCCATGAGGCATTTATTATACCTAAATTAGAGCCAAACCTAAAATAGAAAATACCACTTTTGTAAAAAGACCCATGTAAAAATAGAGTCCCAAGATAAATTATAGAATAGCCTATCTTGCAAATAAAATCAAAATCTCGGGAATAATGCTTACTCTCTTCTTTGTCTGGTTTGTCAATAAAAAAAGGGTTATTTATTAATCATCAATCAGGCACGACTTTAAGTTTGAATCATTAAAAGACTTTTTCCCGCTCCCTCTTAAGTTTTAATATTAGGGGAACGAGCTTCGCTCGATAAATTGAACTTTTGACTGCGTACCCAACTCCCCCAGAGAAAATTCCATCTCGGGAGTTTGTAACCTTCCCCCCTTCCCATACCCTTTGTGTTTCAAGGTCGTTTATGAAAGATTTGTGTTTTGTTGTCTTCAAAATAGTTTGTTGGATATCACAAACCAAAACAGTCCAATTTTTTTCAAAAATTTTGTGGTTTGATTCAAGTTTCATTAATATTTATCATTCCTAAATACCCTGTAAGTTTCAGGATTATTTGATCGTAGACAACCTAATTCTCGCTCAATTTGAACATCACCAATTGGTACAACCAAAAATTAACCTTCAATCTTTTTGTCTTTAATGGGACCACTTTGTCCTTGCCTACGCAGTGTGTAAGTTTTAGCTGTTCAAGGATGTACCCAAACTAGTTTTGGTGCAATTTCGGGCATCTAGAAACGATACAGCCAAATTTAGTTTTCACACTATTTTTTGCATTGGGGCCCTCTTGGGACAAAGATTTACGGATGTAATTTTCAAATCAATTGAAGACAGATAAAACTTTGTCTCATTTTTGGGTGTCACAAACTTTCTGGTCTTTAAGTCTAGACTGATTAAAAAAGTGTTCAAATCCAAAACTCTTTTTAGTATTGGCTGATCAATAATGTTTCCGGACAAACGAAAAGAAAACTTTTGGACTATCTCCAGGCGAATGATTTTATTCTGAAGTTTGTGTGCATTAGGGTCCCTTGCCACGGGGCTTACGGATTTGAGTTTCTTGCTGTTATAAAAAAAAATTCTGGCCGTTTTCCTGGCCTGGTCCTTTCCTGGCCTAACAGTTATCTTTTTTCTTTTCTTTTTATGCATTGGGCCCAAAGAATTGAAATATGACTTTTAATTAGACTGAAAAAACTGGCCTAGTTTTAGTCCCAAGTTTTTTGGGCCGTTCCCCAAATTTTAATATTTGCTTGTATATTAGGCCCCATTGACACAGTGACCTACGGTTGTAAGTTTCAGTTCGTTCAGGGAAAACACTTTTTTGCTTTTTTCCTGCTCAATTTTCAAGAGAAGCAATTTTGTCCTTAAATTTTTTTGTTTAGAATTTCAAATTTATTCTTTGTTTTAAAGCTTTATTCAGAGACTTACAGATTGAAGTTCCGAGCCATTCAAAAAATTTTAGGTCAAATCAATCAGGAACGCAAAGTTTTTTGGTCTACCTTCCGGTCCATTAATACCCTTTCCTCCAAAAAATTAAGGTACACTTAGCAGGGGCGTCCCGAGGCTCGTTTTATTCCGGGGGCGATCTTCGTAAATTTTACGGAATTTTCTGCAGAAATCAAGAATTTTGCCAAATTTCTGCCGATTTTCCAAAATTTCTGTCGAAATTTTTGCCGTCGGCGAAAATTTTACCGAATTTCAAAAAATTGGGGGGTTGGCGCCCCTCCCTGCCTCCCCCCCCCCCTCGGGACGCCCCTGAAACCTAGCCCAGGGAACATACTCTAGATATTTAGAATCGATCGGCAAGTCATGATAAACATGGCCTTTTTTTGTGCTATAGAACCTCCTATCTACAAAAATGTAGATTTTTGTACTTCAAGCTTCTATCTACAAAAATGTGGAATTTTGCATATTTTGCCAGAAGAAAGATCACGGATGCGTGTTTATTTGTTTTCTTGTTTGTTTTTTTTTTGTTGTTTTTTTTCCCCAGGGGTGATCGTATCGACCCAGTGGTCCTAGAATATCGTGGGAGGACTCATTGGATCGGAAATTAAAAGTTCTAGTGCCCTTTTTAAGTGACCAAAAAAATGGAGGGCAACCAGGCCCCCTCCCACGCTCATTTTTTTCCCAAAGTTACCTGATCAAAATTTTGAGATTGCCATTTTGTTCAGCATGATTGAAAATATGACAAATATGTCCTTTAGGATGACTTAATCCCCCGAAGTCCCCGGGGGGAGGGCTGAAAGTTATGAACTTTGCCCAATGTTAACATATAGTATTGGTTATTAGGAAGTATACAGACGTTTTCAGGGGGGGGGGGTTCTGGTAGTAGGGGGGTGGGTGGGTTGGGGGTTATGTGGGAGGAGATTTCCATGAAGGAAGTTTTCATGGGGGAAGGGACATTGCTATGAAGTAGGCGCCGGATTTCCCAGCATTATTTAAAAAAAAGATCAGAAATTAAATACAAAAAAAACAAGTTTTCCAGCTGAAAATAAGGAGTAACATCAAAACTTAAAACGAACAGAAAATATTACGTGCATGATTGGGTTGACCCCCTAGTCAGTACCTCGCTCTTTAAGCCAAATATTTTTTAGTTCTTTCATAAGAGCTATTTATTCTAAATAACGGTTTTTGTGATTAAGGGGTCATTTTTAAAGAATTAGAACAAAATTCGACCTTTCAAACAGTTCGTGGTAACGAACTGTAAGTAAGGAGCGACCCGGCTCAATGGTAACCGAAACTCTAGAAAACGGGTTTTTGATATCAATAGATATACAAAAAGAATCAAATTTCAATGCTGATTTCAAATATATAACTTTCATCAAGTTTAGTGCTACCCATCAAAAGTTACGCGCCTGAGAAAATTTGGCTGATTTTCAAAAAAAAGGGGGAAAGACCCCCTAAAAGTTATAGAACCTTAATGAAAATCACACCATCATATTCAGCGTATCAGAGAACCCTACTGTAAAGGTTTCAAGCTCCTATCTACAAAAATGTGGAATTTTACATTTTTGCCAGAAGAAAGATCACGGATGCGTGTTTATTTGTTTGTTTTTTGTTTTTTTTCCCCAGGGGTGATCGTATCGACCCAGTGGTCCTAAAATATCGTGGGAGGGCTTATTGGAACGGAAATTAAAAGTTCTAGTGCCCTTTTTAAGTGACCAAAAAAAATGGAGGGCAACTAGGCCCCCTCCCACGCTTATTTTTTTCCCAAAGTCACCCGATCAAAATTTTGAGATAGCCATTTTGTTCAGCATGGTCGAAAATATGATAAATATGTCTTTTAGGATACAGAAGTTTTCAGGAGGTTTTTTTTTCTGGTAGTGGGAGGGAAGGGTGGGTCGGTGGTTATGTCGGAGGATCTGTTCATGAAGGAAGTTTTCATGGGGGAAGGGAAATTGCCATGAAGGGGGCGCCGGACTTGCCAGCATTATTTATTGGTTATTGGGAAGTATACAACCATTTTCAGGAAGGATTTTTTCTGGAGGGGGGGGGGCTAGAGGAGGGGGTTACTCTGGAGAATATTTCCGTGGAGGATGTTTCTTTGGGGTAAGGGACATTTTTATGAAGGGGGCGCCGGATTTCCAAGCATTATTTAAAAAAACGATCAGAAATTAAATAAAAAAAACAAGTTTTTTCAACTGAAATGTAAGAAGGAATATTAGAACTTAAAACGAACAGAAATTATAACGTATGTGAGAGGGTTCTCCCCCAAGTCAATACCTCGCTCTTTACGCTACAGTTTTTTTTAGTGCTTTCAAAAGAGCTATCTATCCTAATTAAACGGCCTTTGTGATTCAGGGGTTTGTGAATCAATTTTTTTTTTAACTTTTAACGTAAAGAGCGTGGTATTGACTAAGGGGAGAACCCCCTCATATACGTAATAACATATACGTAATAAAAAAAACAATAAAAAAACAAGCGATACGGCTCAATAGTAATCGAAACTTTTAAAAACGGAATTTTGATGTCAATAAATGTATCAAAAGAATGGGTTTATAATGCTGATTCTAAATATATAAATTTTATTAAGTTTAGTATTACTCATCAAAGGCTACGAACCTGAGAAAATTTTTTCCGGTTTTTTAAAGAGGGGGGAAACATCCCCTACAAGTGAAAGAATTTTAATGAAAATCACACCGTCAGATTCAGCGTATCAGAAAACCCTATTACATAGGTTTCAAGCTCATATCTGCAAAAATCTGCAACTTTGTATTTTTTGCCAGAAGAAAAATATACGAATATAGAAGTTAGTTACGTAAGTTAATTTGTAAAGACATCCATTTAGCAAAAGAAAAGTAAAATTTTTATGCAAATAAAAGCTGCATTAACTAAAAAACGATCAGAAATTAAATAAAAAAAAACAAGTTTTTTAAACTGAAAGTAAGGAGCGACATTAAAACTTAAAACGAACAGAAATTATTCCGTATATGAAAAGGGCTGTCCCCTCCTCAACGCCTCACTCTTTACGCTAAAGTTTGACTCTGTCTCACAACTTTATTTTTTAAAACAATAAAAAACTTTAGCGTAAAGAGCGAGGCGTTGAGGAGGGGACAGTCCCTTTCATATACGGAATAATTTCTGTTCGTTTTAAGTTTTAATGTCGCTCCTTACTTTCAGTTTAAAAAACTTGTTTTTTTTATTTAATAGCTTAAAGAGCGAGGTACTGACTAGTAGGCGAGCCCCCTAATATACGTATTAAAAATATATGAATATAGAAGTTCGTTACGTAAGTTAATTCGTAAGTTACGTATATTTATTACTAATAAAAACGATCGTAAATAAAATTAAACAAGTTTCGAGAAAGCCATTTAACCAAATAAAAGTAAAATTAATATGCAAATTTTGTTTTAATTATTCATGTACAGTGAGCCAAAATCAAAACCTGCATCAATTCAAAAACGTTCAAAAATTAAATAAAAAAACAAGTTTTTTTAACTGAAAGTAAGGAACGACGTTAAAACTTAAAACGAACAGAAATTATTCCGTATATGAAAGGGGCTGTCCCCTCCTCAACGCCTTGCTCTTTACGCTAAAGTTTGACTTTCCCACAACTCTTGTTTTTTTAAACAATAAAAAACTTTAGCGTAAAGAGCGAGGCGTTGAGGAGGGGACAACCCCTTTCATATACGAAATAATTTATGTTCGTTTTAAGTTTTAACGTCGTTCCTTACTTTCAGTTAAAAAAACTTGTTTTTTTTTTATTTAATTCTAAGCAGGATAGATACGTAAAGACCTGATTCGATACCGAGGGGATTACTTAAGGGAGAGGACTGTTTGCCCTCTAGTAGCTTTCGGTTCTTAGTAAGGGTACCAGAACCTTTAATGTCCAATCGAATGTGCCTTTCTAAATTTTTCATGACAAGCCCTTGAAAACGAAGTGGGTGGGAAAAAAAATGAATGGGAGACACACCGTTCTTTGTTATACCTACATTAGTGCGTAGACTCAGACTAAACTGACTGAAGCTAATTGCCATTTTCGCCCCGATCCCCTGTGTGGTCTAAATTTTCATCCGTATGACAATTTTTAGACAACTATTTTAATACGTGCCTCCAGAGTCAACAGAGTAAATGCAGTCCCTGGGGCAAGAGACAGCACAAAAGCTTCATAGACAAATTTTAATAGAAAGGTATCTTTTTACATGACATAGAAATCGAGGCCATGCAACGGATTGATCTTCATTTTATAGGGTCTAAAGGAAAGCCCTATGCACTCCCTACACCTCATAAATGTAAACTTGTTGCACCACTCTCTATATGTAATTGCTAAAGAATCATTTAGGGAGAGTCACCTTAATTGATCATGACGTGGTTTTCATAAATCAAAACCTGACAAGTATATATTCCGAACAAGCTTGGTTTATATATGTATAGGCTTATATCTGGTATTTTAACCAATTGATCAAATTATTGAGGAATTTAAAAAAACAACGAACTTACGGTTTCCTTGAAGCCTTTAAATACTAATCTTGTCAAAATTACAACTTAGGCCTGATACTTACCTAAAACCTTCTGGGAAAGGTTCGTAACTTCTCAAAATAGGCTTCATGTTAACGCTTTGTATATGAATTAAATAAAAAAAACAAGTTTTTTTAACTGAAAGTAAGGAACGACGTTAAAACTTAAAACGAACAGAAATTATTCCGTATATGAAGGGGGCTGTCCCCTCCTCAACGCCTCGCTCTTTACGCTAAAGTTTTTTTATTGTTTAAAAAAATAGAGTTGTGAGAAAGTCAAACTTTAGCGTAAAGAGCGAGGCGTTGAGGAGGGGACAGCCCCCTTCATATACGGAATAATTTCTGTTCGTTTTAAGTTTTAACGTCGTTCCTTACTTTCAGTTAAAAAAAACTTGTTTTTTTTATTTAATTTTTGAACGTTTTTGAATTAATGCAGGTTTTGATTTTGGCTCACCGTACATGAATAATTAAAACAAAATTTGCATAATATATTTGGTTAAATGGCTTTCTCGAAACTTGTTTAATTTTATTTACGAACGTTTTTATTAGTAATAAATATACGTAACTTAGAATTAACTTACGTAACGAACTTCTATATTCATAAATTTTTAACACGTATATTAGGGGGTTCGCCCCCTAGTCAATACCCTGCTTTTTAAACTATAGTTCGAATTTTTTTTCCAGTTCTTTAAAAATGACCTCTTAATCACAATCAGTTGATCAGTTGAAAAACTTGTTTTTTTTTTTATTTATTTCCTGATCTTTTTCTTTAATAATGCTGGGAAATCCGGCGCCCCCTTCATAGCAATGTCCCTTCCCCCATGAAAACTTCCTTCATGGAAAGATCCTTCCATATAGCCCCCGACCCTCTCCTTCCCCCACCTACCAGAAAAAATCTCCTCTGAAAAAGTCTGTATACTTCCCAATAACCAATACTATATGTTAACATTGAGTAAAGTTCATAACTTTCAGCCCTCTCCCTGGGGACTTTGGGGGATCAAGTCATCCTAAAAGACATTTTTATCATATTTTCGACCATGCTGAACAAAATGGCTATCTCAAAATTTTGATCGGGTGACTTTGGGAAAAAAATGAGCGTGGGAGGGGGCCTAGTTGCCCTCCATTTTTTTTGGTCACTTAAAAAGGGCACTAGAACTTTTAATTTCCGTTCCAATGAGCCCTCCCACGATATTCTAGGACCACTGGGTCGATACGATCACCCCTGGGAAAAAAAAAAAAAAACAAACAAACAAACAAACAAACAAATAAACACGCATCCGTGATCTTTCTTCTGGCAAAAAATGCAAAAATCCACATTTTTGTAGATAGGAGCTTGAAACCTCTACATTAGGGTTCTCTGATACGCTGAATATGATGGTGTGATTTTCATTAAGGTTCTATCATTTTTAGGGGGTCTTTCCCCCTTTTTTTGAAAATCAGCCAAATTTTCTCAGGCGCGTAACTTTTGATGGGTAGCTCTAAACTTGATGAAAGTTATATATTTGAAATCAGCATTGAAATCTGATTCTTTTGATATATCTATTGGTATCAAAAACCCGTTTTCTAGAGTTTCGGTTACCATTGAGCCGGGTCGCTCCTTACTTACAGTTCGTTACCACGAACTGTTTGATTTTAGTATCAGAGTAGACATGCTGTACATTATTGAATTGTACCTTGTTGAAATGTTAGGATCGCATCGATTGATCGGGATTCATTCCTCCAAGCATAAAATTTGGAAAATTATCTGATAGTAATAACTGTTCTATAAATATTTATAATAATGAATTCTACATATTTTGAATAAGCATAAAAAGCAGGTCATTCTTATTTAAATGATAATGTGAAAGTTCTAGAATTTCTTGGAATTTTGGTCTCTATTAACAAGGGTTTTTTTTGCTTACCGTCAATTATTCTGTACGGTTTAACTTCGTTGTCTTTGAATTAATTTTTGAATCCCTCTTGAAATTAAACCTTGGAACCAAACGAAATATTTTAAAAATTTTATAGAAATATTTTAAACCTAGAGCTTTATATTATTCATCCATAACAACAACTAATTACGGCTCAGTTCATTATAGTTTCCAAGAAAGCACTGAAAATATTACTTAAAAAAACTCTCTAAAAATTGAAAGTTTCACGTTCATAATACGATAAATTTTTCTGAACATAGTGCAGTCAGAATGAGAAACCAAGTCTTAAATACAGCGAAAAAACAACAACTATTAAGCCTCCAAGAAACTCAATAGAATTAAAACTCATAATTTGAATATATTAAATCGCTAATTTTTTTTTCCTAAAATGAGCCAAATTAATAGAATTTTTCATTTCATCATCTATACTGAAAACCAAAAAATTAAAAACCATTAAAAACCAAAAGAAGACAAATATTATCTTTTAGATTTCATAAATGAGTTCATTGTAGGATTAGATCAAACAGATCGGAAGTTGCTAAGACCTACCGCACTGATATCATATGCAGAGAAGTGACAACAGAGAATTTGTACAACAAGTTATTCCAGAAACACGATCCAACAAAAGTCGGATTTACCGATCTTCTATCCTTGGAGTCTGTGGATATTTTACTTAGGGGGTGGTCCCCGCAGAGCTTTCTTCCGCTTAACACACTTTACATGCCATTACAGCGAAAAGCAAACAGTAGAGTATTTAAACTTAGACATGGGGTGGGGGAATCGTAGAAGAAAACCCAAAATTTGTTTCTTGCCAATGGACAAGTTAAGTAAGATTAGGCTCCTTCATATTTCATTGTGCTAAGTTATTTTTTATAAAATGGCTTACTAACAGAGTATTTTTCACAGTCTTGCTTGTAGTTTCTCAAGTTGGAAAATTAAAGTTTTTTTTAAGGTTTTCCGGCCATGTATTTCGATAGAGCACAAATCCCTCCCCTAAAAAGAAGCATAATCATACATAATATTAAGCGCAGTACCCTTGACTTAGTAAAGAGCGATGGGTCTCTCAAGCATTGTTTTTTTACTTTTTTTCCTAGGCAACTCTGTATTGACTGTGTGGATAATTTCGGAGACCACACTGCCTTTCCAAGACGATAATTAAAATTTCAAATAGGGATAAAATCCTTTTAATAAACAGTGATAAATTGCACAAAAAAAACTAGATATTTGAACTTTTATTTATTGACTGTGCAGTCGTAAATACATAGCACGGATGTAACTCGAGTCGGTTCTACTACTTTTTAGGGACTTAAGTCGATAGGAAGGCACCCAGTTTCCTCTCGTACCGTTTTTTTAGTTGTTGGGTGCCCATAGTATCATGGTTCCAGCGGTATCTGCAGCCTAGTAAAAAAAAACGATCAAATCAAAGTTGAGTCTGCTGTTTCACTCAAAAGAACCGAATGTCCAAAGTTGTGCCCACAGATGCATGGTCTACGCAGCCCCAGGGATAACGTCCCCAAATTATTAATATGCCCAGTCTTTACAGATACATTTTCTGTGAAAAAGGTAGAAGTGTCACACATTATTAAAACCGTAATATTGAAAGGAATTTAAATATGCATGATAAGGAAGCAAAATTTGGGTATGTGACATCTCACCCGAAATTTCCAACACACTCTATGCCCCAAGGTCCTCTTGTGATTGAAATATAATTTTGGGACATCCGTTGTGATCAAATTAGTCAAAGGCACAATAAATATGCCTTTGAGGATGACATTACCCATGCAGCCTGAGGACCAAAGACCCTAGCTTATATAAACTGCCCTCTTTCCGTGGATAGATTAAGTATAGATAAGTTTCATAGACAAGTGGATAGATATGTTTTTTATCACTTTAAAAAGTAGAGTTGTGACAAAGAGGCTATCTTTAGCGTAAAGAGGGAGGCGTTGATGAGGGGACCGCCTCTTTCATATATGGAATAATTTCTGTTCATTTTAAGTTTTAATATTGCTCCTTACTTTCAGTTGAAAAACACTTGTTTTTTATTTAATTTCTGATCTTTTTTTGAATAATGCAAGAAAATCTGGCTACTTTTCCAATGAAAAATCCCTCCTCCCGAAGTATTTATTCTCTAGACAATTCAGTCCTGGTGAAAATTTACCCTGGACAATTACGCTTAACATCTCCATGCTTAAAATTGAGTAGGCAATGAGAAACAAAACATAAGAAGAATTTCATATATGAATTCTGGCAAATTCCCCCGGTGTAAAATTTCCCCTAAAAAATTCTCCCCTGGAAACTTCCATCCCCATGAAAGATTATCCCCGTGGGAAATCCCACCAGTATAAAATTTACCCCCCCCCCGAAAAATGTATGTATATTTCCTATTAACAAATACTATACCTAAGCAATAGGCAAATTTTATAACTTAAAGACCTTTCCCCAGGGGCTGTGGGGGTTCCTGATATCTCCAAAGGCATATATATTTGGCCTTTCAACTATGCTGAATAAAATTGCTATCTTAAAATTTTGATCAGACGATTTTAATAAAAAAAAGGGGCATGGGAGGGGGCCTGGCTGCCCTTCACTTTTTTGGTCACTTAAAAAGGGCACTAGAACTTTCAACTTCCGTTCGAATGAGCTCTTTTACGATTTTCTAGGACCACTGGGTTGATACGATTACCCCTGGGAAAAAAAAAAAACAAAAAAACAAACAAATAAACACGCATTCGTGATCTTTCTTCTGGCAAAAATACAAAATTCCACATTTTTCAGACAGGCGCTTGAAACCTCTACAGTAGGGTTCTCTGATACGCTGAATCTGATGTTGTGATTCTCATAAGGATTCTATGACTTTTAGGTGGTTTTCCCCCTTTTTTCAAAAAGCAGGCAAATTTTCTCAGGCTCGTAACCTCTCTTGGGTACGACTAAACATAATGAAACTTATATATTTGAAATCAGCATAAAACTTCGATCCTTTTGATATATCTATTGTATCGAAATTCCGTTTTTAGAGTTTTGGTTACTATTGAGCCGGGTCGCTCCTTACTTACAGTTCGTTACCACGAACTGTTTGATCAGCATAATAAGCCAATATTTATTGATTTAAAAGTACCGCATTTAGAGATTAGGTTAGTAGTGAGCCGCGTCACTCCTTATTACATTTTTTTACTGTGAGTCTGTGATTTTGTTTGCAGTTCAATAAGATTTTGCAATGTGATTTTTTTGTGATTTTTGCGTCAACGACAATTACAACAAGTTAAAAACAAAAGTGAAGAACAAAGAAATATCCGGTCAGCAGATAAGCGGCAGCAAGAATTAAAACGAGTCAAAAATAAAAGTGAAGAGCAAAGAAACAAGCGGTTACAAGACATGCGACAACGAGGAGCAGAACGAATTAAAAGTGAACGTGAAAAACAAAGAAATATGTTGTTAAAGGATATACCACATTGAGAACAAGAAAATATGTGGTTAGAAGATAAGCGGCAGCGAGAATTACAAGCGAATTACTTTGAGACCCTTCAACGTTAGATGTATTCCCCAAGGAGCCCTTCATTTTCACGAGGAAAGAGTAGCAAACAAAGGTGATTCATTTGGTGGTTGCTACTAACAACGAGAATTACTATATACAAGTCCGCCGCGTGCCAAGTTCCGAGGCCCGGCATCAAAATCAGCTACATAGTTTTTGTCTTAAAACTCGCGTATTGACATTTCTGGCCTCAAAAACAACTAAATAAGTCACAACCTTAAGAAAGAATTTCCATTTTATCCCAGGGTGGTTTTATTGAACCTATTGTGACGCCATAATATTAAGAAGAAGCTCACATTCTCTGCAGTTAGAAGACAAGCGACAAAGAGAATCAATATATACAAGCCTGCCGCGTAGCCGTGCCGGGGCCCAGCGTTAAAATCGGCTGCATAGATGTTTTTTTTCTTGAAACTAGCATCTTAACATTTCTGGCCACAAGCAATCTAAACAGGTCACAACCTTTAGGAAGAATTGTATTTTTCCTAAAGGTTGTATCAAAGGGGGTTTGTATCAAACCTCTGGTGACGCCATGACATTAAGAGGAGGCTACAATTAGAAGACAAGTGACAACGATAATCAATGTATATATATATACATATATATATATATATATATATATATATATATATATATATATATATATATATATATATATATATATATATATTATATATATATATATATATATATATATATATATATATATATATATATATATATATATATATATATATATATATATATAATATATATATATATATATATATATATATATATATATATATATATAATATATATATATATATATATATATATATATATATATATATATACAAGCATGCCACGTGGCCATATCGGGGCCCGGTACTATATACTACATATCTTATATCTCTAAAGGAGTAAGAATTGTATATTTATTTATTTATGTATAAATGTATGCATAATTGTTTTCTCTAAACAGCTCCGTAATTTTTTTTTTTTTTTTTTTTTTTTTTTTTTTTTTTTTTTTTTTTGGTAAAATGGCATCCTGGGATTTTTCGGCCCGAAAAGCATTGATTTTGGGGAAAAAATTATATGAGTGAAGTCATATTTTATGAGGACATTTCAAGAGCATAAATACGTCGCTTTTGCCTCAGGAGTGATTGCATCTTTTTTAGTGTCTATGAAGCATGCAAAATTACACAAGAAACATAGCTAAGTACAAAATACAAATTATAAAAAGTCTCTTTACAAAAGGCCTTTTTTACAGTTTCATAATACCTAGAGGAAAAACGTAAATTATCAATTGGTCAAAATTAAAAAACTGGGCCATCAATTGAGACAAGATCAAGAAAACAACCTCGGAAATGTAAATTCACAATGGGTAAAATGAACAACCTAGACTAACCTAAAAAATGAACAACCGATCCAAGCCGCTAGGGCGAAGAGCATTGAAAAAATATAAGAACTAAGGATAAACAAAATGAAGAACGAAGAAATATTCAACCTAGACCATCGAGTGTGACAAGATCAATCCGAGCGGCTAAGGTAAAGGGCATTGAAAAAAAAAAATCTGAAGTAATGATAAACGAAAGTGAAAAACAAAGAAATATGTGATTAGTATACTTGGAAAAACAAAATTATAACGAGCATAAAGTGTGCGGTTAAAAGACGAGCGGCAGCGAGAATTAGAACGAGTCAAAAACGAAATTGAAGAACTAAAAATGTGCGGTAAAAAAGACATGCGGCAAACGAGGATCAGAACGAATTAAAAATTAAAATGAAGAACAAAGAAATACGTGACGAGAATTACAAACCACAGCGAGAATAAGAACGTGTCAAAAATGAAAGTGAAGAACAATAAAATTGTGCGGTTAGCAGACACTTGAAAGCAAGTATCAGAAGATGTGCGACAGCGATAGTTAAGAAATATATGGTTAGAAAGTAAGCGGTAACGATAATTTCAAGCAACAGCAAGAATCAGAACGTGCTAAAAATGAAAGTGAAGAACAAGGAATTGTGCGGTTAGGAGACACGCGAAAGCGAGTATCAGATCGTGTCAAAAATGAAACTGAAAAACAAGAATTGTGCTGTTAAAAGACAAGCGATAGCGAGAATCAGAAAGAGTCAAAAATTAAATTGAAGAAGAAAGAAATATCACGTTAGAAGAGCAACGCCATCGCAATCTTCGACGCCGGCAAACTGTTGCGCAAAACCCAGCACAAACCTATAAAGATGCAGTAAACTACGCAAGGGTTAATTACAAGTCTTTGGGACCCTTTGCCGTTGTAAAAAGTCCCAATGGTTTGAATAACAAGGAGAATTCCTTTTTTGCATGGGTAGCACTGATTTATCTTCTTTTTTTCTTTTTTTCCTTCTTCATTGCTAGTGGGGTAATGGAATATCAGAGAGAGTTGTTTTGAGAGAAAAATTGGTTTAGCTAGTGGCTTTTTTTTATTAACAAAACATATGAGAGCTGGAGTGCACACACACAAAAAAAATTGACTCCACTAAATTTTTGTATTCTTAAATTTCAATACTTTGTTGTTGTCATTTCAACAAATTTTCTGTCAAAATTACAATGATTTGTCGTTGTAACTGACGAAATTACGATAAGGGTAAACATTCCATGCTAGAAAGGGCTATTAAAAGCAAGAGCGTAAGCTCAATAACGGAAATTCCAGGAGTCAAAGGCAGAATAACAATTTAAAAGTTAAGTCAAAGTCAGCACTCAAATTTAACCAACTTAAAATCCCCATTACAAAAGACTATATTTGAAAATTCGCCACTATTACGAAGATCAATGCACATTACTTCCCCTTTTCTCCACCTTTTCGAAATTTTAAGGATATGTAATTCATTCATTGAAGCAAAGACTAATTTTAGGTATAAAACTTTTAGCATTTATCATACTTTCAACACATTGAATTTCTTTTCAGTATTTCACCAGGGACTTATTCCATCCCCTTTTAAAAGAGAGAAAATGTCAACTGTGCAAAGGTCGTTAAATATATGGCACTTACCTGGGGAAAAAAATTTCAACCTCTGCTCCCTCCCACTTCCAGTAATAAAAATTAGGGAGCACTCATGGGGCTTTAGTGTGCTGAATGGATTTAAACGACGTCTTATTTTGAAAGAGCCTACTGCAATATTATCCCAGAATATTATCCTGATTAGGTTAATATGTACTAGTATATAAAGACAAGTAAAGTGTTAGCATCACAACAAATTTTGAAACCTGGAAAAAGTAGTAGGAAGCTTATGTGCCAGAATTACCCCTTGTCTGGGGCCAAAATTATTTAGGAATAGGGCTAATTAAAAACAAGTTGATAGTCCCTTGGATTTACGACTCCCGTTTTTCGAGATATCTGGATTCCTTTAATCGTTTTCATAGCCATTTCCCGGCGAGTAATGGCCCAAGCGTTCCGTTCTCCGCTCTTAGCATCTTGCAAAGACCTCACAAGGAAAATAAACAAACAAGAAACCTTTCTTGATCTCGTGTGCCAACGATCTCTTGTTTCCGTCATTTAGCAAGTTGGACAGTTAATCATTATTATTCAATCTGTCGAATTTGCCTTAGTGACACCTGTAGAAATTCCTGGCTTGTTCTTGTTGGCACTTTTGATGAAAAAATCGAGGTCTTGTATATTATGGAAATTTTCCTCTCATTATTTTAATTTATCTTTACCAGGGCCATGGACAAAGGTACAATCTCTAGTGATTTTATCTACTCCCTAAGGATTACCTCTAAATAGGTCCTCTATAATGATTGGGATTTCTGGTATTTCCAAACCACCTACTCAAACATTTCCAGGAATTACTCAAATCCAAGCGGTAGCATGAAGCACTCCAATGAAAAAGTTAAAATCATGATAACATTCCAAGTTAACTTTTCTGAATCTTTTCTTTTTTTTAGTGATACTATTCGGAATTTTAAGATTATATTTCCTTTTGGAATGTTTCAAGGCAACTTCAAAGTTGGTAGCTATACACGGCAGAGAAGCCTTGAGTTAGATTAAAAAAAAAAAAAAAAATCTGATGGAAAATGCAGAGCAAATAAGAAACTCGAAACCGTTAAGAATTATATCTTCACAATCCTATGCAACATTTATCCGACCAAGATTAGAATATTAGAAGCTACAGTGATGACAGTGGTCAAATATGGCTCTGAAGCATGGACGCTCCGAAAAGCGGATGAAGATTTGCTAGAGGGGTTTTTCCGCCGTCCCATTGTCAGCTAACAATGTTAGCTAACAAAAATTTGTTTGAACGGCGGAAACAGAATTGTTAGCTAACAGAAATAGTTAGCTCACAATTCGCAGAAACACGATATTGGGCAGGAAATTCAAAGAAAAATTCTGACCAAGATAGTGTTGCTGTGAGTTTATATCAGCTTGATAAAACCCAACTGAAACCAAAGCTATGAAATTGAAATAAATAGAATATTTCTAAGTGTTCATATCTTATTGAAAAAAATATAACTGTTAATGCCAGCAAGTGAAACAAAGGCACAAAACATTTTATTAATTGGCAAATTACAACGAATTTAGGCGAAAATTAAAATACCAGTGCTTAAGCTTTCCTTAAGTAACTGTTTATTGCAATTACATAAATTATACTATGTATGGAGGAAGAGGACCAACGTAGTAAAAAATATAATTTGATTGCATAAGTGAAATCGTTAGATTTTTGATCATATCCAATTGCTAAGACTACGTGACAATCTCGTTGTTTTCCTATTTTTTCAACGGAAGAATTGATTTTTTTTTCAATAAGACAACCAGAAAAGATATTTCTAATAAACTAATAGGGGAAAGGAAAAAAAAAGAAATAGCAGCAGTCCTCGATTCCCTATCAATATTATAAGCATAAAATGTAGCCATCTTGCATATTTTTGAATATTTTGCTTTAAATTCCCCAACAATTTCCTTCAACAAGCATTCAATTTGTTAGAGAAAACTTCTAACAATGTTAGCTAACAATTTTTAGTTGGACAGCGGAAAAATGATTGTTGGGAAAAATGTTGTCTAACAGTTTTCTGTTGGACGGCGGAAAAACCCCTTAGATGTTTTCCAGAGAAATTGCTTAAGGATTGTTCTGGGTACCCGGCTGACTGACCGTATTTCAAACAATAGGCTATACGAAAAATGTGGTTCAATACCGCTCTCTAAGGCTATAATGAAAGAAAGGTTGAGGTGGTTAGGGCACGTTGTGCGGATGAAGGATGACAGATTGCCGAAGATTGTTCTTTTCGGCCAACCATCTAGGGCTAAACGGAAAGCAGGTCGTCCTCGTCTGGGGTGGGAGGACGTCCTAAAGAAAGATTTAAAGGAAATGGCAACTTCGTGGGCGGGTGTAAAAAGGGAGACTTTGAATAGATTGGGATGGAGGAGGAGCGTGCGTAGCTGTGTTGGCCTCAGGCGGCTTGGTGCTGCGGTGAGTTGTTAGTAGTTAGTAGTATTGGCTAAAAAAAAAACTTACTCGTAGGATGTTACTGAATTTATAGAATTCTGAAAAACTACAGCTTTACAAAAAGCATAAAATCAACGCAGCAAAACACGATTAGGAATAGAAAAATCTTTAAGTATCCTATGGCAAATAAAACACTAATTTCTAAGGCTCTCAATAATCTTTCAGTGGCCAAGAAATCAGTAAGATTAGAATGCTCTCTCAAAACCTGAATTAAGAGCAGTTTCCAGTGAAGTGCGAGCTTTCCCAGAATCTGCAAATCTAGGGGAATATTATGAATCAGTTTATTTGAACTATTATCGTAGATATATGTTGTTTAGACTGCAAAGCAATTATTCTTGTTCGTTTTGTATTTCATCTTCCCTTTTTACTTCCATTAGAAGAGCCTTTTTTTATTTTTTTTTTTTTTTATTTGGTTTTAGGTTCTAGAAGGATACACCCAAACCTTCCGCAAAGATTTTTGTTTCAAGCCAAGGAAACAAAAGAAATCACTTTTTTTAAATAGGGCATTATGCATAAATAGGTTTTGTTTCACATTCATCTTAATATTTTGCTTAAAAAATCTGGAATTTTGTCAAACAAAAAGTCCAAAGGGTTATGTCATCCTCGGTACTTTGAGAAGTTGAAGATAGGAAATACTGATGTTTGGGAAATATTACTTAAAAAGAAATATATAGAGATTTTAGAAAACTGAAGGACATCAAACGAATTTCATATGTATAGTTAAAACGATCTGATAAAATTCATGTCTAAGATTTCGGTTTTAGATTTTGGTTTTGATTTGGTTAAGATTTGGTTTATAATAGCTTAAGATTTGAGACGGCTAGGACGCGTTCTGTGGATCAGGAATGAAAGATTGCCAAAGGTCATCCTTGTAAGCCAACCATCTAGGGCCAAAGAAAAAGTAGGTCGTCCCTGAGTGGGGTGGGAGGATGTCAGGTTGTCGAAGGGCGTATCTGAACTATATAAGGAGTTGATCAGCGCATTAAGTTGAAATTTAAAGTGACTTTTGAGGGGGTGTTAACTAATCAAACGATACAATGTGCATCAAGGTTGTCTAAAGAGCGTATCTACAATATCTCAGGGACGGGCAAGGGTATTAAGTTGAAACCTTCAGGAAATATATAGAAGTATGTACAATAAATCAAAAGACACTATGTTTCGCTTGTTTGAAAAAGGGCGTATTTGCAACATCTCAGGAAAGGCTAAGAGTATTAAGTAAAAAATAGTATCTCAGGAACCTCAGGCGTATCTTCAGTATCTTGGAAAAGGCTAAGGGCATTAACTTGAAGCTTCTAGGGAATGATGAGAAATCTATTGGATTAAGTCAAAAGACATTATGTCTATCTAGGTTGTTAGAAGGACGTATCTATGATATCTCAGGGACGGCTAAGGGTATTACGCTGACACGTTCAAAAAGTGTTGTCGGGGAAGTTGAACCAAATCCAAATTCACTACATGCAGAGAGGCTGTCAAAAACGTATAATATTCGCAATATTTCTGGAATAATTGAGGGTAGCAAGTTGAAACTTTCAGAAAATTTTGAGGCAGATGTTGAATTAAATCAAAGTCAATCCATGTATCCGGGTTGTTAAAAGGGTTTATCTGCGATATCTCAGCGATGGCCAAGGGCAATAAGCTGAAACTTTAAGCGATTGTTTAGGGGGATTTTAACTAAATCAAAAGGCAATACGTGCATCTAGGTTGCCAAAATAGCGTGTCTGGAATAATTCAGGAATGACCAAGGGCATTGAAATGAAACGTTCAGGGACTCTTTGGGGGATGTTGAACTACATCGAAAGACACTATGTGTTACCAGTTTGTCGATAGGACGTGTCTGCAATATATCAGGAATTCTCATGAGCATCAGTTTAAAGCTTGTCAGGAATTTTGTGGGGAACCTTGAACTAAACAAAACACGCTATGTGCATTCAGTTTGTCAAAAGTGTGCATCTGCAATATATCAGGAATGGCTAAGGGTATTAAGTCTAAACTTTCAGGTAACGTGAGGGGGATGTTGAACTAAGTCAAAACACACTACCTGCATCCATGTTGTCCAAAAGGCGTATCTGCAATATCTCAAGAGCGGCTAAAGGAATTGAATCAAAGTTTTCAGGAATGCTTAGGGGCTATTGAACTAAATCCAATGTCACTATATTTGTCAAGGTTGTCAAAAGTACGTATCAGTAATATCTCAGGAACGGTTAAGGGCATCACGTTGAAATTTTTACGCAATGTTGAGGGGGATGTTGAACCAAATCAAAAGACACTGTCTGCATGACGGTTCTCAAAACAGCATAATATTCGAAAAATCTAAGGAATAGCTGAGGCTATCAATTTTAAACGTCCAGAAAATGTTGAGGGGGGTTGTTTGGAGTAAGTTCAAAATCACTATACGTATTCAGAATGTCAAAAGGGCGTATATGCAATTTCTTAAAACGGTTAAGCCCACTAAATTAGAAGACATTATGTATATCAAGGGTGTCAGCAGTGCGTATCTATAATATCTTAAGAGCGATTAATGGTATTAAGATGAAACTTTCATGGAATGTTGAGGGGATAAAAAAAAACCCGAAAGACACTAGTTGCATCTAGGTTGTCAAAACGACGTTTCAGTTGTATCTCAGGGATGATTAGCGGTTTTTTTTTAAACTTCGAGGAAATGTTTAGAAGGATGTTGAACTAAGTCAAAGACACTACGGCTGTCAAATGAGTGTGTGTGCAACATCTCAGGGACGATTAAGGGTATTAAGTTGAAAATTTTAGATTTGAATTTTTTTTTTTTTTTTTAACGGCTCCTAGATTTCCCAAGTGCCTTTGCTTATAATTTTGCTGCAATAATGTCTATATTGTCTTAGATATATATATATTTTTTTTTAAATTAACTTTTACAGAAAGAAAGATTCCTTAGCCCTGTATTACAGATTAATTTACAGATTAGATTATAGATTAGATTAAAATGCTATCAAAAAATAATTTACAGTTTTTTAGGTTTCCATTGTTCAGAAATTAAAAGAAAAATAAGAAAAAAATATGAACTAGATTATTAGAAAGTGTAAATATAAGTGGCATTTTCAAGAACTAAATCTTATATCCAGTGTTGCCTCATAGGTAATTCTTTCATTGTTTTTGAAATAGGATTCCGTAATTTCTTAGATATTACTGTTGAATCAACTTCCTAGGGCAATGCTCTTCATCCTATGTTGAATCATACGTAACTACATTCCCTTTTATTGATTCTAGGTTACTTTTAGTGTTTGAGCTCTTTCAAAGCATTAGGAGGGGGGAGGGTAGCTGTAGCAAACAAAATGAAAGAGAATCTAATAGCTATGTAAGCACAATTTATTTTATAATGATGAAATTAGAATTTTGTTGTTATGTTTATGACAGACACTCTACAAGGGAGTCTTGACAAAGAATTATCCGATCATTAGAAGCGTTTAGAAGTGATAAGGGGATGGTTGCCCGACTCTTTGTTGCAGTTTTAACTTTAATTTATACGTATCTGATCACCCAAATAGGAAGCAAAAAAAGTCACAATGTCAAATGAGGGCTCTTCGTTTTTGTTTTTGTTATAATCGCAGTGTTATCTCGTATATAGTCAATACCGCTTCATTGTAGGTCATAGCGTTAACAAATGATAAGCATTGAAATAAAAAACGAACAGAAATCAATCAACATAGAAAATATAAAACTGCAAATTAATTTTTGATTGCATTTTGGCCTCCCTATTTTTATATTGAAACAAAGAACTAAATTGATCAGTAATACATGGCTAACCAATCTTTGTTCCTGTGAACATTATTACTCAAAAATATCTGTTACAAGAGAGATATTATTATAGCAAAAGTATAGGTAAAGGTAGATGGGGAAACTAAGAGCCATTACAAAAAACATATTCCAACTTGAAATTGTCAGCTTAATACCCTCACCTGTTCCTGAGATATTGCAGATATACCCTAAGAAAGACTGGGCGCAAATAGTGTCTTTTGACTTAGTTCAACATTCTCCTCAACATTTCATCGAAGTTTCAACAAATTAACATTATCCGTTCCTGAGATATTGCAGAAACGACAACCATTTTGACAACCTAGTCACACAGTATTTTTCGCTATCCCTCCCAAAAAGTTCTTGAAAGTTTCAAATTAAGACCTTCAATCGCTCCTGAGATATTGTAGATACACCTTTTTGACAACATGGATGTAAACAATGTATATTTTGATTTTGTTAAAAATCCCCCTCAATAGTCCCTGAAAGCTTCAAGTTAAAACCCTTAGCCGCTTCTGAAATATATATATATATATATATATATATATATATATATATATATATATATATATATATATATATATATATATATATATATATATATAGATATATATATATATATATATATATATATATATATATATATATATATACATATATAAATTTTAAATATTTTCATTTTTTTAACTTTAGTAAATAAAAATTATCAGAAGTCTAAGGAATAAATAACAGTATATGTATATTAAACTGTTAATCCACATTCATTTGTTTTTTTCAGTAAAGTGCCAACTGTCAGCTCCATTCATGTATGTATGTATTCCAAAAAAAGCCATCGGGCCATAGGAAAAAACAGAACATAAACATAACAAAACAAACAAAAAATACAAATAAATTAGAAAGAAAAAACGTACTTATATATGAATCTTTACGAAAATATTTATAAGGAGATACATCTTTCACGATGTATCAGCCCTTCATCAACATACTTAGCCAAATTCCTTAAAGCTATTTTAACTCGTGATCCTAAAATCCCTTACACCCACCTTCAATCTGCCAACACTAATGAAAAACATTCATTTCTCAGATCCGCCAATTCCTTACAATTCCCCCCAAAATAAAAAATATCCTCATCATCTTCCCCACACATCGGACAAAGGACTGGGTTAACACTATGACCCCTAAATTTCCTCTCCCTTTCCCCAATATCAATCAACCCTTCCCTTAGATTCAAAATCCATTTTTTTTTCTTCCTCTTTCAACCCCAACTTAAAATAAACTTCTTCCCCCCACGTGTACTTCACCGCACTATACAGACTCAGAGCCTACTACTGCTGTATTCCTTGCTCATGTAACCTTTCTTTTACCTTATCAACCATTGTATCCAAATTCGATCCCTGACCTTCATTCCAAACATACGAGCATCCTACTTCATCTAAAATGTTCTTAATTTCTATCTTATCCTCCAACAAACTAAAATACACTTCTTTCGCTAGCCTATTTTTACTTCTTAAAATGTTAAGTTGTTAATTTTTACTTGTTTTGAGATTGACTGGATACACTTCCACTGTTTTGATTTATGTAAGTTGTAAGAGCAGAACTAGTAATAGTAGTAGCCCTGAAAGTTTCATCTTAATACTCTCAGTCGTTATTGAGATATGGCTGAGATATCTCATTTACAACCAGCATACACACGATGCCTTTTCACTTAGTTTTAATGCAACATTTAGTTTTAAGGCATAATGGACAAATTGCATAACTATGGGGGGTTGACATGCCCGATATCCCTAGAGACATAGTTATTGAACCGTACAACTATGCTGAACAAAATGATATCTCATAATTTTGATTGTTTGTGTTTGGAAAACAAATGGGCTTGGGAAGAGGGCTAGTTGCCCCCAAACCACTTTTGACTCTTAAAAAGGGCATTATAACTTTTAATTTTCGATCTGGTTAGCTCCTTTAAAAGTTTATATAATATTGATAGCCACCTATGATTTCAATTATATGGCCTTTTCAAAACCTGCATGCATATAGTTTTTTCCTTTATTTGAAACTTTCCCTAAATGTCGACTAAAAGTTTCACCTTAATGCTCTTTGTGTTATTAGTTACAGTAAACATAGTAGTAATATTAATAGTATACACATAGTGTCTTCTGGCGAGTTCAAAATCCACAAAAACTTACCCTGAAAGGTTCGGAAGCCGTTCTTGGGATATTTATGTGGCACCCTTTTGAAAATCTACATACTCATAGTTCGTTGTGATCATAGTAGACTACTACTACTACTAAAAACTCACTGCAGCACCAAGTCGCCTGAGGACAACACGCTCCTCCTCTATCCCAATCTATTCAAAGCATTCCTCTTTACACCCTCAAAGGAAGTTCCCATTTCCTTTAAATCTTTCTTTATGACATCCTCCCATCCCAGACGAGGACGACCTGCTTTCTGTTTAGCCCTAGACGGTTGGGCGAAAAGGACAATCTTCGGCAATCTGTCATCCTTCATTTGCAGAACGTGCTCTAGCCATCTCAACCATTCTTTCATTATAGCACTAGAAAGCGGGATTGGACCACATTTTTCGTACAGCCTACTGTTTTTGAAATAAGGTCAGTCAGCCGGGTACCCAGAACAGTCCGTAGGCAATTTCTCTGGAAAAACATCTAACAAATCTTCATCCGCTTTTCGGAGCGCCCATGCTTCAGAGTCATATTTGACCACTGTCATCACTGTAGCTTCCAGTATTCTAATTTTGGTTTGCAGACCTAGCTTCCTATTCTTCCAAACTTTTTTTTAACTGTGAAAAAACACCCTCAGCCTTAGATATTCTACTTTTAACATCTTCACTGCTCCCACTATCTTTACTAATGATACTACCAAGGTAAGTGAAGCTGCCCACCTGATCAATCTTTTCGTTACCCAACGTCACCTTTTCATCTTCACTTATTACTAGCCTTAATGACTTAGTCTTCTTAACATCAATTTTCAAACCTATTCTAGCACCTTGAACTCGCAAAACCTCTAAAAGTTCATTCATTTTGCTCACGCTTTTATCTAGGATGCTTAAATCGGATGGATTTGGGAAAAAGGGGGCGTGGGGGATAGTTGCCATCCAATCTCTTTTGACTCTCAAAAACTGAACTAGAACTTCCAATTTCCAATCAGATGAGCCCTCTGAAATTTTTACGAGCATCCCTTCCATAAGAACCATATATTCACCCAGGGAATAACTTACAACGCCTGCTTTCAGGCACTGGGGGGCTGTTCCGACCCCTGAGTTTTCGTTATATGGTCTTTGAACTATTTAAAAAAAAATGGCTATCTCAAAGTTCTTATTAGATAGGTTTGAGAAAAAAAGGGCGTGGAGGGGGGGGGGGCTAGGTTTCCTCCAATGCCTTTTGCTTCTTAAAAAGTGAACGAGAACTTTCATTTTTTGATCAAATAAGCCCTCTTTGAAGTTTATACGAGCATCCCTTCCATAAGAACCATATACTATATGCCCCCAGCGCATAACTTACAATGCCTGCCCCTGGGTCTGGGGGGTTGTGTCGACACCGGAGTTTTTGTTATATGATCTTTGAACTATTTTAACAAAATATCTATCTCAAAATTTTTATCGGATGCATTTGGGAAAAAAAGATCGGGGGGGGGGTCTGCTTACCCTCTGATATCTTTTGATGCTTAAAAAGCTAACTAGAACTTTCAATTTCCAATCAAATGAGCCCTCTCTGAAGTTTATACGAGCATTCCTTCCATAAAAACCATATATTCCCCCAGGGCATAACTCATAACGCTTGCCCTGAAGACCTTGGGGGGGGGGGAGTCTCATGCTCAAAGTTATAATTTTCAGAACTTTCAACTACGTTGAACAAAATGGTTATCTGATTATTTGGATTGGATGTGTTTGGGGAAATGGTGGGTGTGGAAGGGGTGTTAGTTGCCTTCCAATCACTTTCGACTATTAAAAAGGGCACTAGCCATTTAAATTTCCAATCGAATGAGCCCTTTTTGAAGTTTATACGACAAAGCTTTCTATAAAAACCTTATATGCTCCCAGGGCATAGCTTACAACCCTTGCCCTGAGGGCTGTGGGGGGTTGTCATCCTCAAAGCCCTAATTTCCAGAATTTTCAGCCACGTTGAACAAAATGGCTATCTCAAAATGTTGATTGAATGTGTTTGGGAAAAGGTGGGCGTGAGAGGGGCGTTAGTTGCTCTCCAATCACTTTCGACTATAGTAAGGGCACTAGCCCTTTGAAAATCCGATCGAATGAGCCCTTTTTGAAGTTTCTACGACAAAGCTTTCTATAAAAAGCTGATAAGCCCCCAGGGCAACTCACAACCTTTGCCCTGAGGGCTGTGGGGGGAGTGTCCTCCTTAAAAACGTAATTTTTATCTGGAAATCAACTACATAGGACAAAATGTCTATCTCAAAATGTTGATTGGATGTGTTTGGGGAAATGGTGGGCATGGAAGGGGTGTTCGTTGCCTTCCAATCACTTTGACCCTTAAAAATGGCACTAGAACTCTTGATTTCCATTCGAATGAGCCGCCTTTGAAGTTTTTACGATGACCCCTTCCATATGAAGTGCCTCTGGGAAAAAATAATAATAATAATATAACATTGGAGCCGTATGGCCTTTACTATAGGCAACGGTTCCATTGTAACTCAACCCCCCGTGTAACTGAACCCCAAGCAACTGAACCCCTGTAATTGAACCCCCTTGTAACTGAGCCCCCATGTAACTGAACCCTCGTGCAACTGAACCCCCGTATAACACAAACCCCCATGCAACTGAACCCCCGTGCAACTGAACTCTCGTGCTACTGAACCCTCAAGCAACTGAACCCCCTTTAACTGAACCGTCGTGCAACTCAACCCCCGTGCAACTCAACCCCATTTAACTAAACCTCCGTGTAACTGAACCCCCATGTAACTGTAACTATGTGTGTAACCATGTAACCATGCAACTGTGTGTTAGCAGAACACAACTGATGAGGGAAAAGTGATGAAAGAGAGGGGTAATACCGAACTCTCAGCTAGCATTCTTGGGAGACATCTGAGAGTTTATAAGTGACTTTGGAATTCCTGTGTTGTTTTAAAGTCACTTTTCTGTGAATAGGCAGCGTGGCGGCAGAGTGCACCTGGTGACGATAAATCACATCAGTCCAGTTTTTGTCAGGAAAACATTACTCAGTGACAATTTATTGCTCCCGCTAGCATTATGCGCTTCTAGGTTTAGGCCTAGGGACCTAGTGGTAAATCCAGGCCTGAGCGTGCACATATTTCCATTTGGTGAATTGACTTTCCCTTTAAGCACTCTCTGAAAGTTCCAACTTAATACACAAATCCGTTTTTGAGATATGCCATTTTGAAAATCTGCATGCACATAGTGTCTTTTGATTTAGTTCAAGTTCCACCTCAAATACCAAATTCTGTCAAACTTTCAACTTGATATGCGTAGCCTTAATAGTGCTAGTTTAATAGTAGCAGAGGTCGTAGTAGGAGTCAGTAGGAGCAGTAGAATTAATAATAGTGTTGAATTAGAAGTAGTAGTAGCAGTATTAATAGCAGTAGTAGCAGGTAGATGCCCCAGAAGTTTCATCTTGATACGCTAAGCTGTTCCAAAAAAAATTGCTGATACACCTGTATCAGCAATCTGTATGTTATTGCAAGTTACCAATTGTTGAAATTTAAGGTTTTTATAGAAAGGATGATCGTAAGAACTTTGAAGGAGGCTCATTCGATTGAAAATTGAAAGTTCAAGTTCAATTTCGAAGAATCAAATGTAATCACAGGACAATCAGCCTTTCCCTCTTAACCGACTCCCCCCCCCCCAAATACATCCGATCAAAATAAAAATAAACATTTTGTTCAAAATAGTCTGAAGATCAAATAACCATGCCTTTGGGGTTAACAACCCCACCAGCAGCATCTGGGGAAGGCCTGTAAGTTAAGCTAGTTGCTCATTGCTAACAAATAAGGTTTTTATAGAAAAAATTTTGTATGAACTTTGGGGGGGGGGCTTATTCGATCGGAAATCAAAATTTCCAGTGCACTTTTTCAGAGTTAAAAGTGATCGGAGGACTTCCACCCACCCTATTTTTGCCCCAAATAGATCTGACCTAAATTTTGGGGCTGTCATTTTATTTAAACAGTTTAAAGGTTAAATAACTATACCATAGTTAAATAACTATGGTTCATAACCCTATTGTGTTTTACCCAATTTAAGTACGGTGGTTGAGTTGCACGAGGGTTCAGTAGCACGAGGGTTCAGTTGCACGGGGGTTCAGTTACACGGAGGTTAGGTTACACGCACACCCTAGGCAACGCTATAGCGTTGCCTCTGATTCAAAACATTTAAAGTTCATATACCTAACCTGCCGCTGCCTCCGGTATTATTTGAACAACAGTCAGAAATTAAATAAAAAAAACAAACAAGTTTTTTTTTCAACTGAAAGCAAGGAGCACTATCCAAACTTAAGACGAACAGAAATTATTCCGTATATGAAAGTGGCTCCTTCTGCTCAATAGCCCGCTCTTCGCACTAAAGTTTGCCATTTTGTCACAATTCTTTAAGAAAAACACCTGAAACACAATGGTTGTTTAACTGGAATTAATTAAAAAAAACTTTTTCCACAAAATAAGTTTTTCAAAGAAAAGTAAAGAACTCCATTAAACAAAAAATGAGCAAAATAAAATCAAATAATCTACCAAGCGTGAAACTACCACAAATCAGCATCGATAAATAAATGAAACCCAAAACGAACAGAAAGTGAAAAAAATATAAATGTTTTTACTTTTATAACTTTAATAAATCAAATAATATTAAGATTTTGATTGCTAAATATCAGTATATGTATATTAAACTGACAATGCAAATTCATTTGCATTTTTTCAGTAAAGTGCAAATTATGTTCTGGCCTTGGGAAGGCATAGGGGTTTTGAGCCCAACTTATGTTAATTTCTGCTCGTTTTGAGTTTGACTCGGTTGTTTATTGTAATTTCTGTTCGTTTTGGGTTTCATTTATTTATCGATGCTGATTTGTGGTAGTTTCGCGCTTGGTAGATTATTTGATTTTAATTTTGCAAATTTTTTGTTTAATGGAGTTCTTTACTTTTCTTTGAAAAACTAATTTTTGGGAAAAAGTTTTTTAATTAATTTCTGTTCGTTTTATATTTACATAGTCTTTTTAGAGAAAAACAAAATAATGCTTTAAATCTTTTCGTTTTTTATAATTTATAGTTTGGCCTGCTATTTGTATGCTGGAGAAAAATTTTCAGCAATTTTTAAAAAACATACACCCTCTTAAAAATCTGGACACAAATAGTAGTGTTTAATTTAGTTTCATACCTTCTCTAGTTGACCTGAAATGGAAAACTCGATACCATTCGTAAAAAATATGTTTACTTTCTTTGATAACTTGGATACACTTACGCTATTTTGATTTGGTTAAATTTTAAGAGCAGAAACAGCCCCAAAAGTTTGAATATAAATCCCTCAGTCGTTCTTCGGATACTGCTGAGATGCCTTATTGGGAATTAGGATTAATACAGTGCATTTTGATTTAATCTTGTGGCAACATTTAGTTTTTAAACATAAAGTTAAATGGGAGGGTGGGCGTGGGAGGGGGATTAGTTTCCCTCCAATCACTTTGACTGTTAAAAAGGGCATCAGCCCTTTCTATTTTCAATCGAATGAGTCCTGTTCAAAGTTCCTACGACAACTCCTTCGATACAAAGTGCCCTGGTCTAAACAACAACAACAACAACAACAACAACAACAACAACAAAATAGTACATTATACCCACATTGATCTTTAGTATAAAAATGTCAAGCCTTCCAATTGCTTTCGACTATTAAAAAGGGCACTAGGCCTTTCGATTTCCAATCGAATGAGCCCTTTTTGAGTTTCTACGACAACTCTTCCTATAAACACCTTATATACCCCCAGGGCATAAATTAAAGCTCTTACCCTAAGGGCTGTGAGGGTGGTTGTCATCCTCTAAGACCTAATTTCCAGAAATTTCAACTACGTTACACAAAATGGCTATATCAAAATTTTGATTGGATGTGTCTGGGAAAATGGAGGGTGTGAGAGGGGCGTTAGTCTTTCTCCAATCACTTTCAACTATTAAAAAAGGCACTAGCCCTTTCAATTTCCAATCAAATGAGCCCTTTTGAAGTTTCTACGACAACATTTCCAATAAAAACCTTATATGCCCCCAGGGGATAGGTTACAACCCTCACCCTGAGGGCTGGGGGGGGGTGTCATCTTCACAGACCTAATTTCCAGAACTTTCTACTACGTTGAACAAAATGGCTATCTGAAAATTTTGACTGGATGCGTTTGGGAGAATGATGGGCGTGAGAGAGGGGTTAGTTACCATGCAATCACTTTCAACTATTAAAAAGGGCACTAGCCCTCTTAATTTCCAATTGAATGAGCCCCTTTTGAAGTTTTTACGACAACTCTATCATTAAAAACCTTAAATGCCCCCAGGGCATAGCTTACAACCTTTGCCCTGGGGGCTTTTGGGGGGTTTGTCATCCTTAAATACATAATTTCCAGAACTTTCAACTACGTTGAACAAAATGGCTATCTCTAAACGTTGATTGAATGTGTTTGGGGAAATGGAGGGCGTTAGAGGGGGGTTAATTACTCTCCGCTCACTTTCGACTATTAAAAAGGGCAATTTGAATTTCCAATCAATGAGCCCTTTTGAAATTTCTACAACAACTTTCTAGATAAACCTTATATGCCCCCAGGGCATAACTTACAACCCTTGCACTGAAAGCTCCGATGGGGTTATCATCCTAAAAGACCTAATTTCCAGAACTTTCGACTACGTTAAACAAAATGGATATCTAAAAATTTTGATTGGATGTGTTTGGGGAAATGGTGGGCGTGAGAGGGGGGCTAGTTGCCCTTGAATCACTTTCAACTATTAAAAGGGCACTAGCCCTTTCAATTTTCAATTGAATGAGCCCTTTGGGATGTTTTTACAACATCGCTTTCAATGAAAACCTTACATGCTCTTAGGGCATAACTTAAAACCCTTGCCCTGAGACTTGTGGGGGGGATGGGTTGTCATCCTTAAAGACCTAATTTCCAAAACTTTCAACTTCGTTGAATAAAATGGCTATCTAAAAATTTTGATTGGATGTGTTTGGGGAAAAAGGTGGGCGTGAGAGGGTGGTTAGTTGCCCCAAAATCACTTTCGACTATTAAAAAGGGCACTAGCCCTTTGAAAATCCAATCGAATGAGCCTCTTTTGAAGTTTTTACGACAATACCTTCTATAAAAACCTTATATGCCCCCAGGGCATAACTTACAACCCTTGCCCCGAGGGTTGTGTGGGAGTTTCCTCCTCAAAAACATATTTTCTATCTGGATATCAACTTCGCTGAACAAAATGGCTATCTGAAAATTTTGATTGGATGTGTTTGGGGGAATGATGGGCGTGAGGGGGGATAGTTGCCCTCCAATCACTTTCGACTATTAAAAAGGGCACTAGCCCTTTGAATTTCCAATCGAATGAGCCTTTCTTGAAGTTTCTATGACAACGCCTTCTATATAAACCTTATATGCCCCCAGGGCATAACTTAAAACCCTTGCCCCGAGGGTTGTAGGGGAGTGTCCTCCTCAAAAACATATTTTGTATTGGGAAATCAACTACGCTGAACAAAATGGCTATCTCAAAATTTTGATTGGATGTGTTTGGGGGAATGATGGGCGTGGGGGGGGGGGGTTAGTTGCCCTTCAATTACTTTCGACTATTAAAAAGGGCACTAGCTCTTTGAATTTCCAATCGAATCAGCCTTTTTTGGAAGTTTCTACGACAACGCCTTCTATAAAAACCTTATATGCTCCCAGGGCATAACTTAAAACCCTTGCCCCGAGAGTTGTGGGGGAGTGTCTTCCTCAAGAAGATATTTTCTATTTGGAAATGAACTACGATGAACAAAATGGCTATCTCAAAATTTTGATTGGATGTGTTTGGGGGAATGATGGGCGTAGGAAGAATAGTTGCCCTCCAATCACTTTTGACTATTAATTAAATAAAAAAACAAGGTTTTTTAAACTGAAAGTAAGGAGCGACATTAAAACTTAAAACGAACAGAAATTATTCCGTATATGAAAGGGGTTGTCCCCTCCTCAACGCTTCGCTCTTTACGCTAAAGTTTTTTATTGTTTTAAAAAATAATGTTATGAGACAAAGTCAAACTTTAGCGTAAAGAGTGAGGCGTTGAAGAGGGGACAGCCCCTTTCATATACGGAATAATTTCTGTTCGTTTTAAGTTTTAATGTCGCTCCTTACTTTTAGTTTAAAAAACTTGTTTTTTTCATATAATTTCTGATCGTTCTTTAGTTAATGCAACTTTTATTTTGGCTCACCGTCATTGAATAAGTTAACAAAATTTGCATAAAAATTTTACTTTTCTTTTGCTAAATGGATGTCTCTAAATTTGGTTATGACGTAATTTACAAATTAACTTACGTAACTAACTTCTATATTCGTATATTTTTCTTCTAGCAAAAAATACAAAGTTGCAGATTTTTGCAGATATGAGCTTGAAACCTATGTAATAGGGTTTTCTGATACGCTGAATCTGACGGTGTGATTTTCATTAAAATTCTTTCACTTGTAGGGGATGTTTTCCCCCCTCTTTAAAAAATCGGGTAAATTTTCTCAGGCTCGTAGCCTTTGATGAATAATACTAAACTTAATAAAATTTATATATTTAGAATCAGCATTATAAACCCATTCTTTTGATACATTTATTGACATCAAAATTCCGTTTTTAAAAGTTTCGATCACTATTGAGCCGTATCGCTTGCTTTTTTATTGTTTTTTTATTACGTATATGTTATTACGTATATGAGGGGGTTCTCCCCTTAGTCAATACCTCGCTCTTTACGTTAAAAGTTAAAAACAAATTTAATTCACAAGCCCTGAATCACAAAGGCCGTTTAGTTAGAATAGATAGCTCTTTTGAAAGCACTAAAAAAAACTGTAGCGTAAAGAGCGAGGTATTGACTTGGGGGAGAACCCCCTCATATACGTTATAATTTCTGTTCGTTTTAAGTTCTAATGTTGCTTCTTATTTTCAGTTGAAAAACAACTTGTTTTTTTTTAATTTAATTTCTGATCGTTTTTTAAATAATGCTTGGAAATCCGGCGCCCCCTTCATAGAAATGTCCCCTACGCCAAAGAAACTACCTCCACGGAAAGATTCTCCCGAGTAACCCCCTCCTCCAGCCCCATCCTCCAGAAAAAAAATCCTTTCTGAAAATGTCTGTAGGCTATGTCTGTAGGCAATAACCAATAAATAATGCTGGCAAGTCCGGCGCCCCCTTCATAGCAATTTTCCTTCTCCCATGAAAACTTACTTCATGGACGGATCCTCCAACATAACCCCCGACCCCCCCCCCCCCTCACTACCAGAAAAAAAAACCCTCCTGAAAACGTCTGTATACTTCCCAATAACCAATAATATATGTTAACATTGGGTACAGTTCATAACTTTTAGCCCTCCCCCCGGGGACTTCGGGGGATAAAGTCATCCTAAAAGACATATTTATCATATTTTCGACCATGCTGAACAAAATGGCTATCTCAAAATTTTGATCAGATGACTTTGGGAAAAAAATGAGCGTGGGAGGGGGCCTAGTTGCCCATTTTTTTTGGTCACTTAAAAAGGGCACTAAAACTTTTAAGTTCCGTTCCAATGAGCCCTCCCACATATTCTAGGACCACTGGGTCGATACGATCACCCCTGGGGAAAAAAAAAACCAAATAAACACGCATCCGTGATCTTTCTTCTGGCAAAAAATGCAAAATTCCACATTTTTGTAGATAGGAGCTTGAAACCTCTATAGTAGGGTTCTCTGATACGCTGAATATGATGGTGCGATTTTCATTAAGGTTCTATAACTTTTAGGGGGTCTTTCCCCCTATTTTTGAAAATCAGTCAAATTTTCTCAGGCGCGTAACTTTTGATGGGTAGCTCTAAACTTGATGAAAGTTATATATTTGAAATCAGCATTGAGATCTGATTCTTTTGATGTATCTATTGGTATCAAAAACCCGTTTTATAGAGTTTCGGTTACCATTGAGCCGGGTCGCTCCTTACTTACAGTTCGTTACCACGAACTGTTTGAAAAGAGCACTAGCCCTTTGAATTTCCAATCGAATGAGCCTTTCTTGAAGTTTCTGCGACAACACCTTCTATAAGAACTTTATATGCCCCCAGGGCATAACTTAAAACCCTTGCCCCGAGGGTTGTGGGGGAGTGTCCTCCTCAAAAACATATTTTCTATCTGGAAATCAACTACGCTGAACAAAATGGCTATCTCAAAAATTTGATTGGATGTGTTTGAGGAAATTATGTTCGTGGGGGGCCTAGTTGCCCTCCAATCACTTTCGACTATTAAAAAGGGCACTAGCCACTCCAATTTCCAATCGAATGAGCCCTTTTCGAAGTTTCTACGACAACTCCTTCGATACGAAGTGCCCGGGTATGGAGAAAAAAACACATTGTGCCAACATCGTTCTTTACTTAGGCAGTGCTAGCGCGCTGCCTATGATAAGTTGTTTTTCCAAGCAGTAAAAAACTTGTTAATGAGAAATATATGAACATTTTGCGGGGTAGTTTTTCCTGGGGAGGGGGGAGGGGTTCATCTGGGAGAGTTTATCGTGGGAGGAAGTTTTCGGGGGGAATTTTTCAGAAAAAATGTTACAAGGAAGAGGGAAGGGGAATTCCTGGCATGATTTAAAATGGGTCAGAAACTAAATTAAAAAAAAACAAGTTTGTTTTTTCAACCGAAAGTAAGGAGCAACATTAAAACTTCAAAAGAACAGAAATTAATCTGTATATGAGGAGGGCTGCCCATTCCTCAGCCCTCGCTCTTTAGGCTAAAGTTTGAATTTTTGTTCGGATTCTTTAGAAAAGACAGCTCAAACAAGAGGAATGTTGATTTTAAACGAGAAGTATTTTTAAAAAACTTTGAATTTACCGCAAAGAGCGGGGGGTTGAGGAAGGGGCAGCCTCACAAATATATAGAATAATTTCCGTTCGTTTTAATATTTAATGTTACTCCTTACTTTCAGTTGAAAAAACTTTTTTAAAAATTTAATCATCATGAAAAGCCAATTGTTTTGATGTGTTAGTTGTTAACCAAATTCCATATTTTAGTGTTTCGGTTACTAGTGGCCCGAGTCTCTCTTCACTTACAGTTCGTTACCGCAAACTGTTAGATTTTATACCATATACTTTACGTGTATTTTTGAATATAGATAGAATATTCCAGAATCCCTTCTTTTCTTCAAACTTTTCATTTGCGAAAAATTTCCTTTGGCTGCTCAGTTTTACATACGGGGAAAATTTTCCAGGGGTAATTGGCAGGGGGAAATTTTCTAGGGGGAGTACATCAGACCCCGTTCAGGACAGTTTGAGACCCTGTTCCACTCATCAGTTTGAGCTGACCCTCTTGTAAGGCTTTAGGAGGAAGGGGTCATGTCTGTTCCGGTGATTGCAGATATAGTTGCTGTTTGAATCTTCTCATCATTTTTTTACGCAATTTTGGGACACTATGACAGACAAGGATAGCATAGAAGCCTTCGAAACCGATGAAGCACAAAGCTTACTAGCAGTAATGTCATGGGCCGCAGAACTATTCGCGAATAAATACAGTATCGGGGTATGTGATATTTGTTATAAGATATGGTGTAAAATTTTATAAATGGAGTATATTGTACTTACTCTAATGTTCATACAGGTATAAACGGAGACAGAAGCATAATCTAAATAGACCCCGGCGCCAGGCCGGCGAATCGACCGAACGCGGCCGATGAGAGGCCCGGTCGACTGCCACCGAAGTGTCGCTACGCCGCCGGCAGAGGTGGCGGTGTTCGGCTGACTTGAAATTAATTTTGCGGCATTTTTTTATTGCGTCAACCGCAAAGTCAGAGCTTTTCTTTCTCGTGTGGTTTAGTATTTCGATTTTCCTGATTAGGAATCAAGCAGGGCTTTCACTATCCCCGAATTTTTGGGTATTTCCCCGAAAATCTATGAGTTACCCCGAAAAAAAAACTTGGTTCCCTGAATGCCCGAAAGTCACGCAATCACGGTGCCACCCCTAACGATTTATCACCAGTGACTTTCCCTGCCAAATATTACTCTGCATACCATAATTCTTCACTACTCTCTTGTTAGTTAATTTTCGCCTCTTTGTTACTTTGCATAAAAACCAGACAGATACAAATGCAATATACACAGTTCTTCATATGTTGACAAAAAAAAAGTACCGTCTTTATGAAATGAGTTTAAATCATTTCGAATGCAGTTTCCCAATAGCTATTTCTTACATCAGTCGTAGTCAAAAATTTTATTTTCAAGTTGAATAGAATTATGGAACGCATTCACAACTATACAGCTTCAGCCTTCAGTTGGATTTTGAAATTGATAGCCGACAGATTGTTTCTACAGACGAATTGTAAGTTTGCAGATTTTTTTTTCTTTTTCTGTTTTTAGATAAGATTTTCTTAATGTTTAATGCTTAATTTTTAATTTTCTTAATGTTTTTTAAATGATAATACCTCATTTTTATTATTGAAAGCAAGGATGCCAAAAACATAATTATTTTTTTCATTTAAAGTGGAGGCGGAAGAAAATGATGTCAAATTCCCTGGGAAACCATTGAAATATTTTGATAGACCCAGGACCCCCCATTGGGACTTGTTAATTGTCTTGGGTATTTTGCGATTTCTCATAGGCTACTGGCCTAATTTGGCTTTTGTGAGTGCTCCCTTTTAATTAGATTCTTTGGATCTTATTGAATGCCACGGCGAATCTATGACTCAGTTTTCCAATAATTTGAGGTATATCTGAATAATTTCGACATTTTTGTTGTTGTCTTTGTACCCCTTTACTCATACCCTCAATTTTTTTTTCAAGGAACACTAAGCTGTTTAACGTTATTTTGTGTGTTTGTTTGAACCATATAGTGACCTAGTTTATTATTAAGTAAATTCTTTTTTTAATGTAAAGGTGAGACGGTATCCAATCAAGGTGGTATACAGAAGGGGTGGAGGTATTACATTTAAATGATAATATCTCGAAATTTTTTTATTGAAAGCAGGGATGTCAAAAAGTTGATTTTTTTTAGATTTAAAGCAGAGACGGCATCCTATCAAGGGGGTATCTAGAGGGGGGTAGGGATCTATCATATTTAAATGATAATATCTCGATTTTTTTTCTGAAAGCAGGGATCCCAATAAGTTAATTTTTTTTTATTTAAAGCAGAGACGGTATCCTATCAAGATGGTATCCAGAGGGGGGCATAGGGAGTTATTATATTTAAGTGATAGTACCTTGATTTTTTTTTATTGAACGCAGGGATGCCAAAAAGTTGAAAAGTTGACAAAAATAGTAGGAAGCTATCAGAAGGTACTGATTGCACTGCGTGCCTCCATCTACAATTAAGTCTAACGCTGACGGGATATAATTTATTCAAGGATTATCGATCGAGTGTAATGGGGTCAAGGTCAATTGATTTGTTGCTGTTCGTCTAGGTGTAATGACTTCAGGGCGAAGTTTGCACATGCGCACTAAGGGGAAGAGATGTATTGATCTAGAACAAGAAGGGGAAGTGGATTTCCGAGAACTTGATTACATAATCGAAGGGGAAGTGGATTTCTGAGAAATTGATTACGTAATCGGTGGTGTTATTTTGATTATGTGGTATCAGGAGGTACTGATTACACTGCGTGCTGCCATCTACAATTAAGTCTAACGCTGAGGGGATATAATTTATTCAAGGATTATCGATCGAGTCTAATGGGGTCAAGGTCAATTGATTTGTTGTTGTTCGTCTAGGTGTAATGACTCCAGGGCGAAGTTTGCACATGCACATTGACGGGGGAGAGATGTATTGATCTAGGACAAGAGAGGGAAGTGGATTTCTGAGAACAGGGAACAGGATCATGTGTCTCCTTCTAAGCCAATCAGGGAAGTTATGTAAGGTTTCCCATTACATCAGAATTCGCCATGAGATTTTGTATATAACGCACATGCGGTTAAATTATCATAAAGTTTTAAGACACCATGGAACAAGCATCTGATATTATTGTTTTGGAAGCTTTGGCTACAGTGATTTATAATGTGAGTTCCGTTTAGTAAATTTTCCTAGTTTATTTCCAAATAAAATCATTTTATATAGTCACCCCTCCAGTAAATTCAAATTCAGGGTATACCCCCCCCCCACAATACAAAATCCACTATATGATGTTTATACTCGATAGAAAGCGTAAAATACGCTCTTTTTCCATTACGTAAACCCCATCGCCCCCTGTTTACGACTTTAATTCTGTTTTTGTTAAATTCTGTACAATTACCTAAAAGCAACTGTCAACTTTCTGTCAATCCCTTAGCTATTAAGCCACTACGGTTTGACTTACAGATTTCCCGCAAAGATTTAAATAGCTGATAATTACTGACACCCTTTAAAGTACATCCGGCTTTGGTAAATATGCAAGAATTTGGATAGCGAAAGCTTCCGCCGAAAAGGTTAGTTTTTTTCCCATTAATTTAAAAACAGTTTCCCGCAGAAAGAGAGATTATTGTTAATTAAACTTGTAAGGCTATAGGCCTTGTGAAATTCTATGTTGTATTGGAGAGGGATACGAGTTATTTCCAAAATTAATGCCTAACAATATTTTTAGGACATTATTTAAAAGGGGGGAGGCGGGGAAGTGGCAATGCCTCGCTTCTAGCACCTTCGTTGTAAGGTGAAAACAAACTGTTTCTTCGCATGAAAAGTAAGGGGGGGGGGGATAAATAGCTTTATTATGCGTAAATTGAATAGCATTTTTAACCTATGATTGCAAATTTTAAGCCTATAAGCTATATGTTAACAAGCTTTTTTTTCTATTTTAAAGCCTATAGACTGGAACACTTAAACTTTTTTCTAAATGCTAAAAATAGAAACATTGATTTCTATCCTAATGCTATAGACTACTGTTTGTCAAGATTTATTTTTCACAAGTTATATAATAAGAAACGTTTGATTTCTGAGCCTAGTATATTTCTCGTAGATTTTCACTTTTTGCTTTGCTGAAAAGGGGGGAGAGGCTTCTTTGCAATAAATGCTTTCTAGACAAAATTCTGGTTACGGGGCGGGGGTACTACTTTTTCTTCTGTAAAAAAAGGGAATCATTATTTCATACTAAATTTTTCTTATTTTAAGGACAATTATGAGTATTGTTCCCCTCATGAAAAGAGGGCTGGGGGCACTGACCCAACCCACGTGCAGCGTTTGGAGATAGCTGGCACATCCAGGAGCGTTCTAAACCAGCCCCCTGTCCCTTTTCAAATCACTGTGCCCTCTATGAAATCTCTCCCTTGGACATTCAAGGTTGCAGTAGAAGTGCCAAGGGGACATCGACTAGCCCTAGAATGGGATGAATATACCCGTGATCTATTAAATGACATTGAGAATAAGAAGGAGATCCCTAATATCACCAAGGAAATTAAAGACATTGTGTTATAGATTTCAGAAATAAAGTTTCATATATTTATTATTTTCATAGGCTTAAGGGTCGAGGTCTGAGAATTTTAAGAGACTATTTTCCCTATTTTAATATATTTATTCAGATGACTACTGACACAATGTAGGTACAACCTGATAACCAAATACAATATTTGTTATCTACCAGAAACTTCAAAGAAAATGGACGCCGTCCCTCCCACTGGTAAAGGTTAGGTTAGATCGTTTTCAGACTGGACAATGTAAATGGGGAAAAACATGAAATGGGTTATAAAAGAATAAAATAAAAAACAATAACACGCACAATTTAAGGGAAAATGAGAGAAGAGGACTCCAGGGGAGGAGGGAGTGTCTTTGAGGGATGGAGAGCAGTTTTTGGTCAACAGCTCAACATTAACTTTTTTTCCGCTGAATCGTTTTCAGACTGAACAATGCAAATGATGAAAAACATGAAATGAGTTATAAAAGAATAAAATAAAAAACAATAACACGCTCAATTTAAGGGAAAATGAGAGAAGAGGACTCCAGGGGAGGAGGGAGTGTCTTTAAGGGACGGAGAGCAGTTTTTGGTCAACAGCTCAACATTAACTTTTTTCCGCTGTTATATTTATAATTTATTTTTCGTTGTGCAAAGCAATAGTTTTTATGTGTAGATTTAATGTTACCCAACCTCCTTAAGTGAAAATGATTTATTCTAAGAAAGTGAGCTGTATTTGTTAGAGTTTCAGAAACATTACATATTTATTTAATTTAAGCCCTTTTTTCAGCTATAATAATGTTTGGTGTGATTGACACAGAATATATTGGTCTGAAATATTCCTCAAAAGGCATTATTTTCGAAGCACCTTTCTTACTCCTAGACGATCAACGGTGTGAAATTCATAGCTATAAATGGAATGTCAGATACAATATGTATAAGTATGAGAAAAACAGATGGAGTCCAACACTAAATTTTATAAGTCAAAACGGCTTTTATGTTAAAACCATAAGACCACGTAATGAAAATGGCTATGAAATAAAACATTTACAAGACGAAATTCAGGAAATATTCAGTTTTTTCGGTGTGCAAGCTGTATATGTTAAGGGAAACGTGCCAACGGATAAACTCTTACTAGAAAAATGAGATAAAGACATAGCATTATTCAATTTAGAAGACTTTAAATGTGAGAAATACCTGCATTCAGTACATGAGCCGGAAGATGAAGTTAGATATTTCGCTCAATGGGTACCGGAAAAGATACCTGACATGAAAAAATGTATCAGAAATTCAAAGACCTAAACTCTTGCTCTTCCTCATATCAAACGGATTAAGTTATTTTTTTAAATATGTCATTATGTATTTTTTCAAATTTTTTTAAATATGTTTAAGCAATAAATATCTTAAGCCTCAGCCGTCTTTATTCTTTAGAATAGTTCATCAGCATGAAAATTATACTTTCAGATTCAACATGCCAGGGAACACACTTTCAAGTTCAGCATGTTGGAGAACCCTAAATAGTCACCCCTAAAAAGGTAAGTTAACCCAAAAAGGTTAAAGAATTTTTCTGAAATCACTATTTCAGACTCGACATGTCAGGGAACACACTTTCAGGTTCAGCATGTTGGAGAACCCTAAATAGTCATCCCTAAAAAGGCAAGTTAACCCTAAAAGGTTAAAGAATTGTTTTGAAATCACACTTTCAGATTCGGCATGTCAGGGAACACACTTTCAGGTTCGACATGTAGGACCTTCAGGTTCAGCATGTTGGAGAACCCTAAATAGTCATCCTTAAAAAGGCAAGTTCACCCTAAAAGGTTAAAGAATTCCTCTGAAATTACACTTTCAGATCCAGCATGTCAGGGAACACACTTTCAGGTTCAGCAAGTAGAAGAACCCTAAATGCTCATCCCTAAAAAGGTAAGTTAACCCTAAATGGTTAAAGATTTTCTCTGAAAATACATTTTCAGATCCAGCATGCCAGAAAAGTCATACATTACTTTCCAACTTCTTTTATATCCCAACACCAAATTTCGCAATGAAAAAGAAATGTGTTACAGATCAATTCTAATTTTTTTCCTGAGAAAATAAAAAGGTTCCACTACAGTTCCAATGTTTTCAAAGAGATGAAAAATTTAAAGTCCAGTTCCAAATTTTTCATAGAAGATAGAAAAAAGTTATACTTTGATCATGAATATTCACCATGAAGATAAGGAGCTCCACTCTAATTCTGAGTTTTCTCGAAGAATTGCAAAATTTTCAAGTTCTCTTCTGAATTTTCTTAAAGAAGAGAAAAAGTTAGCTCAATTCTGAAATTTACCAAAGAAAAGAAAAAGGTTTCCACTACAGTTCTTAATTTCTCAAAGACACAAAAAATTTAAAGTTCTGTTCTAAATTTTTCCATAGAAGATAGGAAAAGTCATACTATGATTATGAATATTTTCCAATGAAGATAAAAGTTTCACTTTAATTCTAAATTTTCTTAAATTCAGTTCCAATTTTTCTCAAAGAGATGAAAAAATTTAAAGTTCTGTTCCAAATTTTTCATAGAAGATAGAAAAAAGTTATACTTTGATCATGAATATTCACCATGAAGATAAGGAGCTCCACTTTAATTCTGAGTTTTCTCGAAAAAATGCAAAATCTTTAAGTTCTCTTCTGAATCTTCTCAATGAAAGAGAAATTAGTTACAGATCAATTCTAATTTTTCCAAGAAAATAGAATGCTTCCACTACAGTTCTAAATTCTCAAAGACATACAAAAATGTAAAGTTCTGTTCTAAATTTTTCCATAGAAGATAGAAAAAGTCATACTATGATTCTGAATATTTTCTATGAAGATGAAAAGTTTCACTTTAATTCTAAATTTTCTCAATGAAGTGTAGAAAAGTTCAAGTTCTCTTCTGAATTTTCTCAATGAAAGAGAAATTAGTTACAGATCAATTCTAATTTTTCCAAGAAAATAGAAAGCTTCCACTTCAGTTCTGATTTTTCTCAAAGACATAAAAAATTTAAAGTTCCATTCTAAATTTTTCCGTAGAAGATAGGAAAAGTTATACTATGATTGTGTTAATTTTCCAATGAAGATAAAAAGTTTTATTTAATTCTAAATTTTCTTAAATTCAGTTCCGATTTTTCTCAAAGAGATGAAAAAATTTAAAGTTCTCTTCAGAATGTTTTCCCTGAGAAGAGAAAAGCTTCACATTAATTCTGAGTTTTCACAGGGAGGTGACTAAAAGTTTAAGTTCTCTTCTGAATCTTCTCAATGAAAGAGAAATTAGTTACAGATCAATTCTAATTTTTCCAAGAAAATAGAAAGCTTCCACTTCAGTTCTGATTTTTCTCAAAGAGATGAAAAAATTTAAAGGTCTATTCTAAATTTTTCCATAGAAGATAGAAAAAGTTATACCTTAGTTGTGAATATTTTAAGTGAAGATAAAAAGCTCCACTTGAATTCTAAATTTAGTTTTCTCAAATAAGTGAAGAAAAGTTCAAGCTCTCTTCTGAATTTTCTCAATGAAAAAGAAATTAGTTACAGATCAATTCTAATTTTTCCATGAAAATAGAAAGCTTCCACTTCAGTTCTGATTTTTCTCAAAGACATAAAAAATTTAAAGTTCTTTTCTAAATTTTTCCGTAGAAGATCGGAAAAGTTATACTATGATTGTGATTATTTTCCAATGAAGATAAAAAATTTCCTTTTAATTCTAAATTTTCTTAAATTCAGTTCCGATTTTTCTCAAAGAGATGAAAAAATTTAAAGTTCTCTTCTGAATGTTTTCTCTGAGAAGAGAAAAGGTTCAACTTTAATTCTGAGTTTTCACAGCAAAGTGAAGAAACGTTTAAGTTCTCTTCTGAACTTTCTCAAAGAAAAGAAAAAAGTTATAGTTCAATTCTAATTTTTTCCAAAGAAAATAAAAATCTCCGACTTTTTAATAAACATTCTAAATGTTCGACATGCTAACGTTTCCTAAAATAAAAGAAATATAACAAATTAATACATAAAATATTTTTATTGAAGTAATAACATGTAGAATATTAAAATAAAAATATGTTACAGACATTATTATACATTATTAACACCATTGAACAACATTGAACATTCTGAATCTGTTCCATAAAATAATTTATCATTTTCTCTCTTGATACTAGAGTTACTCACTTCTCTTAGTTCATAGCCACTTGAATAATCATTCATCCATTTTGAGTCATATACAATTTTTACTGGGATGTCACCTACTGATTCAATGTACGTTTCATCCTTGGTATTATTTGATTCATTGACTATATGATTAATAGTAGTAATAATGCTCACTTGTGCTTCATTTTCCAATCAATTTATCATTATATTCATTAGTTATATTGTCTGCCAATGCTCTTTTTATTATTCCGGCAATTTCACTGTCTATTATCACATTATTTTTACAGAGGTAACAGTTCTGGCACGTTGACAACATATGGTTTATAATGTTGGTGCAGCACTAGGCCTTTCTTTTCCTTTCTGCTTTCATTCGAATGCTAATACCGGAAAGATGACAATAAGATTTATCAACGGCTAACATGTTACCAGAACCATTAGCTAGAAGTTGCCCATCTTCATCAACTATTATTTTATGTTGGCATTCTCTTTGAGTGCAATCATTTCCGGAGATCTCAATCTCGCATATCCACCCGCATAAAAGTTGATTTTTTTTGGTACTCCAAAGGAATTTAACTCCTCACTGTCATGACAACATAGGCATACATTCCCAATAAGATCTCCACTACTACTTGTTTCATAGTTCAAATATATCTCTTTGTCAGCATTCAATGCAACAATAACACTATCATGTGCACAAACTTTCTTCGAATAATTCATTTTCACTTCTTTAAAGATATGAGTTATGTGTTTATCCCTCAAATGGGAAAAAATTACTGATTTAATGCACGCAATAAACTAGATAGTCTCAATAACCTACCATTGAGTACCACTGGAAAAGCCGCTTCCAATGTAAGAGCAACCATAGAGTACGTTTGCTACAGCCGCAAGCATGCATAGTGAGAGAGAAATACAAAGTCGAACTGGGGGGGATTTTCCGGCGAGTATGGTTAGGTTAGGTTAGGCTAGATTAAGTTAGGTTAGATTAGGTTAGGTTAAGTTAGGTTATGTTAGCCTACGTATGCACGCATACGTAGGCTAACCTAACCTAACTTAACCTAACCTAAATGCTGACAAAGAGATATATTTGAACTATGAAACAAGTAGTAGTGGAGATCTTATTGGAAATGTATGCCTATGTTTTCATGACAGTGAGGAGTTAAATTCCTTTGGAGTACCAAAAAAATTCAACTTTTATGCGGGTGGATATGCGAGATTGAGATCTCCGGAGATGATTGCACTCAAAGAGAATGCCAACATAAAAATAATAGTTGATGAAGATGGGCAACTTCTAGCTAATGGTTCTGGTAACATGTTAGCCGTAGATAGATCTTATTGTCATCTTTCCGGTATTAGCATTCGAATGAAAGCAGAAAGGAAAAGAAAGGCCTACTGCTGCACCAACATTATAAACCATATCTTGTCAACATAATGAATCAAATAATACCAAGGATGAAACGTGTATTGAATCAGTAGGTGACATCCCAGTAAAAATTGTGTATGACTCAAAATGGATGAATGATTATTCAAGTGGTTATGAACTAAGAGAAATGACTAACTCTAGTATCAAGAGAGAACAAGATAAACTATTTTATGGAACATATTCAGAATGTCCAATGTTGTTCAATGGTGTTAATAATGTATAATAATGTCTGTAACATATTTTCATGTTAATATTCTACATGTTGTTACTTCAATAAAAATATTTTATGCAATACTTTGTTATAATTCTATTATTTTAGGAAACGTTAGCATGTCGAACGTTTAGAATGTTTATTAAAAAGTCGGAGATTTTTATTTTCTTTGGAAAAAATTAGTATTGAACTATAACTTTTTTCTTTTCTTTGAGAAAATTCAGAAGTGAACTTGAACGTTTCTTCACTTCGCTGTGAAAACTCAGAATTAAAGTGGAACCTTTTCTCTTCTCAGGGAAAACATACAGAAGAGAACTTTAAATTTTTTCATATTTTTGAGAAAAATCGGAACAAAATTTAAGAAAATTTAGAAATCTTTTCGGGTAATCTGTAAGTCACACCGTAGTGGCTTAATAGCTAAGGGATTGACCGAAAGTTGACAGTTGCTTTTAGGTAATTGTACAGAATTTAACAAAAACAGAATTAAAGTCGTAAACAGGAGGGAAGGGAGGTTGGGGCTTACGCAATGGAAAAAGAGCGTATTTTACGCTTTCTATCGAGTATAAACATCATATAGTGGAGTTTGTATTGTGGGGTGGGGTATACCCTGAATTTGAATTTAATGAAGGGGTGACTATGTAAAATGATCTTATTTGGAAATAAACTAGAAAAATTTACTAAACGGAACTCACATTATAAATCGCTGTAGCCAAAGCTTCCAAATCAATAATAGCAGATGCTTGTTCCATGGTGTCTTAAAAATTTATGATAATTTAACCGCATGTGCGTTATATACAAAATCTCAAGGGCGAATTCTGATGTAATGGGAAACCTTACATAACTTCCCTGATTGGCTTAGAAGGAGACACGTGATCCTTTTCCCGTTAGAACGTTTCAATACATTCCCCTTCGATTATACAAATCAATTTCTCAGAAATCCACTTCCCCCTCTTGTCCTGGATCAATACATCTCTCCCCCGTCAATGCACTTGTGCAAACGTCTTCCTGGAGTCATTACACCTAGACGAACAACAACAAATCAATTGACCTTGACCCCATTAGAATCGATCGAAAATCCTTGAATAAATTATATCCTGTCAGCGTTAGACTTAATTGTAGATGGCAGCACGCAGTGTAATCAGTACCTCCTGATAGCTTCCTACTAAAAATTAAGAAGCTTTTCGTGAGTTATGCTTGATACAGCACTTGTATAGTTTTATCGTCCAAAGGGAAAGGGACACATGCGTCCAACCAGTTTTTGTTCTTCTTATTGATGAAACGAGTTTACTTTGAAAACATTCATTCATAGGTACCAGGCAGATTCACACTAAAACGAATTGGTGTGACGAAAGCGATATCGACATCCCCACCTAACGTTGCTTTCGAGTCACAATGGCGCCCTTGGTTCAGTGCCCAAGTTACATTAAAATGCCAGGTCATAATAAAAGCTTTCAATTTGAGAGGTTCAAGGAGGAGTCTTTGACAGTCTTATGACCTCAGGGTACTAGATGTTGCAACGTTCTTACGTATCTACAGTGGTTTAAAAAATTCGATCACCCCACAAATGATTACCAAAAATATGCACAAAGATAACAAATGTAACATTTGGAATATTATAACACTTTTTTCAAAGCTTTGAAGAAAAGCAAAAAAGGCTAAATACGAAGCTTTGAGCCTGGGTGGGGATCAAAGAGGAGTTTTTGAGTATTTTGACCACAGGTAACTTATTGTTACAACTTTCTTAAATTTGGTAATTTTTGTGAGCATAAACTCAATAACTGATACTAAGTGTCCTAACATTTTGCTTGGATTAAAAGTGACGAACTAGGAAGAAAATCTCAACATCTTCCTGGAGCTACTTTAGTCTGAATATTATTTCATTTAATTACATTTAAAACGGATGAGCTTTTCATTTTTTACCTAAGAAAATAGCTGGCACATCATTTTTCTTCATACCGAATAAACCATTAAGGGTTTTTTGTCTCATTGTAATTGAAGTGTTCTCATGTGAAGTCTTCATCATGTATTTTTTATTTTTATAAATTTACTCCTTTTAGATGCAGTCTATAATTTAGCTGATATTAGGTATTTATGAGTTTATAATTTGGAATGAATCCCCAAAAGAAAAAAATGAATAATATCCAAAAGAGCAGCCAAAGGCAATAAAAAAAGCAGCATTTCAGTCTTAGCCTACATGACATATATTCTATAAAGAAGCAAAAAAAACAACTTTAAAATGTATTTTTTTTAAATTGTCATTAAAAACCAGTTTTTCATACAAGGACGGGTTTTTAGGAATCCAAGAGAGGAAAAAAAAATCAATATCAAAGTCGCCCATTTCAACTGTTTTAGAGGTGACAAAACAGATATAGGCAAAGGGCATTATGAAAAAATTAAGCTTCTAGGTTCAAACTTATATTTAAAGTTTTTACCCAGATAACTGACGAATTTTGTGATACGGTATTTGAAGTTTTGTATGCAGTAATGCTCGATGAAAAAAAACTACTAATTTTGATAATTATTTATGTTAAGAATACATAGCTAATACATACTTCAACTATTAAAAAAGGTTTCTGAAACGCCACAGCCATTTCGTTTCAACCAGATTTCTACTTCTCTTGATGAAGTACGAAGAAGACCAGTTTCCAGCCAGCGACTTGTGAAGTTTTGAACTCATGAATAGGCTCGAATCTGTTGTAAATTTAAGCTGCGATTTGAGGAAGACTTATGAAAACATTAATATTTGCGGTCAAAATTGATTGCGCAGGCGTCGTGCTGCCGACATCTTACCGGCGGCGCGGTGATGTCGGCGGCTTGGCGGCGGCGCGCTGTTTTTGGCCCACCACTGCCGGTCTTCCTTCATCGGCGCGGAGCCGGGGTCTAAATCTAAATGCTTATGAACAGACTCAGAAGCATGACTTGTTGATAAAAGTTTTACCCATAGAGAAAATCGAAGGTTTGATTAACGGATGGTTATGTTTTTATTAATAAAAATTGATAATATTAAAAAAAAACTTTTTTTAACTATGCATAAACTATTATTCTTTTTTTTGTGGCAAGCGACTGCTATCCTTAATGCAATTAAATAAAAAAAAACTAGTTTTTTTTTTACTGAAAGTAAGGAGTAACATTAAAAACTAAAACGAACAGAAATTATTCCGTATATGAAAGGGGTTGTCCCCTCCTCAACGCCTCGCTCTTTACGCTAAAGTGTTTTATTGTTTTGAAAAATAAAGTTGTGAGACAGAGTCAAACTTTAGCGTAAAGAGCGAGGCGTTGAGGAGGGGACAGCCCCTTTCATATACGGAATAATTTTATGTTCGTTTTAAGTTTTAATGTCGCTCCTTACTTTCAGTTTAAAAACCTTGTTTTTTATTTAATTTATGAACGTTTGTGAATTAATGCAATTTTGATTTTGGCTCACCGTACATGAATAATTAAAACAAAATTTGCACATTAATTTTACTCTTTTTTTTGGCTAAATGGCTTTCTCGAAATTTTTTTTCTGACGTAACTTACGAATTAACTTACGTAACGAACTTCTATATTCGTATATTTTTATTACGTATATTAGGGGGTTTGCTCCCTAGTCAATACTTCGCTCTTTACGAAAGTTCAAATTTTTGTTCCAATTCTTTAAGAATGGCCCCTTAATCACAAATGCCGTTAATTAGAATAAACAGCTCTGAAGAAAGCGCAAAAAAACTTTAGCGTAAAGAGCGAGGTAATGACTAGGGGGCGAACCCAATCATATACGTAATAATTTCTGTCAAACTTGTATTGTAAAGGTTATCTTTTTTATAAATATCTACTACTATCATCGTTTCAAAAAAAAAAAATCCTATGCTTGTCACTACATCTTTCAATTTTGCGCAATATTTCATAGCTGCTCGTCACCAAGTCATGTGCGAAAACATCTCTGTTCTTCCTCTGGTAATCTTCTGTCAACAGGAAGTAGCGGGAATTATCCCCACTCGGTCTGGGTTGAAAATTTTTCCAGATATATGCGTTATAACCGTATCTTTCGCACCTATCACCTTGTATCTGGAGAAGATCACCACGGCCATTCTAAAGTCCAAGAATAGGCTTTAATTTAGGTGAAGTTTTATCTTAACTCTTATTTTATTTGTCCCTTCAGTTTTGTTTAGTTAAAAAGATTTACTGGAAAAAGTAGAATTGTGTTTCTAGTTGTTAAATAACGAAGATAATAACTTCTCAAATTTAGTAAATACTAAGGATGGTTTTTTTCTAAATAGTGGTTTAAATTATGTTCAGTAAGATATTAAAAAACATTTCAAATCTATAATATTTTTCAATTCAGCAAAATATAAAAAAATCCGACACGAAACTTTAGTGTTCAAGTTTCTTCAGCTCTCGGTTATGAAAAAGAAGGCGTAGTTAACCCTCTAATCTCATCTGTTGTATATGAGTAGAATGTACCTATCATTATACAATGCAGGGAATGCAGATTGATTTGGGATTACTGACTTGGATTACCCACAGAATGATACCAAAGCAACAAATCCAACCATTTTATGGAATATGTTTTGACGACAAAAGTCTCCCGAGACTGAAGAGAATGTCTTCAGATTTTGTAAGCCTTTCTGAAGACTGTTGGCTTGAAATTACAAAATTATAAATAAGAATTAATAATCATAATAACAACAGATTTGGTTAAAAAATTCTTATAAATTAATAGGGGATCTTGAATGTGTCAATAGTTTAATAGTTGAAACATAACGTAAGCCATGTTTGCCTTTCATTCCAGAAAATCTAACAGTCCTATGTCAGTTTTAAATTCTTGGTCAACATGCCTGAGACTCTAGGCAGGTGTGTCTTTCCAAAAGCAAACATACAAGTATTTGTCCAATAAGAGAGTCATACTTACTCCTGCCGTTTGCCCCTGCTATTTAACCAACCACTTGGAAAACTATAGGTTTCACTGTTCGCCTGCAAGTTCAGGGGACTTGATGGTCATCTGTCAATCCTGTGACACAGTATTCCACCTTTAGACGACAAGCGGCCAAGCCTATTAGGCTTAGGTTTCACTTGTTCACCGCCTGTGAGTCCAAGCAAACTCAGTCCCAGAATTTGCATACAAGTCCAGTGGACATTGTCCGTCACGCGTCAACCCAAAATCAATCCAGTCTTTTATCCCTTATTTATATGACTATCTTACCTTAGTTCTGCCCTAGGAATGACATATGGATGGATGATAGATAGACTTATCTATCAAAAAATGAAATAACATCATTTTTATACAATCGTAAAAAGGGTTTATCCCAGATTTGCCTCTCAATCACTCAGACTATCTGTCTTTGCTTTTTCTATAATTAGCCATGTCATGATGCCTGCAAAACACTTGATTTTAATTCACACCTAAGTTAGAATAATAGAAAAAAAACCTTCACTACACGACCACTAAATAAAGAGAGTAGCTCAAAAGTGTGACAAATAGATCCATAGCCTAAAAAAAAAAAAAAAAATTGAAAACAGAACATGCCTCAAAGATAAAGGTACAAAAAGTCTAGAGTTTATGTACGCTAGGTTTGTTATGCTAGCGCCGAATTTGTAGCGCTGTTATGTGCTTTTATATTTCTTTTTTGCTGTTGTCAACAACACTTTGCGTTTTGAAAGTTCAATCTAGCTTAAGGAGCTACTTTGGTCATGGCCAATTAAGTCTATATAAAATACCATTACACAGCTTCTTAGTGGTTGTCCTGGTCTGTGGGTAGATGATGCTATCGATTACCAAACGCTCTTAGATTCAGCCCGTCACCGACAAGCCGTTTTCTAGCATTTTCCTTAAATTTACAAGTGTGACAAATTATGTAAGCCTCTATGAGGCAAATTTTTTTTACATGGCTAGAGGATAGGCAAATCAGAAATAGAAATTAGTGAAAATATAAGGAACATAAACGACAATATTTTACATTTAGCTACCCGAAGTTTTATGTTTTTCTTATTTTTACAGCATTTAAGCACCTGAGCCTAGACTTCCTCTGGTGCGTATGAATATATATTTTCATATGAGGGTTGGGGGTTGATGAGAGAGCTTAAAGTGGTTAGGCTAAGTCTTAGGGATGAAGAATGACCGAATGCCAAAGATCGTGGTTTTTGGCATCCATTTGGAGCCAAACGAAAAGCAGCATGTCCTCGAATGAGACGGAAAGAGATTGTAATTGGAAATATAACAAAATGAAACTAAAGGGAAAGAGGTAAAAAGTGAAGCTTTGAATCGATAGTTAGCAGTGGTAGTAGGCTATCGAAATGCATTCGTATTGCAGCAGTAGTATAATATATATTTTTTTTTCTATAGCCAACAGAAAGTAAAAATATGGATAATTTGTTGCAAACCAAGCGGGATAAGACCCAAATCCTCACTTCCAGGAACAAATGTGTCCATGGGTGTATTCAATACATTTTTCTAGCATGTTTAAGTTAAGCTCACATCTAATGGTAATAAACAACTTTTCCTCTTAGAAGCATCTGGCCTCGTCAATAATTTATGGGTAAAGACCACGTTCTTACAACTCCTTTCACGGCTCCCTTCGTAGTTACACAATTTACAATTAAAATAATTTCAACCTTGAAGAAGCTGCAATAGGTCCAGGTGGAATATTTTCAAAATAGGGGAGAAAATACCTAGAATCACTGTTGGACTATCATAGGCAGCGCAATAGCGCTGTCTAGGTCAAGAGTGATATGGGCACACTTTATTATTATTATAATTTTTTTTTTTTTGGGGGGGGAGTAGTTTTTTTTCATCAGGGCACTTCGTATGGAAGGAGTTCTCCTAGAAACTTCAAAAGAGTATCATATCGATTGGAAATTGGAAGGGTTAGTGCCCTTTTTGATAGTTGAAAGTGATCGGAGGCCAACCAGCCCCACCCCCCTCCCACGTCCATGATTACTCCAAACACATCCAATCAAAATTTTGAGATATTGATTTTGTTCAGCGCAGTTGAAAGGTCCAGAAATTATATATTTGAGGATGACAACCCCCCACAGCACTCAGGGTAGTTTAAGGGTTGCAAGCTATGCCCTGGGGTATATAAGGTTTTTATAGAAAGGGTGGTCGTATAAACCTCTAAAGTGGCTCATTGGATTGGTAATCAGAAGTTCTAGTGCCCCTTATAAGAGTCAACGTGATGGAGGCGTACCTGCGCCCCCCACAAGTGTCGTATTTTCCCGTAATGCTTCTGATAGAAGTTTTGAGATAGCCATTTGTTAAAAAAAATAGTCCAAAGATCATAGGCAGCACAACTGCGCTGCCTAAGTAAAGAGCGATGTGGGCACATTGCATTTTTCTTTTCAACCAAGGTACTTCGTGTGGAAGAAGTTATCGTAAAATTTTCGAAAGGGGCTCATTTGGTTGAAAATTTTGAGTTCTATTGCCCTTCCTAATAGTCGAAAGTGATTGGAGGGCAACCCTCCCCCGACGCTCATCAGTTCCCCCGAATACATCCAATCAAAGTTTTGACATAGCCGTTATATTCAGTGTAGTTGAAAGGTCCAATAATTATGCTTCTGAAGATTAAAATCCCCAAGAGCCTTCAGGGCAAGGGTTGTAATTTATGCCTCGGGGGTATATAATGTTTTTATAGAAAGGATGGTTGCATAGACTTTGGAGGGGGCTCATTGGATTGGAAATTGAAAGTTCCAGTGCCCTTTTTATTAGTCGAAAGTGATTGGAGGACAATTATCCCCCCCCCCCCTCTTGCCTAACATTTCCTCAAATACAGCCAATAAAAATTTTGAGAAAATGATTTTGTTAAGCATATTTGAAAGTTCCAGAAATTATGTCTTTGGGGATGACACCCCCCACCCCAACGGCCCTTAGGGCAAGGGCTATAAGTTATATTTTGTTACCCAATGTTAACATTTAGCATTTTTATGAAAAGTGATCGTATAAACTTCGGATGTGACTCATTCAATTGGAAATCAGAATTCCTAGTGTCCTTTTTAAGAGTCAAAAGCGTTAGGAGGGCAAATAGCCCCACTCCATGTCTTCTTTTCCCCAAATGAATCCGATAGAAATTTTGAAATAGCCATTTTGCTCAAAATAGTCTAAAGATCATATATAAAAAGGCCTTTGGGTTGAAATAGCCTCTCAGAACCTGTGGGCAAGGGTTGTAAATTATGCCGCGAAGACATATAAGGTTTTTGTTATGTTTATTAATTGAATAAATTGATTGATTGATTGATTGATTTATGGAATGGGTGGTTGAATAAACTTTGGATAGGATTCATTTTATTGGAAATTGGAAATTAGAATTTATAGTGTGCTTTTTTAAGAGTCAAAAGCGAGGGCAACCAGCCCCCCCCTGCTCCCACGACCATCATTTTCCAAAACAACCATCCCATCAAAATTTTGAGACGTCTATTTTCTTCCGCATTGTTGAAAGATCCTGTAATTATGCATTTGGGGGTGTCAACCGCCTCAGAGCCCCTAGAACAAGAGCTGTAAGGCGATTCGTTTACTTTTTACACATAGTATATGTTATTGACAAAGGTATGCATGTTTGACCTTTACTCTCCAAAAACACAAAGGGCATTCAGTTGAGTATTTCAGAGAAGGTTGAGGGTAGAGTTGAACTAAGTCAAAACACGTTATGTGTATACGGGCTGTCAAAAGGGTGCAACTTAGGAATGACTGAGTATATTAATATGGAACTTTAAGGAAATGAGAGATGATCAATTGACCAAAAAAGTAATATTTGTACGCTACGATTACTACTGCAACTAATACTGCTTCAACTACTACTGCGACAACCTCAGTACTACATTTAAAATATTGCGGAGAAATTTTAACTAAATCAAAAGACACTATGTACACTATGTGCATGCTACTACTAATGCTACTTCTGCTGCTACATTTACTACTACTATTACTAATACTACTTCAACCACTGCCTCTAATGCAACTACTTTTAACTCTAAGAGCATTAAGATGAAAATCACAAAAGAATATAAATATACAGGTTAGCAAAAGAATATATATGCAATTTCATAGCAACGACTAATTGTACTAAGTTGAAACTTCCAGGACTTGGTGAGAATGACGTTCAACTTTCCAAAAAGCAATGCAGGGACTGTAAAGACCAATGCCGTATTCTTTACTTTTTTTACAGTTACTCTAACAACTAATGACAATAAATGTATTAAGGTGAAGCTTTTATGTAACGTTTAGGGGGAGTTTCAATTAAACGAAAAAACTATATGCATGCATGTTTTCGAAAGGACATATAAGCAGTATAATTGGCAACGCCGCTCTATAAAAGCTATAAATATAATTGAAACTTTTATAGGACCGAATTCGATTCAAGATTAAAAGTTCTAGTGCCCTTTTAAAGAATAAAAAGAGATTATAGGGTAGGTAGCCCTTCTCCCAAGCCCATTCTTTTTCCAAACACATTCAATTAAAAATTTGATGCAGCCATTTTGTTCAGCACAGTAGAACAGTCCAGCAGCTTTGTCTCTAGGGATATTGGGTATGACAACCCCCGACAATTACACAATTGGCAAATTATGCTATAAAACTAAATATTGTTTTAAAACCAAATCAAAATAAATTGTGTCTATGCTTACGAATAAGAAACCTCAGCACTATATCGAGAACGACTGGGGGCATTAATTTGAAACTTTTGGGGCTACTACTATTACTGCTTCTGTTCTTACAATTTAAATACATCAGAAGAGTGCGAGTGTTTCCATATTGTCAAAGAGCACTAATCGAAATTTTTGGGATTATATTAAGTTTTATTTTTCAGGTCAATTTGAGGAGGTATAAAATTTAATTAGACAATACTATTTGTGTCAGGATTAAAGATTGTTAAAAAAAAAATTCTTCAACATACAAATAGCAAGAGTAGAGATGGGGGTATCAGCCCCATCACTCACCCCTGCTGCCACCTACAACTTTTTTTTACATAGTTTATGGATGGTTATGGGTGTTGGTCGATTTATTTGATGTTTTATGGATTTTGTCAGTGAGAATGAAAAAACAGGAACTTTGTCACATTTATGTCTGTTTTCATGGATGGTTATGTGTGTTGGTCAATTTATTTGATGTTTTTATGGTCTTTGTCAGTGAGAATGGAAAAACAGGAACTTTGTCACTTTCATGGACTATAGAGTCATTAGGGAGAACACGTGGTTAATGGGGTCAATGTTGTTGTTGTTGTTTTGGGCACGAGATAGAGTCATAAGGGAGAACACGTGGTTAATGGGGTCAATGTTATTGTTGTTGTTTTGGACACGCTCTCAGCGAATGCCAAGGTCAATCGATCTGTTGTTTCCGAGCCAACTTTCTTTTCTGGTCAGTCTAGAGTCAGCAGTCAGAGTGAAAGGACTGAAAAATGAATAAATTTGAGAAAGAGAGAATTAGATCAAATCTGGTGTTTATGGAAAAACATTTGATTTTGGATGATGATTTTCTTGAGTTATCTCTTCAACGCAGGATATTCTCCCAAGGAACACTTGACAATATAATGAAAACTGATTCTCCCCCATTGGACTATTGTATGAAACTTTTAAAATGTGATTCAAATGCTTATACTCAATTTATTGATATATTAATCGGAACAAGGCAGAATCATATTGTGGATATACTTTCATTGCCAATGTAGATGGCTCCTCCTCCGAAAGAGGTAACGTCACAGAGTTACTCCTCTCCCCTTTCCTCCACTTTGAATTTATCGAACGAAGACGATCAGTTTCTTTTTAGCTGTGAGAGAGTTGACATCGGAAACCAAAATGTTCTATATATGCCCATTGTGCATGTATACTCTTGGCAGTTGGACTCAATGTGAGAATTGTACAATTATTGATGACTATAATGAAAAGTGTAAATTATGTAATCCTTGCAAATTACATAGAGGCTATGCAGTACAAATTAAAGGATGTAATTCATGTCTTGAGGCGGTGTGTGACTCTCACCCTAGCGGGCACCTCTGCTCCAATTGTCACCATGATAAATGTGATCAGTGGGAGAATACTTACCCCGCTATGATTGGAAAGAATCCTAAACGTGATTTCAGTTTATTTCTACGAGATTGGTATCGTCGTGGATTTAAATTATTCTGGGAAGAGGAATCTGGTCTACGATTCAACTGTTGGGGTAACAAGACAATCTGGTTTCTACGTCATCGCTGTGACGACACTGCCTATTATGACTATAAACCAAGTGATTTTTATTTGGCAGTTACCGAATGTGATTCACCACTTGAAAACACAGTATGTGATATTGCTTCAAATAGACAGATTGAAACTCGTGAATTTCATAATATGAATGCAAATAGTATCATTGACTATACAAAGAGATATGACAAGAGCGAAGTTACATTGTACTGCAGAAAATGTGACCCTGACTTTGCCGTCAATCAAAATCAATATACAGTGAATCCAAATGATTTACCAGCATTAGTGGTTCACGATAGTTGCCTATAAACCGATGAAGAAATCTAAAAGTGAAGATTTAAAGACATTGTTGTATATATACATTTTATTAATAAACAAATTCACAAACATTTTTTAAGCACTTTATTCTTAGGGCACTGAAATCAATATTAAATACACTTGTAAGTATATTTTCCACTAGAAAGTCGTTCAGACGTGGATTGTCACCATAAATGTGGAGAAACTGCTTGTAGGTATAGCCACGACATCGGAACACAAAATATAGTAGTGCGTGGAAGCCACAGCTTTTAGTCGTTAGATCCTGCACCCTCTTTCGATTTTGAATAATAGTTTTCCCACTGCTCTCAATATAGTTGCTGATGTGAGGTGTGTAGAATGTATAGGGTAGACCAAGAGGATCAAAAAATTCAATTGTTTTCATTGTTTGATAGATGCACAGCCAATGACCCGTCAGCACAGTCGATGGACTGCTATTAACAATAATCAAGGTATTGTTCGCGCTTTGAATTTTTCCAAGATAGTCTGAGGGTAGACAATAGGATTTGTACTGGGACATGTAGGGGTCCATATTAAATACACTGATTATTTGACTGGTGTTCATGGCACCAAGTCTAGTAGAACACTGCCTTCGGGAGTGATTTCCAATAGGTTTCATATTGATTTAGTGAGATTAGTGCAATACTCTCAGCCAATGGGTTGGCAAATGTACACTCTAAACGCACAGTCCCCGTACGTACTGTACTCATATCCTGCGTGCCAGACAAATCCAATACAATGATACCATGTGTTTTAGCAAACATATCTTCGGTTATACCATTTTCAAATAGTTGCGAATCATGATCTAGGGTTTGCATGGTCAACTCATACAATGTTCTATAGGATTTATCAAAAGATAGATTGTAGAGTGGGATGCCGTTTACTTTGCACACAAGAGATGAAAGTCCAAACATTTCGAATTTATGTGGGCATTCAGTCCATGATCCTATTGCACTGGCGCTCTTTACAAATGCCAAAGCCAATTTCGAGGGGATTTCGCCATTGATAAAGGATGAATCGGTGAAGGTGCGTGACCCCATGGCAATATGACGTTCATTGGTGATTGTATGAGGAACAAGTAGTTTAATATTATTTCCATTGACTCTCAGTTTTTCCACGGCCAAAGCAACAGAACTCATAACCTGCTGTTTGCGTACATGGAGTATTGCCGAGGTGAGGGAGAGACCTACATCGGGATTGGCAGCAAGTTCCTTTCTCAATATGAAATTGGAAGGTGCAAGCGTCAATTTTATATCCACTTTAACATTGGGCGGCAGCCATTGGGGTATATTAAATATTTCATGATATATTTTTCCAACTAGATGTAATTCACTAGTTGTAGCATTTTTAAGTGCATCTGTACTATCAGTATTAGTAATATATTCATATCCATTGGAGGCGCCTCTCAATTCCTTGTATGACTTGGGCGTCATCAACATGAATTGCATATAGCTTGCATAGTTTGAGAGATTGTTGCTTGTGCTAACCAGCGTGCCATTGATGTAGACACTAATTTGACGAAATAAATTATGTAGTATACAATTTTATAGGATATCCCATCGGCCCGAATTGGCATTGTATTATCGGGTTTCCGGACTTTCATTTGTAAATCTATAAATGTTGAAGACATGTCCATAAAGTAGTCTTCATTGGAATAAATTTGAAAGTGGATATTATCGGAGAGGGGTTGTAGTGGATAAAATTGTTCATAGTATCCATGCTTGACACTCACATCAACATTTTCAGCATTGAATAGATTCAATGAGGCGGTGATTGAAGGTTGAGAATCCTTATGCGGCAGGTAGGACATCTTAAGAGAAGAAATCAAGTTTCGATCTAACAATTTTCTTCCTGGGACTTCTGTTTACAGCACGTGTCGGCTTTTTCCTTCTTTTCTTTGACAAAAGGGATGTCTTTCGTTTCCAACCTGAGTAGAGACTGATGAGTGATGCATTGTTTCTTGACCTTTTTAAGCCTTTACCATTTTGTTTTAATTTCTCGCCAAGGGTTCGCGCACTGGACCTAAGATTTTCCGTAGCACTTTTTTTAAAATCCTTGCCAGAGCCCCAATCGTATAGTGTAGAGGATGCAAAATCTGTCGCAGCCGGTACAAGATATTTTCTAGCCAGTGGTAGTGAAGAGCGAAACAGCTTAGCAAACCAGCTGCCAAGACCATAGCCAGACATTGACGAGCGACCCTTGTAATAGTCCATTCCATTGCCCTGTTGTCTTGGGCCAAGAGTATTAACATAGCAGTCAATATCAGGACAAGTGAATACCACTTTTCTATTAGACATCTTGCTGTTGAACGATGGGACGAAAATGACATGTAATCACAGCCAAACCTTTTGAAATTGCTATGGGATCACCTAATTCAGTTCTTAGTGTTAACTTACAGAGTTCCAAATAGGAAGTGTTTACGGGAATATACTGAAGATGCTTTATATTGTAGTGGTGAATATGTTCTTGATTGGTTTTTCGTTCAAGAACTCGTAGGAGGGGGACATTTGAATTACCGACCCGAGATGTTTCCACAAACGATGCGTAGAGAAATATACAAGTGTCCGTGGAGAAGGCAGGCGGGTAGTCAGCAAAAATGAAATTAGTGTTTCCGGCACTTTTACCATTGATTATATTGAGCTTAAAGCCAAGAACATCCTTTAGATTATCATTGAGAATAATCTTTTCGCTGGCAATAGGTGAACTAATGTAGATCTTGCCCTCCTCCTTTGAATAGTTGAAATGAAAAGCTCCTTTTTTACGAGCGGAAATTCTTTTATTGATAGTACGACATAAATCATTCATACAGGTGAGTTTCTCGTAGGGTAATTCAATATATGGATAATCCAACCAATTGATTTTTTGAATTTGTTCTTGATCACCTGGTGGTGGTGGCCAATCATAGGGTCTAATTTTTATTTCATATTTACGATCCTTTCTCAGGATGTCATAGGTATTTTTGAAAATACAGTCGACAAGAGCCACTTCATACTTTCCGTCGAATTTGATGGTGGGGGAGAGTTTCGTCCAAAAATCACTTGTTTTATTCAGATCATTGTAGAGAGGATCAGAAACATTGGACATGAAAGTCACATAGAAATCATTGGGCATTGTTAATATCTTCAGCACTGACCCAAGAATCAAAATCCGAGTTGTATCCTAGCCAGCGAACAAGTAACTGTTTCTTGCCCCTACGAATACGACTCTTTAATATCTTTTCAATTTGATAACTTTGACTAGTGTTTCTAACTTTTTGCAGTTCATATTCATAAAAACCGCCAAGAATCTCATCATCTTTGGTATCTCGCAGTCGATAAGTTATGGGTGTAGTGTCTAGAATTTTGGACACTTTAAAAAGTTCGGTGCTCCATAAATAATTCCCCTTTTCAAAAATATTGGTGGTTCTATTAATTCGAACAGTATCACCAACATTGAATTTCTTCTTTTTCTTCTCATTGCCATTGGAGTATTGCTTTAGAAAAGCATCAAATGTATTTTCACTATAATGAACATCCCGAGGGCTAGAGTTGGATAGAGATCGATGTGGTCGATGGTTGTATATCTGCATGATTTTATCTAAATCGTGAATAAAAGCCAGTGTATTTTTCGATGTGCAATATCTTGAAATTAATAGACGAATCGTTCTTATTAATCGTTCGGCCAATGCAGCCTTTATCGGACTGTGACTATGACAAAGTGTTGTATTATATTTCAAAAGAACCTTTTGCACATGGGGGTTAACAAATTCACTGCCACGATCCGATTGAATTTTTCTATACGAATCCTGTTCAAGAATACTTTCAATGGCCCGAGCAACTTCAACACCACTATTTGATCGTAGTGGAATGGCATAGGCATAGCGACTAAAGATACTGATTGCCACTAGAATATATTTGTATGGTGCATTGTGACGCCGTTGAACTGCGTCTAAAGTTAAAAGATCCATTTGCATTATATGCAGAGGGAAAAAGGCTTTAGTTTGTCGATATTGTTTACTGCGAAGCCTGTGATTCCGATGTAGTGTGTAACTCGGTTCATTTTCTAGATACTCTTTTGCTTTTTTCAATGTGGTGCCGGAGACAACTCTAGAAAGCGTTTTGTGAGAACTTAAACTTCCCGCTTCGCCAATATTTTCATAGACACCTTTCAGAACTTCATCCATTTTGAACGTAAACACGTAGTGTAATGTCCACTCCCCTTTTGCACACTGGAGGGTGAATCAATTTGTCTTCGCTTTTGACTAGCAGCCACAGGTGTTGTAAAATCAGTAGTGCTAGTATTTTCAAATATTGAATCTTCTTCTTTTTTAAATGGTGTTGGTGTTGTTGGTGGACTATATTCTCTTAGTTTCTTTAGAATTTGCTTATTGCCAATAAGACTTTTGGGAAAGTTTGATACACTTAGAAAGGTGTGTAGACTATCGTCAAAGGATAAGAGTCCTTTACGATTCGTCACCATATCACAAATTAAATCAACTGGATTATAACTTTTTCCCTGAATTAAAATTCGTTTCCCGGTGCTGTCGACTTGAACTTGATCACCAGTTTCCAACACGAGATAAGATAATAATCTTTTACTCTGTTCTCGATAGGACAGTGGCAATAGGTTTCCAATTTTCGATACAATCGAATTCAATTCCTTCTCCTTTGTTTGTACAGAATCTTGAAGAGATGTTTCTTGTTTAGAGGGATCGGTGACGGGTCTCTCACGATAAGGTCTATGTTTGTCCATACGTCGCAATGCATCTTGAAGTAAAAGCAGTTTTTTATCATCGGCAATATTCTCATCATTAATGAATTTGTTTAGATTGTCTTCAAAATGTTCGACGGGCGAGAGGACAAGTTCAAATGGTGTCAATTTATAGGGTTTTGCCATTCTCTAGAGAAAACTGTTTACAAGTCCTGCAATTATCGGTAGTAAAAGTGTGAAAAAGCTACCACCTGCTTGAAGGAGCCGTTTTCTTTTAAATTTGTTTCCCTTGTTTTTACAAGCCAAGGCACGTACAGTGGAACGATGTTGCTTTGTCTGTTGTCTAACACCTTCTGGCAGTTGAACATTGCCCTCAGTTAAATTTAAACAAAGTTCAGATATTAGATTAATGAAATCATTGTCGACACCATGTTTGAGTATGGCCTTCCTAAGCAATGGTTTTGAAGTGCTTAGAACTGAAAATAAATGCCGTTGTTCGTGTAGTTTCTTCAGTGTCATAATGGCAACTAATAGCCTTTTCTACTGTTCACCGGAAGATGTACTGTAATTTCATTGTCGAAAATGTCGGTGACTACACGAAGATCCTCGGGCGTGCTCTGATTAAGATCCAGCAAAATGTAACCGTAGGGCTTGCTATTCGCTTGAGTGTACGCTGACAACAGAAATTTTGGAGTGCGGGGGTATATCTGTTTATTGAGAGTTATGAGCGAGCTAGAATCACGAACGACTCGATAGATAATATAGATAGTGCAATTCAAAGCAAGGGTTCGCATACATTTGCTCTGATGAAACAGATTGTGTTGAACTAGGGTTATGGAAATGTGTTCATGATGAGATCGGACAGTGAACAATTGCAGCATTTCCTGTGAGAACTGTTCAATGGATTCAGCCAAATCATCAATAATCAGCCACGAGTTCGGTTCAATACTATTGAAAACATCAAGTCCTCTTATGAATTGTATTGGTATGGTTGTGGCAATAGCTTTTATTTTATCATAGGACTCTTGCCAAATACTATAGCAATAGTAGATTTTTTTCGGTTTTTCCAAAAACATTTTATCGCAATTTTGAATTATTCTAGCTAACAGTGTTGTTTTCCCCGACATTGAGGGTCCACACAGAAATGATCTGAAGGGTGTTTTAAATTGATACATGCTGTTGACAACAGTCGGACTATGACTAACTGTAAATCATACGTGTCCAATGAATAAGTAGTAATTTTCCCATAGATCTATCTATTCAAGAACAACAAAAACAATATTTCATGGCAACATTTATTACAGCAATATGATAACACTTGTTCAACGTGACAATTGGTCAACATGAAAACTCTATTTGTTCAACATGAACAATGATAACACTTTATAGTAAACACTTATTGTCTTATAACACTTTTGTACATCAACACTTTTCTGTACAAAAAAAAACACTTTTCTGTACAACACCTTTGTACAACACTTTTCTATACAACACTTTTTGTACAATAAAATACACTTGGAACTAGCACAGTTGAACATTACAGTGAATTTAAAGGTAGGGCCCCCCACCCCCGGGAGCCGGCCGCGGGAAGGGTCCCCCACCCCCGGGAGCCGCGATGGAAAAACAATAGTTGTCGTCACTGCTACGGGTTAGTGGATGGGTTAGTGGTGGTGGTTAGTGCTTGGGTTAGATTAGCTGGTTAGGTTAATTTATGAAAGGTTGAGTGGTGGTCTTTAGTTGATTAGTTAGGTTAGTTTATCCAGACCAAGTTGATTACGATAGTCTACGCATTCAACTCGGTCTGAAATACGATAGTGACCATGAGGAAGGACACTCACACCATTCTCAAGCACATAGACCTTGTCAGATATACACGACATTGCATTTTTTTCTACTCTCACAGTATAATTTCTATACTGTAGAGAGCGAATTGCAAGCACTTGTGCTCTTGGCACTAGGCTACTTTCTACACAGTCTCTGTACACGCTCATGTTAAAATTGCTCTTTACAAAGTGTGTAGGCACCCCTTTACATGTCTTCTTTTCATCCCCACTATGTGTTTCAACACAATAAACTTTGGGACCCGGGAACACCCCCCTGGATATCAAATCACTCCCCGTCTCTGATTTTAATTTCAATAGTTGGTTGGGGGCTTGACGTTTCACCAGCTCGGGGTAGAGGGATGGATTCCAGTTGGTGAAATCCATCCGCGAGCTGATGTGCACCCCATTTTGCAAATCACCCAATAAATCTTCAGTCCCATTTACCTTTAACAGCAGAGAATCTGTATCCCCATAGTAAACTCGAACCTCCCCCTCCCGTGGCCATTGCACCTTGCACACATTGTAAAAGAACGACAACATGAGCTTTTTTGAAATTTCTAGTACTGAACTACCTCCTGCTATATTCTTGTTCAGTACTACATTTCGCTTTTTCCTGTGTAGAAGAACCATGCCGGCCTCTATGCTCGTGAATGATGTAAAATTAGGGTCAGCAATAATTCGTGCACACTCTAGAGGGTCAGTCACGACATCGCAGCGAGATCTGTTGCGTACGCTTTCACACATTTTGCCAAACGCTGAATTTAGAATGAGCTTGTACAATTCCTTCTCTACCTTTGAATTTGCCCTAGAACGTTTATCGACAAAAGTATCGATAAACGTTTTCAAATAAGGTTTCTGATTGAACTGCAGGACCCTATGTATTTTGGTGATTTTGAAACCATTGTTCACCATCCAGTGCAAAAGCACATGGTGAACAACGATATTCTCTTTAGGGTCCAAATCAGCAATCAGTTTCTGTTTAGAGGGGGTCCAATGCATCCCCATATCCTCAACCAATGATCGATTGTAGGGGCTCAGTGAGTCCCTGGTCACTGGTCGATTGATACAGGGAAAAACAAAATCTTTGACTGAGTCGTGAAGCGCGCCAGCGGAATGTGACCGTCAATTTCAAAGAACCATCCTTGTGGCCCGTTGTCCTCGACGGTGTTAATGTCGGGGAACTCACAAGGATTCTCAAGCCATTGATAGTTCCCACACGGCAAAGAGTAGTGGGACATTGCCGAGGGGTATAACGAGTTCATGTCCAAGAACACTGCATTTGACTTTACACCGGTGCTTTGTCCGCTCGGATCGGTTGATAAGACGCGGTCCCCGTGAAAAACATACCCTCCCCTCATTGAACGCTCTGCAAAAAGGTGTTGATCTACATCTGTGATTAGACCTATTTCCTCCCTACTAATTTTTAAAATTAAATCCATTACTAAATGTGGCGTAGAAAAATAATATCCTATATCTAACCCGAACTCTGAATAGATCTGGTCTGTATTCTTACAGACTATATCCAACAGAGTTAGAACGTCACTGGCCAAGTACAGTCTACAATAATCCCACCCATTTTTACAATCCCCCTTAGCCCACACCTTCTTGGCAAACTCATAATCCTCGACTGTGCATTCACTGTTGGTCAGTGAATTGTGAAAAGCTTCAATTGGAGGTAGTTTCTCCTCGCTTAAGTGAGCGCCAGAGCAGTAATAATCATATGCATATATACCTTTGCTGGTTAATAAGTCATACATTTCACTGTCTGGAAAGTGCTGTTTAAGCAAGGGAAAGCTATCAAAATTGTCGCTTTTCTGCACTTGAATTAGTTGACTTAAGGATTTGGGGAAAAAACTAAAAGAATCTAAAAACCTGATTTTATTCCAGCACGTACGCTCATTATCCACTACCTGCCATTTCAGTTCGAGAAGCAACAACTTCTCGGCCGATTTGGGAATGATGTTGTAGGTAAATGAATTATTCACCCATGGACTGTCTACTCCCCCTCCCTCCCTGTGCATACGTGCCAGTGCTGGTAAAATAAATTTTAAGTCATAATTAGAATTATGGATAAAAACTGGGATAAAAAACTGTTGGCTAACGTTTAAATTACACGATTGATGCGCTACCCCCCTAAAATTACTACCCCCAGATGATATTTCCTGCCACAAATGATCATGGTCTCTGACTTTCCCCCTCCCCCCTCTTTTCCCTTTAGTCCCCTTATCCAGCTCTACAAACTCCCCCTTACAAACCCAACATATTTTTTGATTTTTAATCGCGAGACGATCCTCTGCAGACAGCACCATTGGATAATGGGTATTTCTCAAAAGAGAAATAGCACCATTAGCCGTGCCAATCAGTTTAGTCAGTGCCTTGACCATGCACTCATTCTCATCCAATGTCTCAACTATTTCTAACAACCGCATGGTGTTGGAATTGTCTCTTTGCGCATGAGCATAGGACACTGCAATGGCCTGGTGTTCTTTGATACGGTTTGGATATTGGGGGTCATTCACCTCCACTAGCTTAGCCTCACAGTCCAAAGATATTTTGTTGCATTGGAGAAGGGTATTCTGAAAATTTTTAAAACGTAGAATGGCCCTATCCCCTGAAACCGTTTCCACTGTCTGATATCCATGCCGTCTACAATGCTTCATGTGAGCCCGTAGTTTTATATCACTACGGAATTGTGACAGGCATGTTGGACAGTAGAAACGTACCCCTAGATCCTTACCACCCCCCAGAACTCTACTAATGTCAGTGATATGGTTAAAATGACCGATTGCGTTCGGTTGACTAGGTGGTGTGTATAACAACCAAACCCAGTGTTTAACCAAATCAACTGACGGGCCCCTTACTGGGAAGACCACCCCCTTCTTTTTAGAACGAGTTCCATCGTCAAATTCTGTTTCGTATTGTACCACAGTAACGCCGATATTTAAATGGGCATTAGCCCTTTCAAAAATGTCAATGGATTTTAGCGTTACTGGGTATTTTCCTTCTAAGCAAGAGAAATCTACAACTGGGAAATCGGACCCGTCCTTCCCATGTACAGCCCAGTGATCTAAATTCTTCTTGGTAGCGTCACGTGCTAGAGGCTCGTATGCTGATATGAGGAAAGCATACTTGAAATACTTTTGATCTGTTTCAAAACAGATCTTCTGGACACCACGACAACCTACTAGATCTGGATTATAATTTAAAATAGTATCCCTCTCAGAACTAGCCCCCCCTCTTAAAATAAAATCTTTCTTAAATTTACATATATTAACGCTTAAATTTTCAATAAATAAAACTACAGACCCACTCCCATTTTCGTTATAGTTCTCGAGATGCGCTATAATTTCCCCTACCCACTCACTAAAAACACCCTCAAAATTTTCAAAATTTGGATAAATTACGCGCATCTCGGAATGTATAAAATGATAGTAAACCTCGCTTTTCCCCTCATTCAAATAAAAAACCTTTAAAACAATTGAAACCTTAATTGAATCCCTACCCCCCACAATTGAATTTGGTTCTCCAGTAGTGCAGGAATTTTATCTACATAGGCATGCACAATCTCTACAGGATCAAAAACAAAATTTCCCCCCATAAGTGTATTAAAAGGATCCCCAAACGTGGCAGTGAAAACAACTATATTATTTAAAATTTTATTCGACAATTGAAAATCGGGGAAAGATGTACCCCCTCCCCCAAGTTGTTCAACAATATCTGGGGTATGGGAAGCCACTTCATTCGATTGAAGTGGACTCGTTATGGTATCGGAGGCTGGAGAAGGGGTCTCTGTTAATTCCCGGGTGAAATCCTCTAAAAGCTGCAAAGTGTTTGGGCTCAAGTCTACCAGCTCAACTGTGCTAGGTTCTACATTAAAAAAATCATTTAAATACTCGTCAATATTAAAAGGTACTTCAATAGAGTTGTCCCATGTTTCGTTGTCTTGAAACTCCATTGCCTCTTCTTCCCCTTCTTTACTGGACGGTGAATATGGGACCAATGCACCAACCTATAAATGAAAAATAGCTTATTTTCAATGTGTTCAAATCAGCCCTACTGTTTTTAAAATTTGGATTATTATTGCTTAAAAGCATTTGGTAAATTCAACTTAAGATAATCTAAGATATGACATAGAAGGCGGCATTTTTTTTTTTTTTTTTTTTTTTTTTTTGCGGCGCATCCTTCGGCGCTTTCCTGACCCGCGGCGCATCCCTGCCGCACATCCTGCGGCGCTTTCCTGGCCCGCGGCGCATCCTTGCGGCGCATCCCTGCGGCGCTTTCCTGGCCCGTAGCGTATCCTTGCGGCGCATCCCTCAGCGCTTCTCGGGCCCGTAGCGCACCCTGCGGCGTACCCCCGCAGCGCTTCTCACAGCGCTTCCCAGTCCGCATTTACATAATGCCCGTCAAAAGTTGAAATATTTCTAATTCCATACAGGTTCGGTAAACACATGAGTTTAATTATGGAGGTTAGATGAACGAGTTTGAACTTCAAAATGTTGAGAATCGTTATGTCGCTTTCCCCTCACTAAAATCTTTGGCACGATAGAAATATTCAGTGTAAATTAGAACGTCAATATGTGACAGATGGGATAATCTCTCTCTTAAAATTATGTGAAAAAGAGCATTCAGTTTCAAAGGTACCTAAAAATATATGTGATAGCAACAGAGAAAATAGTAAAGATTAGAAAAAAATAGCATTTTGAGTTTCAAAGGCGGTGATTATTAATAGAAATTACCTAAAAATATTCGCTTATGAGATATCGAAGCGATAGCAAAGATTAGAAAAGAGTGGTTTCTTTGCAAAAAATTATATTTAGATATGTAATAGTGGTTAATATCTCACAGAGATAAGTTTATATTGGGATTGAAAAAGAAAAAACATTGGAAGAAATAGATAGGTAGGAAAAAATGCTTACATTTGCATAATCCACCTGGGCTTGGGTGCCCGAAGGACCAGGTAGTGCATGTTGGAGGGTAACCTCCTGACCTAACGTCGATGGGGCAGCTATTAGAGGTCCAAGGAGAGTGGATGTGCAAGCGATGTCATTAATTTCTTGTACAGGAGTTGTGACCTGTGCAGCCGGGACAGCTTCTGAGACCCTTGAAAAAGCTTGCGTAGGTGGGGCTTCGGCAATGTAGCTATTCGCCCACTCTCTCTTTGGTTTTCTGAGAGGCTGCACTTGGGCAGGCAGCGTGGAGCTAGAGGGTTTTGCCCAGCGACCATATTGCATGACAGTAGCCTTCGCAGGGGGCGCATTATTAGCCCTTGCTTTCTTAGCGGGTGGCGGCGAGGAGCATTCTTCGCTATTTGCGCCAGCCATAGCTCTGTTCGATGTAGGGTCCGCAAATTCCTCATAATTTGCCTTAAAGAAGAGAAGAAAAAATCAAATCAAAATAATTTCTCCCTTTTTAAAGAAAGAAAGTTATTAGCTACAATTTTGTTTAGAAAAGTATTTATCTCATTTTAGTAAAGCAAAAAACCCATATTCTCTCCCCCCTAAATTTAGGAAAATTAACCCACCTTATGTCTACCCTCTCATTGAGTTAATCATGCGTTTTATTCAAGCGAAAGGCATATCTTACTACCTTTTATTCAAATGTTATAGCTAAAATCACTAAATGACAAAGAAGCAATTAAGGTAAGAAACAATTATCTTTTCTATTTTGTCACTATTAAAAGTGCTAACCCCCTCCCCCAACAAAAATCCTGGATTCGCGCCTGGGAATATAAAAGAAACTTTATTGAAAGCTTGAAAAAAATTAAAAACATGCCTAGAGACGCATCGCATATATTTACACATTAGTTTTCTTGTCAATGGGTGTACATTTCTACATACAGAATCCCCCCTTACTTTTAATGCGAAGAAATAGTTTGTTTTTACTTTACAATGAAGCTGTTCGAAGCGATGTATTGCCCCCCTCCCCCCTTTTACATAATGTCCTAAATATATTGTTAGACTTAATTTGAAAATAATCTCTTTCACCGGTTCTCCGACAAATACAAGGTTACGAATCTACAAGCTTAATATACAGCAATCTCTTTTTGCTTAAAATCGTTTTAATTTGATCAAAAGTATCCTTTTATCATTGAAACCTTTGGGTTAAGTCGCTAACGTAAAGGATTAACGAGCAGGAAGTGTAATTGTGTGGTGTCAGCTAATTATAACCTTGCGGAAATGTTTTGTCAAGTTAGCGGCGGCTGAAATGGAAACGGTATATTAATAGACAGAAGTTGATTGTCACTTTTTGATAGGCTTACAGAAAGAATAAATTTATTGAAAAGGTATTTCTTTTTGCGAGAATTTGGGATTGTAAGACAATGGGGGGGGGGATATTGTTAGACCCTAATTCGAAAATAACTTGTTTCTCTACTTCCATACAGGTTGTGTAGGCCTAGCTTAATTATTGCATCATTGTGTTTTAATTTTGACGGAAGAATAGTTCCGTTGACCGCGTTTGTAAACCGGAAAGGGTGTCAGCTAATAATAGGCCTCGTGCTGGAGATTGTGTCAAAACAGAACGGGATTTTCATTAAAAATTGACAGACGTCAGCAGACACTTTAGCTGAATATACTGGAGGGTGACCAAGGAAAATAAAAAGTGGAATTTAACGAAAAGGTATTTCTTTTTGCGAGAATTTGATTGTAAAACAATGGTGGGGGGGGGGGTTAGGTTTCGAGGGTAAAAGAATTTATTTACGTTTTCCATCGAGTATAAAGATTGTATAATGATGTTTGTATTGTATGGGGGGGGCTACCTGAATATTCTGGAGGGTGTCCAAGGAAAATTCGTTTGAAAATAAAAATGCACTTACATTGCTAATTGCGGCTGCCAAGGCCTCAAGCTCATCAATTACGTTAATTGTTCTATCCATTGTGTCACAATACTTTCTGATAATTGAATCACATTGCATGCCCGTTATATACGAAATCTCAAGGTCAAATTGTTATGTAAACAAAGTCCTCTGATTGGCTGAGAAGGAAACACGTGATCTAACTGTTACCTTGGAAACTCATAACATTTGGCTTGAACAACAATAACAAATACTGTTTCCCGGAAACTCATAACATCTGCATCGAACAACAACAAGAAGGGAGTGACAAAGTTCCTGTTTTTCCATTCTCACTGACAAAATCCATAAAAACATCAAATAAATTGATCAACACACATAATCATCCATGAAAAACATCAAATAAATCGACCAACACACATAACCATCCATGAAAACAGACATAAATGTGACAAAGTTCCTGTTTTTTCATTCTCACTGACAAAATCCATAAAACATCAAATAAATCGACCAACACACATAACCATCCATAAACTATGTAAAAAAAAGTTGTAGGTGGCAGCAGGGGTGAGTGATGGGGCTGGTACCCCCATCTCTACTAGCAAGACAAATCGCTGGATTCTTATAAAAAAACAAAAAGATATAAAATATTTTTTTCCATGAAAAATACTATGTTGATAGAAAACCAACAAAAATTAATTTATGAAACTTTTTCCACAAAACAAGTTTTTCAAAGAAAGGTAAAGAGCCCCACTAAGCCAAAAATGAGCAGAAATAAAGTCGAAGAACCTTTCAAGCGTAAAACTACCACAAATCACCATCAATAAATAAATGAAAGTCAAAACGAAGAGAAATTACAATAGATACGCCTTCTCAAAACTAGATCATAATTTGCACTTTACCAAAAATAAAATACATTTAAAATGTTTTCACTTTTTTTTACTTTAATAAATAAAAAAATATAAAAACTTTAAATACACTGATTAAAAAAACGCAAGACACATGGCTTTAAAACATAAAAAAGAGGATTTATTTTAGGAAAAGAAGCTTTGGAAGAGCCTTGTCCATTCATTCCTCCTAATGACTAAGTAAAGAATTATTTACAATAAATAAGAGAAAAATAAGAAGGCTTAAATAAATCGAAGAGGTGGTACTCATTTCATACTAATTTATAAAGCGAAAAAAAAGGTAAAAAAAAGTTAATTGCTCAAATACACATTTTGAAACATAAAGATGGAATTTCCTTAAATATTTATTACGCAAAAAAAAAGAAAAATTGAATAGAAAATATGATGCAATAAGGTTAATGTGGTATCTAGGAAACATGTTTCAACGTGAGACCTCTGAGGGGGATTCAGCTACCTACCTTCCTCCCCTCAAATTTAGATAAGAAGCCTAACAGTGATTTTAGGTATATTCCCCTTTATAGGAATATACTACTACTACTACTAACAACTCACCGCAGCACCAAGCCGCCTGAGGCCAACACAGATACGCACGCTCCTCCTCCACCCCAATCTATTCAAAGCCTCCTTTTTAAACCCGCCCACGAAGTTCCCATTTCCTTTAAATCTTTCTTTATGACGTCCTCCCACCCCAGACGGGGACGACCTGCTTTCCGTTTAGCCCTAGGTGGTTGGCTGAAAAGAACAATCTTCGGCAATCTGTCATCCTTCATCCGCACAATGTGCCCTAACCACCTCAACCTTTCTTCCATTAGAGCCCTAGAGAGCGGTATTGAACCACAAATTTCGTATAGCCTATTGTTTGAAATACGGTCAGTCAGACAGGTACTCAGAACAATTCTTAAGCAATTTCTCTGGAAAACATCTAGCAAATCTTCATCCGCTTTTCGGAGCGTCCATGCTTCAGAGCCATATTTGACCACTGTCATCACTGTAGCTTCTAATATTCTAATCTTGGTTTGCAGACTTATCTTCCTATTCTTCCAGACTTTTTTTAACTGTGAAAAAACACCCTGAACCTTGGCTATTCTATTTTTAACATCTTCACTGCTCCCACCATCTTTACTAATAATACTACCAAGGTAAGTGAAGCTGCCCACCTGATCAATGTTTTCATTACCCAACGTCACCTTTTCATCTTCACTTATTCCTAGCCTTAGTGACTTAGTTTTCCTAACATTAATTTTCAAACCAATTCTAGCACCCTGAACTCGCGAAACCTCTAAAACTTCATTCATTTTGCTCACACTTTCATCTAGGATGGTTAAATCATCAGCATAATCCAAGTCCAGGAGACTTTTTCCTCCCCATTTGATTCCGTGGTCGTGGTATATAGAATATATATATATATATATATATATATATATATATATATATATATATATATATATATATATATATATATATATATATATATAATATATATATATATATATATATATATATATATATATATATATATATATATATATATATATATATATATATATATATATATATATATATATATATATATATTTATTTATATATATATATATATATATATATATATATATATATATATATATATATATATATATATATATATATATATATATATATATATATATATATATATATATATATATATATATAGATATATATATATATATATATATATATATATATATATATATATATATATATATATATATATATATATATATATATATATATATATAATATATATATATATATATATATATATATATATATATATATATATATATATATATAATATATATATATATATATATATATATATATATATATATATATATATATATTCTATATACCACGACCACGGAATCAAATGGGGAGGAAAAAGTCTCCTGGACTTGGATTATGCTGATGATTTAACCATCCTAGATGAAAGTGTGAGCAAAATGAATGAAGTTTTAGAGGTTTCGCGAGTTCAGGGTGCTAGAATTGGTTTGAAAATTAATGTTAGGAAGACTAAGTCACTAAGGCTAGGAATAAGTGAAGATGAAAAGGTGACGTTGGGTAATGAAAAGATTAATCAGGTGGGCAGCTTCACTTACCTTGGTAGTATTATTAGTAAAGATGGTGGGAGCAGTGAAGATGTTAAAAATAGAATAGCCAAGGTTCAGGGTGTTTTTTCACAGTTAAAAAAAGTCTGGAAGAATAGGAAGATAAGTCTGCAAACCAAGATTAGAATATTAGAAGCTACAGTGATGACAGTGGTCAAATATGGCTCTGAAGCATGGACGCTCCGAAAAGCGGATGAAGATTTGCTAGATGTTTTCCAGAGAAATTGCTTAAGAATTGTTCTGAGTACCTGTCTGACTGACCGTATTTCAAACAATAGGCTATACGAAATTTGTGGTTCAATACCGCTCTCTAGGGCTATAATGAAAGAAAGGTTGAGGTGGTTAGGGCACGTTGTGCGGATGAAGGATGACAGATTGCCGAAGATTGTTCTTTTCGGCCAACCATCTAGGGCTAAACGGAAAGCAGGTCGTCCCCGTCTGGGGTGGGAGGACGTCATAAAGAAAGATTTAAAGGAAATGGGAACTTCGTGGGCGGGTTTAAAAAAGGAGGCTTTGAATAGATTGTGGTGGAGGAGGAGCGTGCGTAGCTGTGTTGGCCTCAGGCGGCTTGGTGCTGTGGTGAGTTGTTAGTAGTAGTAGTAGTATATTCCTATAAAGGGGAATATACCTAAAATCACTGTTAGGCTTCTTATCTAAATTTGAGGGGAGGAAGATAGGTAGCTGAATCCCCCTCAGAGGTCTCACGTTGAAACATGTTTCCTAGATACCACATTAACCTTATTGCATCATATTTTCTATTCAATTTTTCTTTTTTTTGCGTAATAAATATTTAAGGAAATTCCATCTTTCTGTTTCAAAATGTGTATTTGAGCAATTAACTTTTTTTTACCTTTTTTTTCGCTTTATAAATTAGTATGAAATGAGTACCACCTCTTCGATTTATTTAAGCCTTCTTATTTTTCTCTTATTTATTGTAAATAATTCTTTACTTAGTCATTAGGAGGAATGAATGGACAAGGCTCTTCCAAAGCTTCTTTTCCTAAAATAAATCCTCTTTTTTATGTTTTAAAGCCATGTGTCTTGCGTTTTTTTAATCAGTGTGTTTAAAGTTTTTATATTTTTTTATTTATTAAAGTAAAAAAAAGTGAAAACATTTTAAATGTATTTTATTTTCGGTTAAGTGCAAATTATGTTCTAGTTTTGAGAAGGCGTATCTATTGTAATTTCTCTTCGTTTTGACTTTCATTTATTTATTGATGGTGATTTGTGGTAGTTTTACGCTTGAAAGGTTCTTCGACTTTATTTCTGCTCATTTTTGGCTTAGTGGGGCTCTTTACTTTTATTTGAAAAACTTGTTTTGTGGAAAAAGTTTCATAAATTAATTTTTGTTGGTTTTCTATCAACATAGTATTTTTCATGGAAAAAAATATTTTATATCTTTTTGTTTTTTTATAAGAATCCAGCGATTTGTCTTGCTATTTGTATGTTGAAGAATTTTTTTTTTAACAATCTTTAATCCTGACACAAATAGTATTGTCTAATTAAATTTTATACCTCCTCAAATTGACCTGAAAAATAAAACTTAATATAATCCCAAAAATTTCGATTAGTGCTCTTTGACAATATGGAAACACTCGCACTCTTCTGATGTATTTAAATTGTAAGAACAGAAGCAGTAATAGTAGTAGCCCCAAAAGTTTCAAATTAATGCCCCCAGTCGTTCTCGATATAGTGCTGAGGTTTCTTATTCGTAAGCATAGACACAATTTATTTTGATTTGGTTTTAAAACAATATTTAGTTTTATAGCATAATTTGCCAATTGTGTAATTGTCGGGGGTTGTCATACCCAATATCCCTAGAGACAAAGCTGCTGGACTGTTCTACTGTGCTGAACAAAATGGCTGCATCAAATTTTTAATTGAATGTGTTTGGAAAAAGAATGGGCTTGGGAGAAGGGCTACCTACCCTATAATCTCTTTTTATTCTTTAAAAGGGCACTAGAACTTTTAATCTTGAATCGAATTCGGTCCTATAAAAGTTTCAATTATATTTATAGCTTTTATAGAGCGGCGTTGCCAATTATATTGCTTATATGTCCTTTCGAAAACATGCATGCATATAGTTTTTTCGTTTAATTGAGACTCCCCCTAAACGTTACATAAAAACTTCACCTTAATACATTTATTGTCATTAGTTGTTAGAGTAACTCTAAAAAAAAAAAAAATAAAGAATACGGCATTGGACTTTACAGTCCCTGCATTGCTTTTTGGAAAGTTGAACGTCATTCTCACCAAGTCCTGGAAGTTTCAACTTAGTACAATTAGTCGTTGCTATGAAATTGCATATATATTCTTTTGCTAACCTGTATATTTATATTCTTTTGTGATTTTCATCTTAATGCTCTTAGCGTTAGAAGTAGTTGCATTAGAGGCGGTGGTTGAAGTAGTATTAGTAATAGTAGTAGTAAATGTAGCAGCAGTAGTAGCATTAGTAGTAGCATGCACATAGTGTCTTTTGATTTAGTTAAAATTTCTCCGCAATATTTTAAATGTAGTACTGAGGTTGTCACAGTAGTAGTTGAAGCAGTATTAGTTGCAGTAGTAATCGTAGCGTACAAATATTACTTTTTTGGTCAATTGATCATCTCTCATTTCCTTAAAGTTCCATATCAATATACTCAGTCATTCCTAAGTTGCGCCCTTTTGACAGCCCGTATACACATAACGTGTTTTGACTTAGTTCAACTCTACCCTCAACCTTCTCTGAAATACTCAACTGAATGCCCTTTGTGTTTTTGGAGAGTAAAGGTCAAACATGCATACCTTTGTCAATAACATATACTATGTGTAAAAAGTAAACGAATCGCCTTACAGCTCTTGTTCTAGGGGCTGTGAGGCGGTTGACATCCCCAAATGCATAATTACAGGATCTTTCAACAATGCGGAAAAAAATAGACGTCTCAAAATTTGAATGGGATGGTTGTTTTGGAAAATGATGGTCGTGGGAGCAGGGGGGGGGGCTGGTTGCCCTCGCTTTTGGCTCTTAAAAAAGCACACTATAAATTCTAATTTCCAATTTCCAATAAAATGAATCCTATCCAAAGTTTATTCAACCACCCATTCCATAAATCAATCAATCAATCAATCAATTTATTCAACTAATAAACACAACAAAAACCTTATATGTCTTCGCGGCATAATTTACAACCCTTGCCCACAGGTTCTGAGAGGCTATTTCAACCCCAAAGGCCTTTTTATATATGATCTTTAGACTATTTTGAGCAAAATGGCTATTTCAAAATTTCTATCGGATTCATTTGGGGAAAAGAAGACATGGAGTGGGGCTATTTGCCCTCCTATCACTTTTGACTCTTAAAAAGGACACTAGGAATTCTGATTTCCAATTGAATGAGTCACATCCGAAGTTTATAAGATCACTTTTCATAAAAATGCTAAATGTTAACATTGGGTAACAAAATATAACTTATAGCCCTTGCCCTAAGGGCCGTTGGGGTGGGGGATGTCATCCCCAAAGACATAATTTCTGGAACTTTCAATAATGCTTAACAAAATCATTTTCTCAAAATTTTTATTGGCTGTATTTGAGGAAATAATAGGCAAGAGGGGGGGGGATGATTGTCCTCCAATATATATATATATATATATATACATATATATATATATATATATATATATATATATATATATATATATATATATATATATATATATATATATATATATATATATATATACATATATATATATATATATATATATATATATATATATATATATATATATATATAATATATATATATATATATATATATATATATATATATATATATATATATATATATATATATATATATATATATATATATATATATATATATATATATATATATATATAGCCTATGTTACGGTGAATGTCCGCAAATTGGCTAATATCGACATTCACCGGTGAATGTCCGAAATACTTTTTTTTCTCCTTGGATTCAGTCACCGTTGCTAGTCAATTTTTTTCAATTTAATGCAAGGTTTGATGAAGGGAGGTTAGGTTAGATCATATTAGGTTTGGTTAGACAAGGTTAAGTTGGTCTAGGTTAACTTAAGTTAGATTTTTAACCCATTTCTGATACTTATAATCAGATTTAACCTAACCTAACTTAACCTAACCTAATATAAACTAACATAATCTAAACTAACTTTAACTTTTACCGTCATAGGTTGTATAAGATTGAAAAAGCTGACTCGCAAAGCGAATTGAATCGAAGCAGAGAAAAAAGAATTTTGAATATTCACCGGTGAATGTCGACATTAGCTAGATTTGGTACATTCACCGTAACATATATATAGCGTACAGTCACAACTATTTTATTGACACTGGAAAAAAACGAAAAAACGAAGAAAATATAAGAGGCCAAGACCCTCTCCCAAAAAAAAAAAAATTGCTTGAAACTTGTCTAAAAACAGATGTATTTTAGGCTAAAATATAGCCTTCTCCCTATGTACGTGGTTATCTAAGGGGACTTGGTCCCCCATATCTACCCAATAAAACTGGTTTGTTTAATTAGTACTTTGCCGATTAGCTCTTTAGCTTTCCGTACAAACTGAAGTAAGGTAACATTTTCTGGAAAATCTTCACTCTAGGTTGAGAGATTTCCAGTAGGGAGGGACATATTTTCTGTTTCCAGATGTTTAACAACCAATAAGGTCAATCTCCGCCTTACATCTTTAAGAATTTGTAAGATATCCTCCAAAGTCTTACAGCATTGTTTTGGAAATCATGAAATCCCAAAGTTTCGGTGGTCGTGAGTGTTTGAACTATGAAGAAGGAATAAACATGGATAGTTTCAACAGACAATCAAATAATGGATTAAATAGTGGAGGCATTCTTTCAGTGTCTAGAGGGTCAGAGATTGAAACAAATGAACCTGAAGATGGCACTGTGGCAAGCGACGTGAAAACAAAAAAGAACTCTGGCGTTCGACGTCAAGAAAAACCACCATATTCATATATTGCTTTGATTGTGATGGCAATTCAAAATTCTCCGTCTAAGAGATTGACTCTAAGTGAGATTTATCAGTTTTTACAACAACGGTTCCCCTTTTTTCGTGGTTCTTATCAGGGGTGGAAAAATTCAGTCAGGCATAATTTAAGTTTAAATGAATGCTTTATAAAGCTACCAAAAGGTCTTGGGAGACCCGGAAAAGGCCATTATTGGACAATTGACCCAGCCAGTGAGTTTATGTTTGAAGAGGGTAGTTTTAGAAGACGACCAAGGGGCTTCAGGAGGAAGTGTCAATCATTAAAACCCTTTGACTATTACCAGCCCAATCCGCCTGATTCTCTCGCACCCTTGCCACCAGTAGCCACAATGACTGGATATGACGTGCATTCTGTATTACCACCCGCTGACTATGCTATTGTGTCCTCACAACCTCCCTGCTATGTGTCCCAGCAGCCTCAATATGCCTCTTTTCCTGCTTATACAAACTGTCCTGAATACGCTACCCAAAGTGACCAAGGTAATATTTACTCGTCGGGTTCGCCTCAACAAGAAAAAGTGGAATATAACTGGAGCGGTTATTCCTACGAATATCCGAAAATTACAGGTGACCTTCCACCTAACGAAATTCTACCTTATGAAACATCTGAAGGAATAGCCACGACCGCAGAGAGATTGGATGCGATGTCATTAGGTAAGCAAAAATCGGAATTAGTACAAATAAGATGCAATTAGAAATGCCGAGGAGGTTGAATTACAACTTCCTGGAGAGGAGGCAAAGCATGCATAATAGCAATAGATTATCACGTTTCTAAGCAAAAAATGAAAAATATCGATAGCATTATTCACATATCTTTAAGGTCAGGGAAAGCTCAAGGCTCCCATGACCTTCTGCCAAAGTAAGCTTCCTTCTTTAATTTAAGTTGAAGAATTAAAAATTTATGTTAGATTTTGTATTTCAGGCAAGGGGTAAATTAGCCCCCATATCGTCCTTCTGAGCTATGCCGATAAAAGTGGCGTAATGCGATGGATGGCTACTACACTCTCCTCCGAACCCCGTTTTTTACATTGAAGTGTATCGGCAAAACAACGCTTCGAGAATAGCAGTCATCCCTCAAAAAAAAATGCATCCCTCAAGTATCTATTGAGAGGAGGGCTGAAACATCACCAATTAATTATCGAGTCGTCATTTTTGCAGCTTTCAAGGTGGATTAGTCGAACGATTTTTTTAGGGATACTCCAAAAGGACGCCAGTAGAAGACATTGTCTGTAAATAAGAAAATGAGAAATATTACCATTTTAATCTCTGTGAAAACAAAGCTTCTGGGAGTACTTGCCTGTCCGTCTCCCTTTTCGAGAAATTTCATGGGGGCACTCATGATGCCTCCCAGCCCTAAGTTGGTTGGTAAATGAAGGCAATTTTCTAGGCTACATAGAAAAAAGTCTGCAATAAGAAGGCGCTATCATCCACTGCACCAATGACAAAAGCGTAGTATAAAAAGATTCCTAGGAGTCAAGAGAAATTAGATATTTATTTTTATTCCTCCCCCCCCAAAAAAAAATCTCCTTTATTCACATGAAGATTCTGAATCTGAAGGGTTGAGTGCTCTTTTTGATGCTTTAAGCACGCTTCTCTTACCAACAAAAAAACAACCACTCCTTCTCCATAATGGCTGATACGCAATTATTCACCACTATATATTTAATTTTATTGATCCATAAGAGAGGGAACTTGGTTAATGAAGATTAAAATAAATTTTTATATTAACCGTTTATGATACATCGATTACGTGTATCTTTAGCAACGAACGCGCCACCACGTGGCGTTACTGCCTGAAACTGAAAAAATTAATATAGAGGGTTTTCATAATTCTAAATGGATTGACTATCTCAGAATATTCCCTCTATTGCTTTTTGGAACCCTTTTGGTCAAAACTGTTGTTTTGTGCCACACAACGGCGTAATTTGTCACTTTTCTGTGGCACAATATTTGTTTGTGCTTAAAAAAATCCACACGACTTTCAACTTGATTTCTAATGATCCTTCTCCAGATATTCTAGGACAATTGTTTTGATACAATAACCCCTGGCAAAAAAAAACAACAACAAACAATTAAACAAGCATCCGGAACCATTTTTCTCGGAAAAAATTGAAATTTCACATTTTATCAGATAGTGGCTTAAAACCTCTCAATGAAAATTTCGGATATACTGAATTAAATTAAGTAGTTTTCATTCAAATTTTAATGAAAATTAAATTTTTTCGGCGGCTTCCTCCCTTTTTTCAAAATTCGCAAATTTTCTCAAGCTCGTATGTTCTTTTAGTGAATAAACTGTTGTCAAAACTCATTATTTTAGATTTTAGGTTAAGCTCCATTCACAACAAGATTTGAAAAACAAAAGCACATTGTTCAAAATGCATATAGTCTTCAATAAACGCAAATCACGCAATAGGCTTTAGAACTGTTGTAATTTTTGTTTGTCTTATGTTTGACTCGAATATTCAGTTTAATTTTTACTCTTTTTAAAATTTATTTATTCATCTCAATAAATAACGGTACAACTAGGAATAAATCCTTTTACTATACAGTGAAAAACAATAAAAAAAATACTGGATATTTCAATTACATTAATTAAAAAAAACTTTCCGAAAAATAAGTTTTTCAAAGAAAAGTAAAGGTCATTTTAAACTTAAGCTCAGGAGATACAAATACCTGTTAAAATTCAAACTCAAAACGACCAGAAATTACTATTTAAGAATAAATGAAACCCAAAACGAACAGAAATTAAATAAACAATCATAGCAAAAAACATACAACAAGTAATAATATAAATGAATAAATAGATCTTAAAGCGAGTAATGCTTAGATTGAATATGAAAATCAAGCTTAAAACGAAAACAAATATTTGCTATTAAAGTATAGATGAAACTTAAAACGAATAGAAATTAAATAAACAATCAATGCCAACCAACATACAATATATATTAATGTGAGTGAATAAATAAATCTTAAAACGAGTGAAACTTAAAAAGAATATGCAAATCAAGTTTGAATCGAATATAAATAACTACAAACAAGAGTTTGGGTATCGCCTCACTGCAGAAGCCTAAAACCTACTGCGTCATTGGCGCTTTACTGAAAACAATTCTTTGAAATGTTTTCACTTTTGTAACTTTAAGAAATCAAAAATTAATTAAGATTTTAGGGAATAAAATCAGCATATGTATATTAAATTGACAATGCACATTTTTTTTCAGTAAACTCATTTGAATTTTTTTTCTGTAAAGTACAAATTATATTCTGGCTTTTAGAAAGCATAGAGGTTTTGAACCCTACTCATATTAATTTATGCTCGTTTTGAGTTTGACTCTAATATTTATTTTAATTTTTGTTCGTTTTGGGTTTCATTTATTTATTGATACTGATTTGGGGTAGTTGTATGCTTGGTAGATTATATGATAGTCCGGAAGCCAGGTGTTGAAAATGTGAATCATACCACGACGGAACGGGGCTGCTACGAGAATTAGCCTACCCTCCACCCCCTAAATTGACCATGCGGATTCAAAAATACCAATGGCACTTGCTTGCGAGTGGTGGAACACTCCGAAACTTGACATTTTATTATATTTTGGTGTTTCATGCAAGAAAATGCATGTTCCACAAAGACTCTGAGAGTCTTGAATTTGAACCTGATGATGTCAGGCACAGGTCCTGTCGAAATTATTGTTCCGAGATAACACAATACCTGACATCCAAAGCTTAGGTAATCTTATTACCATTATCATGTATAAGAGTCAGGTTGGCCTCAGAGAATATAAAAGATCCATCAGTTCAAGATTTTTTTTCACTGTAATTTTTATTTTCATTTTCAATGCTGTAAGAACTGGAAAATAATAAATTTGTAATATACGAGTAATTCGTTTTCAGTGAAGCACCAATGACGCAGAAGGCTTTAGGTTTTTACAGTTAAAGAAGGGGGCAGTATCCAAATTTTGTTTGTAGTGAAACTATATTTTTCTTGACCAATCTTGAAAAGAACTAATAAATTAAACTGAATATTTGATGCATAATGATATTAATTGCTAAAAGCTCATCAGTTCAAAATTTTACTGTAATTTTAATATTTATTTTTAATATTAAGTACAAAAGAAAACATTTGTAATATAATTCGTTTTCAGTAAAGCGCCAATGACGCAGTAGGTTTTAGGCTTCTGCAGTGAGGCGATACCCAAACTCTTGTTTGTAGTTTATTTTTATTCGATTCAAACTTGATTTGCATATTCTTTTCAAGTTTCACTCGTTTTAAGGTTTATTTATTCATTTACATTAATATATATTGTATGTTTGTTCGCACTGATTGTTTATTTAATTTCTGTTTGTTTTAAGTTTTATTTATACTTTAATAGCAAAATATGTGTTTTCGTTTTAAGCTTGATTTTCATATTCAATCTAAGCATTACTCGCTTTAAGATCTATTTATTCATTTATATTATTACTTGTTGTATGTTTTTGCTATGATTGTTTATTTAATTTCTGTTCGTTTTGGGTTTCATTTATTCTTTAATAGTAATTTCTGGTCGTTTTGAGTTTTAATTTTAACATGTATTTGTATCTCCTGAGCTTAAGTTTAAAATGGCCTTTACTTTTCTTTGAAAAGCTTATTTTTCGGAAAGTTTTTTTTTTTTAATTAATTTTTGTTCGTTTTTGATTGCAAAAAGTTTCAAGTTCTTATGGCATGGGAGGTACTGTTCGATTATTCTTGACTTTAAAAAACAGATCTAGAACTTTCAATTTAAAATGGAATGAGGCTTTTTTCAAAGTCTATACGATTATTGAGGCTTTTTCAAAGTCTATACGATTACCTCTTTGATAAAAACCTTATATATGAACAATCGACAGCTTGCATAACTTGTGGACAGCGATTGACAACAATGAATGGATTGAAAAAATAGCTCCAATAAGGGGGTTTAGACCATTTCACTTGCTGACACAAAGAAATCACGACTGTTTGGAATTGACCTTAATAGGATTTTGTGTGCCAAAGCAATTTTGCATCTATCACAGAGTATGTATTTTAACCTTATAATTGGATATTTATAATAGATTTCCTATGTGTTCTTCCCATTCAAAACCCCTTCCCATAAGTTATAAACCCCCCTTAATAAGTTATGCTCCAGGGCATAACTTAAAACGCCTACCCCCGGGCCCTGATGGGCTGTGTTGACACCGGAGTTTTGTTATCAGAACTTTGAACTATTTTAACAAAATGTCTATCTAAAAATTTTTATCTGATACATTTAGGGCTTGGAGGAGGGGGGGGGGCTAGTTTCCCTCCAATCTCTTTTGATTCTTAAAAAGTGAACAAGAACTTTCAATTTTCAGCCAAATGAGCCCTCTCTAAAGTTTATACAAGCATCCCCTCCATAAGAAATAATTGGAAGGATTCGGAGAATCCTTAAATTACAACCCTTACCCTGAGGGCTGTGGGGGAGTTGTCATCCTCAAAGACCTAATTTCCAGAACTTAAAACTACGTTTAATTAAATTGCTGTCTCAAAATTTTGATTGGATGTGTTTGGGGAAAAGGTGGGCGTCAGAGGGCGGTTAGTTGCCCTCAAATCACTTTCAACTATTAAAAAGGGCACTAGCCCTTTGAATTTCTAATCGAATGAGCCTTTTTTGAAGTTTCTACGACACCACCCTCTATAAAAACCTTATATGCCCCCAGGGTATAACTTAAAACCCTTGCCCTGAGGGTTGTGGGGGAGTGTCCCCTCCCCTGGATCCGCCACTGCCTTACACACTCTGTTTCTTTCCTTGTTAGGGAGGAGAGCAGATGCCTAATAGGTGTGTGTTAATACCAAAACATTCTAACTCTCATTGGACCTTCAGGTATAAACAGAATTAGTTCAAAGGAAGGGGTGGGGAAAAAGGGCGTGTGAGGTGGGTTATTTGCCCTTCGATCAATTTTGACTCTTAAGAGCAGGACTAGAACTTCCAATTTCCAATAAAATGAGCCCTCGCTGAAGTTTATACGAGAATCCCTTCCTGCCCCCGGGCCCTGGGGGGTTTTGTCGGCGCCAGAGTTTTGTTACTTAACCTTTCAACTATTTTTAACAAAATCGTATTTTTAACCCTTGCACGTAAAGCAGCTCTGGGGGGAAAGTAATAAAAAACATTGAAGCTATATAAGATTTATTCCTTTATTTATGTTTGCACCGGTTATCTTTACGTTTGTAAGATAGTTAATTTTAATTTCTGTTCGTTCGGGGTTTTGTTTATTCTTTAACAGTAATTTCTGGTCTTTTTGAGTTTTAACTATAATAGGAATTAATTTCTGCTGGTCCTGAGTTCAATATGGCTCTTTACTCTTCTTAGAAAACTTATTTGTATGTAAGGGTTTTTTTTTTTAATTAATAATAATAAAACATTGAAGCCTTATGGCCTTTGCTATAGACAGCCTAATTTACATGCCTCTGAAAAATCAAACCTGATTTTTTCACCAACACCTTCTATAAAAACCTTATATGCCCAAAGGGCTTAACGTAAAACGCTTGCCCTGAAGGTTGTGGAGGATTGTCCTCCTCAAAAATATATTTATATCTGGAAATCAACTATGCTGAACGAAATGGCTATCTCAAAATTTTGATTGGATGTGTTTGGGGGAATGATTAGCGTGGGGAGGGGAGGGCTAGTTGCCCTCCAATCACTTTTGACTATTAAAAAGGGCACTATCCCTTTGAATTTCCAATCAAATGAGCCTTTTTAGAAGTTTCTACGACAACGCCTTCTATAAAACCCTTATAAGCCCCCAGGGCATAACTTAAAACCCTTGCCCTGAGGGTTTTGGGGGATTGTCCTCCTCAAAAACATATTTTCTATCTGGAAATCAACTACGCTGAACAAAATGGCTATCTCAAATTTTGATTTGATGTGTTTGGGGGAATGATGGGCGTGGGGGGGGGGGCTAGTTGCCCTCCAATCACTTTTGACTATTAAAAAGGGCACTATCCCTTTGAATTTCCAATCGAATGAGCCTTTTTTGAAGTTTATATGACAATGCCTTCTATAAAAACCTTATATGCCCCAGGGTATAACTTAAAACCCTTGCCCTGAGGGTTGTGGGGAAGTTTCCTCCTCAAAAATATACTTTCTATCTGAAAATCAACTACGCTGAACAAAATGGCTATCTCAAAATTTTGATTGGATGTGTTTGGGGGAATGATGGGCGTAGGGGGGGGGGGCTAGTTCCCCTCCAATCACTTTCGACTATCAAAAAGGGCACTATCCCTTTGAATTTCCAATCGAATGAGCCTTTTTGAAGTTTCTACGAAAACACCTTCTATAAAAACCTTATATGCCCCCAGGGCATATCTTAAGACCCTTGCCCTGAAGGTTTTAGGGGAGTGTCCTCCTCAAAAACGTATTTTCTATCTAGAAATCAACTACGATGAACAAAATGTCTATCTCAAAATTTTGGTTGGATGTGTTTGAGGAAATGATGGGCGTGGGGGGCTAGTTGCACTCCAATCACTTTCGACTATTAGAAAGGGCACTAGCCCTTTAATTTCTAATCGAATGAACCTGTTTTGATGTTTCTACGACAACGCCTTCTATAAAAACCTTATATGCCCCCAGGGCATAACTTAAAACCCTTGCCCTGAGGGTTGTGGGGGAGTGTCCTCCTCAAAAGTATATTTTCTAGGTGGAAATCAACTACGCCGAAAAAAATGGCTATCTCAAAATTTTGATTGGATGTGTTTGGGGAAATAATGGGCGTGGGGGGGGGCTAGTTGCCCTCCAATCACTTTCGACTATTAAAAAGGGCACTAGCTTTTTAATTTCCAATCAAATGAGCCTTTTTGAAGTTTCTACGACAACGCCTTCTATAAAAACCTTATATGCCCCCAGGGTATAACTTAAAACCCTTGCCCCGAGGGTTATGGGGGAGTGTCCTCCTCAAAAAAATATTTTCTATATGGAAATCAACTACACTGAACAAAATGGCTATCTAAAAATTTTGATTGGATGTGTTTGGGGAAAGGATGGGCGTTGGGGGGGGGGGGGGGCTAGTTGCACTCCAATCACTTTCGACTATTAAAAAGGGCACTAGTCCTTTGATTTCCAATCGATTGAGCCTGTTTTGAAGTTTCTACGACAACGCCTTCTATAAGAACCTTATATGCCCCCAGGGCATAACTTAAAACCCTTGCCCTGAGGGTTGTGGGGGAGTTTTCTCCTCAAATAATATTTTCTATCTAGAAATCAATTACGCTGAACAAAATGGCTATCTCAAAATTTTGACTGGATGTGTTTGGGGGAACAATGGGCGTGGGGGAGGGGGCTAGTTGCCCTCCAATCACTTTTGACTCTTAAAAAGTTCACTAGCTTTTCGAATTTCCAATCGAATGAGTCTTTTTTGAAGTTTCTACGACAACGCCTTCTATAAAAACCTTATATGCCCCAGGGTATAACTTAAAACCCTTGCCCTGAGGGTTGTGGGGGAGTTTCCTCCTCAAAAATATATTTTTATCTGGAAATCAACTACGCTGAACAAAATGGCTATCTCAAAATTTTGATTGGATGTGTTTGGGGGAATGATGGGCGTTTGGGGTGGGGGCTAGTTGCCCTCCAATCATTTTCGACTATTAAAACGGGCACTAGAACTCTCGATTACCAATCGAATGAGCCCCTTTTGAAGTTTCTACGACGACCCCTTCCGTATGAAGTGCCTCTGGGAAAAAAATAAATAAATACGAGAAAATAATAATAATAAAACATTGGAGCCCTATGGCCTTTACTATAGGCAACGCTACAGCGTTGCCTCTGATATACAGTGATCGAAATATCCAGTATTTTTTTGACTGTTATTCACTGCCTACTAAAAAGATTTATCCCTATTTTAACTGGTATTTATCGTTAGGGAAATTCCGTTTTTAGTGTTGTGTTTTAGTTTTTTTTGAAAAAAATTTATTCCCAATTTTAGCCCGTTTTTATTTGCTTGAAATAAGTATTCCACTGGCTATATAAAATTTAAATGTTCATGCACTCTTCCTTGACTGAAAGTTTTCTGGATATCTCCTCCTCTCCCATCCTTAGAGGCTGAAGTGAAATTATGCAACAATTTTCATAAATAAATGGTTTTTAGCATTTAAAAAAAGCTTCTCATTCTATTAAACGACCCTTGTGCTGGAATCACTCTGAGATATTGTGACAAGGAATTAAACTTTGGCGTAAAGAGTGAGGTAGTGAGGAAGGGGTTGCTTCCCTTTTATACGGAATGGTTTCTGTTCATTTTTTTTCTTTCTTTTTTTTATTTGATATCTGATCATTTTCCAAATAACGCCAAGAAATACGCCTCCTCTCTTCATTCAAAATCTACACATGAAAATTCCACTATGGAAAATTTTTCTCGAGTAAATCACCCTCGGACATTTCCATCCTCGCTTCCCCCTAGAAAATTCCATCCTTGCCTCCGCCGGAACACTTGCTGCAAACGATTCCGCTTGAAAAATTCTCATTAGCTTACTTTCATTTGAAAATAGATTTATTTTATATTTAGTTCTCAAATCGTGCCGGGTTCCCCTCTCCGTGGAAAATTCTTACTAGAATTCCCTTCCTCTCCAATGGAAAGTATATTCTGCCAAAAAAATTCTCTTCCAAAACGGCTATCTCAAAATTTTGATCGAATGAATGTGGAGAAAAAAGGCGCGTGAGAAAGGGGCTAGTTGTATCTTTTTGGTCATTTAAAAGCGGTACATGAATTTTTAATTTCTGTTTGAATGAGCCCTTGTCCGATCTTGTAGAGCGATTGATTTGATATTATCAACCCTTGGAAAAACGAAAAAAAAAACAACAACAAAAAACAAAACAACACACATCTGTTATCTGTCATCTGGCAAAAAATACAAAATTCCACATTTTTGCAGATGGGAGCTTGAAACTTCTACAATAGGATACACTGATACACTGATTCTGATGGTGCAACTCTTATCAATATTCCTTCACTTTTATGGGGTGTTCCTCCTTTTATCGAAGATGAAAGGAGTTTGCTCTAAGTAAGTAAGGAGCGACCCGGGCCAATAGTAAATGAAACTCTCAGGCTCTCTAAAACCGAGAGCCTGAGAGTTTTAGTTACTATTGGCCCGGGTCGCTCCTTACTTACAGTTCGTTACCATGAACTGTTTGAAACTGTGAGATATAAAGTGCAGGTCTATAGTGACTGTATGTCTTTGAAATTTCTTTGGATGTCAGATGTTTCCTATCCAGGCCATAACTATCGTCTTGCAGAAAAAAATGGCAGAAAATAGTATTTTGTTACAATCTGTTCTATTTAGTTCGACCAAAAGAGCACTAGTTCTAAATTTCCATTCTTATAAATTCCCACTCTCACCTATCTTTGTGTGACAGTCGGTTTCATACAGTCGTCGCTGTGAAAATAAAGATGAAGAGAAGCACAAGAACAAGAAAGAAAAGTAAGAGATTCTCAATCAGGAGTTGTAAGAAATTGCTTATTAATTGGGATATGGCGTTGAAATGTTAAACATTAGGGCATTAAATTCACTGATGTGCTTCTAGGAGATAAAACTAATCCCCTTAAAACTAATCCCCTTCCTTTCTCCTTCTTTTGCTAAGTCAATCGGAGTTTTGAATGTAATCTACTTTTTGTTGGTAAACTTGATCCTGATAAGTGTTAAATAGTTTAACTAATTGTTAAATTTGAATAAGTCCGACTGTTTATTGTCACCTGGCACCCAGTTTTCATACTTGGCTTACTAACGGGCACAAATAGCCATGTCCTATGCTCACTTTTACAGAATTAATTCTGTTAGTAAAAACTGTTCTGTTAGTTTAAACAGGTAGAAAAGAACGCCCATTTTCTACGAAGAACTTGTGTCCAAATCGTTATACTTGCCGTGAAATATTTAAATTATTGTCTGTATTTTTAACCAGAATATGTTTGTACTAAGCCTTGTTGTGCCGAGCGGCCAGTTTTTATTTGACTTTAAATGCAAAGCTATAGTGAAAATTTATGAGATCTCCATAAAGATATCCTTACTGTATCCTCTGCGACACAAAACGTTTGACCTTGAATATATTAAATTAAAAATAACTAGATATACCCTCCATGGGCAACGTCAAATGTTGCAGCAACCTTTAGCAGACTTTAGTGGGAAAAGTGCTCCGGGAGCAGCATTTTGGTCTTGTTTAGTCGTAAGTGATTTGTTCACTGTCATCGTTTATTTGCCATCGATGATATGCCCCAAAAAGAATTCTTCTTCAAACAAAATGATGGTGCATCTTTAAAAGATAATTTGAAAATATGCTGTTTCTGCTTAAAACCAGCTTTGTTCTCTATTTCTTTACATCCAACTGATAATTAGTCTCAATTTATGATTCTACACCTTGTAGACAAGCTAATGTTATATTACTATTATAATCTCTCGTTTTTTTATTAACGCCATACCTATTTTGCGACGGAATGTAGTGCACACTGCCGTAGGTCGTCAAAAGCTCTGGGTGTCGTGCAAGGGTTTTTTTTAGTTTTAAGGTGAGCTTCTATGTAAGAATTTTTACTCAATAGTATTTGACCCAACTTATGTCAATACTGTTTTTCTGTTGCACAAAAGAGCCAAAAACAGAATCTTGCTTTAGCGCGAATTTTCTTTTGTTCTTGATTTAATAAAAAAACAAGATTTTTCAAATAATGGTCGAAGTATCAGATGCAACCCGGTAAAGAACGTAGTTCAGCCCATAGTAACCGAAAGTTTTAAAATGTGTTTTTAACAAAAAAAAAGAAAAGAAAAACAACTACTAAAAATGAAAGAATCGCCATTTGGAGCTGCTTCAGCTTCAGGAATGGTAACAGTAATTTCCGTTAGTCTTAATCGTAAAAGTTTAGCGTGAAACCCCTCAAAAATCGTGTCGGATCGAAATGAAAATTGCACTATTGGAATCACCATAGCCGTAAGCCTTGTAAAGCAGAGTAACTGTACCCCATCTTGAGCAACAAGGAGAATCGCTTTCGCATGGGAAATAGTAAGTAACAAAAGATAATCTTAAAATAAAAGATACTTTTTAACAAAAACTGCATCTTCATGTGCAAGATGATATAACACATATCTTTTGACACGAAAAGTTGTAACACACGGATCTTTTGAAATGAAAGTAAGGAGCGAAACATAAAACGAACAAAATAATTCCGTAAACATGAGTGGCTATCCCCTTCTCATCCCCCTCCCTCTTTACTTAAGTATGAACTTTTGTTTCCAATTCTTTAAGAACGACTGAAAAACGACGACCGTTGAATTGCCATAAAAAGTATTTTTAAAAGACTATAAAACTTTAGCGTGAAGAGTGAAACTAGAGGATGGAGGCAGCACATTCATACAGTGACGGATCCAGGGGAGGGGCAAGGAGGTGCGCGCTCCCTCCCCCTAACGCATTATAAAGTAGTGTAGTTTACTTAATTAAGGGGAATTCGTGCTAATTAAACTTGCTCCTAGCGCAAGTTTATCTGATCAACCTAATTTTGCCCCCCCCCCTCTAAAAAAATCCTGGATACACCCCTGCCCTCATATACTTAGTAATTTATGGTTTGTTTTGAGCTTTAATGTCACTCCTTAATTTTATTTGATTTTTTTATTTAACTTCTACTCGTTTTTCAAATCATACCCAGATATGATGATATGTACTGGAACATCATCCAAGATTTGACGAGGGGCTATCTTCCCCATAAATGCTCTACTGTATATTTTTAAATTGTATATGCAATACTTGTAATTGGATTGACAGTGTCTTAGATTTGTAAAGTAAAAGTTTGCATGAGAATTAACATAATTTCTCTAGCACTTGACTAAGTGACTTAGCCCTTCAAATACATTTGAATAAAAAAAAATAATAAAAAAATGGCAGAATAATTTGGATAGGAAACTGAGGTCAATTTGGAAATGAAAGAGCATAGTTCCAAAAGTGTTTTCCTTTTTTTTGCAAATGAAGTGAATTTTCTCAGTGTCATAAATTTTTGGGGGCAACTTTAAACTCAACGAGTTTTATTTTTGGAATTCAGATAAAAAAAATCCAATTCTTTTATTGCAAACATTACTATCATTTTTTTTTATTTTTGGTCACTATAAGCACGAGTCACTCTTCATTTATAGTTCGTTCTGGGGGAATTAATGACGACGCTACATATACCCCTCCACCTATCCACCTTGTGTGTCGGTGAGCATGTGAATGCAATCTTTTATATTACAAAGACAAAAATTTCTTCAATAAGAAGACAGTTATCGTCCCGTAGCACCTATATTCAGGCTTAAACGAAAGGAAAGAGGCTTAAAGATCTGGTTATAGACCCCCTCCCCTCTCGATCGCTCTTTTATATTTACCTGATCGCTTATGGAAAGTTAAAAAATTTAAATTTAAATAAGTACCTTTTTGAGGAATCAGGTATCATAATGTAATGACCCACCCACGAGCCCTTCTCAATGTTAGCTGATGCGAGATTGTATATCGCTGTAATTAGTTGTATCAAACATTAAGTGAATCAACTTGATTAGCCATTTATTTTGTACGTTCTAAGCGATTTTCTTAGGAACGCTAGTGCCACCATACGGCACTACTGCATCTGAAACTGTGAGTTATAATATATATATATATATATATATATATATATATATATATATATATATATATATATATATATATATATATATATATATATATATTATATATATATATATATATATATATATATATATATATATATATATATATATATATATATATATATATATATATATATATATATATAGTTTTCAATAATTTCAAATCGATTGGATACCTCAAAATTTTTGATGGAAAGCTTGGATTTGATTCTTCCGGGTTTGCCGTATTTGGGTGAAAACTATGGTTCAGTGTCATAAAATGGCAGAAAGTGCCACTTAGCCTAGACACAATCCTTTTGGATAGTTAAAAAGAGGACCAGAACTTTTTATTTCTGTTCAAATGGCCCATTTCCCGGTTTTCTAGGACGATTGGTTTAACCTGATAATCCCTGGGAGAATATAGTAAAAAAAACAACAACAACAAAAAATAAGCAAAAAATAACAATATTCGTATAAGATGGTCAATTTATAATTATTTGTTCGGCATTTGCATTTGACACAACGACTTTACACAAGGGATACTTGTCTATTATATAAAAAACACTCGAGACGATATAAAGAAAGTGAAGTCATTTGCGGACTTTAGGAATTAATTTCTACTAAACGTATTTATAATCAGAATGTATAGCCATATTTTAAGAGCTTTTTAAGAACTGCTGAAAACTCAGAAAAACAGAATGGCCACAAAATATTGCATGTCGAAACATCTGCTTTAAAATAAAGGGAGAAATTCCTTTAATCTTGTAATATAAAAATTTCAACATAATAACATATTTTTGGCCAACATCTTGTTCAAGCATACCATACAACTAAAAACATAGCCTGTTGAAATCTAGACCCTCTTTCTCAGAAGAGGGGGAAAGAATACTTTATACAATTGTCTGAAAAAGACTAATTTTTGTCGTATTCAGAAATAAAACTAAAATGAAGTATATTTTCGATTCCAGCTTCACGAAATTAGCAACAACAACCTCAAAAAAGAGTTTTTGTGTATACCTTCGTATATACTTCATTTTTCATCTTTTTTCAGAAAACTGCTATAGTAACTACCCAACCTACTATAAAAGAGAATCGTCAGTGCCTACGCCAGCTAGCTACGTTTTGTAAGCCTGTGATGAAAATTTATCGTCAATTCGTTAGCGGTAAGTTTCGAGTTTCTAGGCTACAGACATAATTTCCAAATCTAGACAGCTAGGTAGGGAACATCACCGTAAGAAAGGATTGTTTCTAGCAGAGTTGCTTCAAAGAAGAAATTAAATAATAAACCCTATCCTACCTGAAAAAATAAAATAAAATTCCAATAAAAGTTAGTGAACTACCGAAGTTGAAATAATAAATTTTTCAGAAAGTGTCATCATCTTCTGCCAATTCTTAGTGAACTTGAGCTTCTTTTTTTGTCTGTACTTGCTAGGGATTGCTTTTTTAGGAACGTAGTGTCGACCTGGAGGGCATAACCAATTGACGATCAATAACAGTGTATCAAGAAACAAATTGAAAAGAAACTCTCTTTCCCATCCAAGTGATATCGTTGATTACTTATTTTCTAATCTTGTCGTGATAGCAGTGCATAGCTAGTTAATTCCTGAGTACCCCTTCCCAAAGTAAATTTTTCACTCCGCTCCTGGTCTACGTTGTAGTATATAGACTTCCGAAGCTGTTGTACCTAATAATGATACAACTGAAACATAATTTAGAAATGACTTTTATTTTTATTAAATAAAAAAACAAGTTTTTTCAACTGAAAGTAAGGAGCGATATTAAAACTTAAAACGAACATAAATTATTCCGTATACGAAAAGAGCTGTCCCCTCCTCAACGCCTCGCTTCTAACGCTAAAGATTTTATAGTTTAAAGAAATAAAGTTGTGAGAAAGAGTCAAATTTTAGCGTAAAGAGTGAGGCGTCAAGAAGGGGACAGCCCCTTTCATATACGGAATAATTCCTGTTCGTTTTAAGTTTTAATATCGCTCCTTACCTTCAGTTGAAAACACTTTTTTTTATTTAATTTCTGAACGTTTTTGAATTAATGCAGCTGTGATTTTGGCTCACCGTACATGAATAATTAAAACCAAATTTGCATATTAATTTTACTTTTTTTTTGGCTAAATGGCTTTCTCGAAATTTTGTTCTGACGTAAGTTACGAATTAACTTACGTAACGAACTTTTATATTCGTATGTTTTTATTGCCTCTATTAGGGAGTTCGCCCCCTAGTCAATACCTCGCTCTTTAAGCTAAAGTTCAAATTTTGTTCGAATCACAAACCCCTGAATCACAAAGGCCGATTAATAAGAATGGATAGCTCTTTTGAAAGTACTAAAAAAAACTTTAGCGTAAAGAGCGAGGTATTGACTAGGGAGAGAACCCGTTCATATACGTAATAATTTCTGTTCGCTTTAAGTTTTAATGTTGCTCCTTACTTTCAGTTGAAAAAAATTGTTTTTTTATTTAGTTTCTGACCATTTTTTAAATAATGTAGGGAAATCCGGTGCCCCCTTCATAGAAACATTCCTTCCCCCAAGGAAACATCCTCCATGGAAAGATCCTTCCCCGTAACCACCCTCCTCTGACACCCCCCACCAGGAAAGAATCCCTCCTGAAAATGTCTGTATACTTCCCACTAGCCAATACTATATGTAAACAATGGGCAAAGTTCATAACTTGCAGCCCTTCCCTCGGGAACTGTGTGGGATTAAGTCATCTTCAAAGAAATGTTTATTAGTTTTTCGGCTATGCTGAACAAAATGGCTATCTCAAAACTTTGATTGGGTGACTTCGGGAAAACAATGAGCGTGGGAGGGGGCCAAGTTGCCCTCCAATTTTTTTGGTCACTTAAAAAGGGCACTAGAACTTTTAATTTCCGTTCAAATGAGCCTTCTCACTATATTGTAGGACTACTGGATCGATAGGATCATCCCTGGAAATAAAACACATCAGTGATCTTTCTTCTGGAAAAAAAAAATACAAAATTCCACATTTTTCAGATAGGAGCTCGAAACTTCTATAACAAGGTTCTCTGACACGGTGAACCTAATGGCATGATTTTCATTAAAGTTCTATTGCTTTTAGGGGTTGTTTCCCCCTTTTTTGAAAATAAGCCACATTTTCACAGGCGCTTAACTTTTGATGGGTAAAACTAAACCTGATTAAACTTATATATTTGAAATCAGCATAAAAATTTGATTCTTTTGATGTATCTAATGGTATCAAAATTCTGTTTTTTAGAGTTTTGGTTACTATTGAGCCGGGTCGCTCCTTACTTACAGTTCTTTACCACGAACTGTTCGATCTCTGGGCATGGAAAACCATTGTAAGGTTGTATGGGCAAGCGTGAGGCCAGGCCTTATGAGCTTAAATTTAATATTATCAATGTAATACTGGTATTAACGACAATTTATGTAAAAATCTTATGCTTCACTTTTTCAAATTCAGGACAAATACAAGCGGGAAAATATCAAAGGAGCTAAACATTGAAATGTTGGTTCTTTTCCATTCAGATTTTTGTAGTATTAACTGTAATTAAGGAGTGTTTTTGTAGCCAGAAATGTCAATATGCCAGTCTTAAGAAACAAAAATTATGTAGCCAATTCCAAGGCCGGGGCCCGGTTCTGGGCACGCTGCAGGCTTGTATATATATTGATATTCGTTGTCGCTTGTCTTCTAATGCATATTAGATAGATAGATAATTTATTTAGCCACTAGGCCATACACAAACATTACAATGATTATATAAGACAACAGCCAGCATACACTTAAATAAATGGTATAACCACTGACAACAAAGAAAAACCTTAAACCCATTATTTACATCTTTTTAAACCCTCTTTTATAAATCCAGTCACTGCTATAATTGCCTCCCGGGATGAAGATTTAAGGATCCCAGGAAAAAACACTTCCCCATCACCTAAATACTTCAATCTTAAATCTGAAAGCCCCTGGCACACCGTCAAAAATTGGAGCAAATATTTATATGACCTTCTTCTTGATGTCACGGCTTCAGGTTAGGTTTGATGCAACCACTTCGGGAAAAAAAATTATGAAAAGGCATATAATTCTAACAAAAACATGTTATAAATAAATACACAGTTGTTCGTTTAACTTTAAAGGGAGTATATATATACTCATTATTCTTTTGTTTTAAGTCACGGGGTGTCATAGCTATATATATATATATATATATATATATATATATATATATATATATATATATATATATAATATATATATATATATATATATATATATATATATATATATATATATATATATATATATATATATATATATATATATATATATATATATATATATATATATATATATAATATATATATATATATATATATATATATATATATATATATATATATATATATATATATATATATATATATATATATATATATATATATATATATATATATATATATATATATATATACTACTGCTACTACTGCTACTACTACTACTACTACTACTGCTACTACTACAACTACTAATACTACTACCACTACTGCTACTACTGCTAACAACTTACTGCAGAACTAAGCCACATGACGCAGAACGCATCCTAGTCATCTCAACCATTCCCTAATTCCATTAGGGAATCACAACGCTTACCCTCTGACGCACACCCAATATAATGACGACCAATATCAAATCCCAATATGTTGACGACCCATGCATACCCCTCGACCAGATTTCTGAACACGAATAAACCAGTACGAATAGGATTTTGGAACGTAAGGACCATCTCGGATCTTACAAAAACTGAGCAAGTTCTACAAGAGTGCGAAAACTTTCGGCTTGACATCCTCGCAGTGACCGATGCACGATGGAAAGGCTGTGGAGAAAAGAAGTTCAAAGCAGTAAACAGCAACACGACTTATAAGGTTCTGTACAGCAGAAAAGCGGAAAGACATGCAGCTGGAGTCGCAGCTATATTGAACCCAAATGCAGCAAAATCTCTTTGCTCGTGGAATCCGATTAACGAGAGAATCCTGTATACACGATTTGCATCTAAACATGCAAAGTTGTCGCTAGTCATCTGCTATGCACCAACAAATGATGCCGATGAAGCCTCGAAAGACGATTTTTATGAAACCCTCCGGTCCATCCTAGACTCCATCCCTCTCCATTACGTCACTTGCCTGGCAGGCGACCTAAATGCGAAAGTTGGTGAGGACAGATCTTATTGCCCCGAGGTGTTGGGACATCACGGGCTTGGAACTATCAACGAAAAAGGTGCAAGGCTAGTCAGCTTTGCCATGTCGAACGACCTGTTGATAGGAGGTACATTATTCGAGCACAAAGATATCCATAAGTATACATGGACATCCCCAGACAAAACTGTCAAAAATCAGATTGACCACTTTCTGATCCGACGACGGTGGAGAACTAGTCTGAAAGACGTGAGGAGTTACAGATGTGCGGACATCGGGTCGGATCATGAACTTCTTGTAGCAACACTCAAGTTGAAACTGCTTTCCAACAGATCTCGACAACTAACAAAATAACCTAGAAATTTTAACGTGAAGAAGCTCAGAGACAAGGATGTTAGGAGACAATTCAGCATTAAACTTTCAAACAGATTCGAGGCACTTGCTGATAAAGTTTGGACGACTATACAACAAAACTACACAGAAACTGCTGAAGAAGTTCTTGGCTTTAAAAAGTCAATAAAGGAACAGTGGATATCCCAGAAGACATGGGACTTGATCGAAGACCGCAAGAAAATAAAACAGAGCATGCTCAGTAATGATCCCTCTGCTGATGTCATGAAAGACACAGCGTATAAAGAAATGGACAGTGAAGTGAATAAAAGTGCTAGATCAGACAAGCGACAGCACCTCAATAAGAAAGCAAGAATGAGAGAAGAGGCAGCCCGACGTGGTAACACGAGAGCCGTGTACCGCCTAACTAAAGAAATCGTTGGGAAGACCAACGTACAAGATGGACCAGTAAAAGAGGAAAACGGAAGACTGCTATCCGATCCAGATGACCGGAAAAATAGATGGGCGGATTATTTCGAAAGCCTTCTCAACCGCCCGTCCCCTTCTGTTCCACCAGATATTCCGGACAGCCCATTTTTGGATCTCCTCATTAATGAAGACGAGCCAACGGCGAATGAGATCCTTTCAGCCTCGAATAAGCTGAAGAATGGAAAATCTCCGGATAATGAACATATATCTGGAGAAAGGGTAAAATCATCAATCAAAAGGTCCCTTTCGGTGTGGCTAGGCTTCTTTTCCCTCCTCTGGCAAAAAGAAAAAGTCCCCAAAGACTGGAGAGCAGGAACCATTATTAAATTGTTCAAAAAAGGAGACGCGACAGTCTTTGGCAATTACAGAGGCATCAACCTCCTCTCGATACACGGAAAACTCTTCTGCATAATCATCCTGACAAGACTTCAAGCTGCCTTAGACCCGCATTTACGCGAGGAGCAACATGGATTCCGACCAAAAAGATTTTGTGCCTATCTGATATTCACACTGCGCACTATGCTTGAAGAATCAAATGAGTGAAGACAACGTCTATATCGTATTGTTCGTTGACTTTGAAAAAGCGTTCGACTCACTAGACCGCCCAATACCAGTAGGGATGAGAGTGCCACCACAGAAGGGGCATAATTTATTCATGGTTCTGTTTTTTGAATGTTTCGTTGTTTGATGGTTCTGTTCTGTTTATTGATGGTTATGGGTGTTGTTTCAGGGTTCTGTTTGTTGATGGTTGGTTTGATGTTTTTTTCATGGTTCTGTTTGTTGATTGTTATGGGTGTTGTTTCATGGTTCTGATTGTTGGTCAACTTGTTTGTTGTTTCTTGGATGTAGACAGAAGTTCAACAACAATTGCTGGATAATCGAGTCTAATGGGACAGGATCACGTGTCTCTTTCTAGGCCAATCATAGGAGTCGGAAAAACTAACGGGACAAGATCGCAGTGAATATAAGGAAGGATTTTTGCTATAGTTGTTATTAGTGTGAGAATAGAATTCAAGGAGTGAGAACAGTTTGACTTTACTCGTTTATTAGGATATATTTGTAATAATGAGTGGAATTTTTACACTCTTAGAAGTTGATAGTGGAGTCAGTAGTAATGATACAAGAGCACCAAACATTGCGGTGGAAATCACGAGAGGATCACGGTTTTGTCTGGAATGGGATGAAGTATATGCAAGATATGTGTTATCTTTGAGCAAATTTAAAATGGAGGATCAATTATGCTTCGCTGCAAAAGTTGACATAGTACATGTGAATAGACTTCAAAATACTTTAAATGCAATAGTGAAGCATATCGAAGACAATAAGTTATATCGCTAATTGTACATGTGTAATATATATATATTATTGTTGTAATTAAACAATAAAATTGTTTCGAAATCGAAAATGTCACCCTTTTCTTTATGTAAGGTTATCGAATATTCATAAAGTAGAACGAATCATGGTTAGTCTAGAGTTAGCAGTGAGAGTGATAGGATTTAAAAATGGATAAATTTGAGAAAGAGAGAATTAGATCGAATCTTGTGATTATGGAAAAAACACTTGATTGTGGATGACGATTTTCCCGCCTTATCCATTCAACGGAAGATATTCTCACAGGGGACACTTGACAATAAAATGAAAACTGATTCTCCCCCATTGGACTATTGTACGAATGAAGCTTTTACGACGTGACTTAAATGCTTTTACTCAATTTATTGATATATTAATTGAAACAAAGCAGAATAATATCGTGGATATACTTTTGAAAACATTGCCATAGATTCAATGTAGATGGCTCCCCCTTCGAAAGACGTAACGTCACAGAGTTACTCCTCTCCCATTCCCCTCTGAATTTATTGAACGAGGATCATTTTCTTTTTAGCTGTGAGAGAATTGACATCGGAAACCAAAAAAATGTTCTATGCATGTCCACTGTGCATGTACAGTCTTGGCAGTTAGTCATCATGTGAGAATTGTACAATTATTGATGACTATAACGAAAAGTACAAATTATGCAATCCTTGTAAATTACATAGAGGATATGCAGTACAAATTAAAGGATGTAATTCATGTCTTGAAGAGATTTGTGACTCTCACCCTAGAGGACATCTATGCTCCAATTGCCACTATGACAAATGTGATCAGTGGGAGAATACTACCCAGGTATGATTGGAAAGAACCCCAAACGTGATTTTAGTTTATTTCTACGAGATTGGTATCGTCGTGGATTTAAATTATTTTGGGAGGAAGAATCAGGTCTACGTTTCAACTGTTGGGGTAACAAGACAATTTGGTTTCTACGTCATCGTTGTGACGACACTGCCTTTTATGACTGCAAACCGAGTGATTTTTATTTGGCAGTTACCGAATGTGATTCACCATTTGAAAACACTGTATGTGATATTGCTTCAAATAGACAGATTGAAACACGTGAATTTCACAATATGAATGCAAATAGTATCATTGACTATACAAAGAGATATGACAAGAGTGAAGTTACATTATACTGTAGAAATGTGACCCTGACTTTGCAGCCAATCAAGATCAATATACAGTGAATTCAAATGATCTACCAGCGTTAGTGGTTCACGACAGTTGCCTATACACCGCAGAAGAAATCTAAAGTGAAGAATAAAAACATTGTTATATATATACATTTCTTTATTAATAAACAAATTCACATTAATTTTTTAAGCACTTTACTCGTAGGGCACTAAAATCAATATTATACAGGTCTGAGAGGATATTTTCCACCATAAAGTCGTTCAGACGTGGATTGTCTGCATAAATGTTGAGAAACTGCTTGTAAGTATAGCCGCCACATCTGAACACGAAATATAGTAGCGCATGGAAACCACGGCTTTTAGTCGTCAGATCCTGCACTCTCTTCCGATTTTGAATAATAGTTTTCCCACTGCTCACAATATAGTTGCTGATGTGTGGAGTGTAGAATGTATAGGGTAGGCCGAGAGGATCAAAAAATTCAATCGTCTTCATTGTTTGAAAGATGCACAACCAATAGCCAGTATTCACAGTCGACGGACTGCGGTTAACAATGATTAGGGTATTGTTGTCACTTTGAATTTTTCCAAGAAAGTCCGAGGGCAGACAATAGGATCTGTATTTGGACATGTAGTGGTCCATATTAAATACATTGATTATTTGACTAGTGTTCATGGTGCGAGGTATAGTAGAACACTGCCTTCGGGAGTGATTTCCCAATAGGTTTCAAATTGATTTAGTGAGATTAGTGCAATACTCTCAGCTAATGGATCGGCAAATGTACACTCTAAACACACACTCCCCGTTCGTACTATACTCATATCCTGGGTGCCAGACAAATCCAATACAATAATACCATGTGTTTTAGCGAACATTTCTTCGGTTATACCATTTTCAAATAGTTGTGAATCATGATCTAGGGTTTGCATGGTCAACTCATATAATGTCCTATAGGATTTATCAAAAGATAGATTGTAGAGTGGGATTCCATTTACTTTGCAGACAAGAGATGAAAGCCCAAACATCTCAAATTTATGTGGGCAGCCAGTCCACGATCCTATTGCACTAGCGCTTTTTACAAATGCCAATGCTAATTTTGACGGAATTTCACAATTGATAAGGGATGAGTCGGCGAAGGTGCGTGAGCCTGTGGCAATATGACGTTGATTGGTGATTGTATGAGGAACAAATAGTTTAATATTATTTCCACTGGCTCTCAGTTTTTCCACTGCCAAAGCAACAGAACTCATTACCTGCTGTTTGCGTACATGTAGTATTGCCGAGGTGAGGGAGAGAGTTAAATCAGGATTGGCAGCAAGTTCCTTTTGTAAGATGATATTGGATGGAGCAAGCGTCAATTTTATATCCACTTTAATGTTGGGTGGTAACCATTGGGGTATATTAAATATGTCATGATATATTTTTCCAACTAGATATAATTCCCTAGTTGCAGCATTTTTCAGTGCATCTGTACTATCAGTATTAGCAATATATTCATATCCATTGGAGGTGCCTCTCAATTCCTTGTATGACTTGGGTGTCATCAACATGAATTTCATATAGCTTGTATAATTTGAGAGATTGTTGCTTGTGCTCACCAGTGTGCCATTTATGTAGACACTGACTTGACGAAATAAATTATGTAATATACAATATTCATAGGGTATTCCATCGGCAAGAATTGGCAATGTATTATCGGATTTCCGGATTTTCATTTGTAAATCTATAAATGTCAAAGACATGTCCATAAAATAGTCTTCATTGGAATAAATTTGAAAGTGGATATTATCGGAGAAGGGTTTTTGTGGATAAAATTGTTCATAGTATCCATGTTTTACACTCACATCAACATTTTCTGCGTTGAATAGATTTAAAGATGAAGTGATTGAAGGTTGGGAATCCTTATGCGGTAGATATGCCATCTATGAAAAGGAATCTAGTTTCCATCTAACAATTCTCTTCCTGGGGTTTCTTCTTCTACTGTTTACTGTGCGTGTCATCTTTTTCCTTCTTTTCTTTGACAAGGGTGATGTCTTTCGTTTCTGACCTGAGTAGAGACTGATGAGTGGGGCACTGTTTCTCGACCTTTTTAAACCTTTTCCATTTTGATGAGATTTCAATTGTTCGCCAACGGTTCGCGCACTGGACCTAAGATTTTCCGAAGCACTCTTTTTAAAATCCTTGCCAGAGCTCCAATCGTATAGTGTAGAGGATGCAAAAAATGTCGCAGCCGGTACAATATATTTTCTAGCCAGAGGTAGTGCAGAGTGAAACAGCTTAGCAAACCAACTGCCAAGACCATAGCCAGACATTGATGAGCGACCTTTGTAATAGTCCATTCCATTACCCAGTTGTCTTGGGCCAAGAGTATTAACATAGCAGTAAATATCAGGACAAATACCACTTTTCTATTAGACATCTTGTTGTTGAATGGGTCGAAAATGACATGTAATCACAGCCAAACCTTTTGATATTGCTAGGGGATCACCTAATTCAGTTCTTAGTGTTAACCGACAGAGTTCCAAATAGGAAATGTTTACGGGGATATACTGAAGATGCTTTATACTGTTTTGGTGAATATGTTCTTGATAGCTTTTTCGTTCAAATACTCGTAGGAGGGGGACATTGCTATTGCCAATTCTCGATGTTTCAACAAATGAAACGTAGATAAATATACATGTGTCCGTGTAGAAGGCAGGCGGGTAGTCAGCAAAAATAAAATTAGTATTTCCACCACTTTTACCATTGATTATATTGAGCTTAAAGCCAAGAACATCCTTTAGATTATCATTGAGAATAACCTTTTCAGCGGCAATGGATGAACTAATGTAGATCTTGCCATCTTCCTTTGAATAGTTGAAATGAAAGGCTCCTTTTTACGAGCGGAAATTATTTCATTGATAGAACGACATAAATCATTCATACAGGTGAGTTCTTCGTAGGGTAATTCAATATATGGATAATTCATCCAATTGATCTTTTGAATTTGTTCTTGATCAACTGGGGGTGGCGGCCAATCATAGGGTCTAATTTTTATATCATATTTGCGATCTTTTGTCATGTCATATGTATTTTTGAGAATGCAGTCGACAAGAGCCACTTCATACGCGCTTCGAATTTGATGGTGGGAGAGAGTTTCGTCCAAAAATCACTTGTTCTATTCAAATCATTGTAGAGAGGATCGGAAACATTGGACATGAATGTCACATAGAAATCATTGGGCATTGTTAATGTCTTCAAGTGCAACCAAGAATCAAAATCAGAGTTTTATCCTAGCCAACGAACAAGCAACTGTGTCTTGCCCCTGCGAGTACGACTCTTTAATATCTTTTCAATTTGATAAATTTCCCTAGTGTTTCTAACTTTTTGCAGTTCATATTCATAAAAACCGCCGAGAATCTCATCATCTTTGGTGTCTCGCAGTCGATATGTCGTGGGTTCGGTGTCCAGGATTTTGGACACTTTAAAAAGTTCAGTGCTCCGTAAATAATTCCCCTTTTCAAAAATATTGGTGGTTCTATTAATTAGAACAGTATCGCCAACATTGAATTTCTTCTTCACAATTTTTTCTATTTTACTGGAATGTTGCTTTAGAAAAGCATCAAATGTACAATCACTGCAATGAACTTCCTGGGGGCTAACATTGGACAGGGATCGATGTGTTCGTTGGTTATCTATGTCAGAGGCAACTTTAAAAAGTGTTGTGGGGGAACTTAGACTCCCCGCTTCACCAATATTTTCATAGACATGTTTCAGAACTTCATCCATTTTGAACTCAAACACGTAGTGTAATGTCCACTCCCCTTTTGCACACTGGAGGGTGAATCAATACGTCGTCGCTTTTGTCTAGTAGCCACCATCGTTGGTATTATCAAATCATTGCTTCTGCTGCTAGGAGTGCTAGTATTTTCCAAGATTGAATTAAAATCTTCCTCTTCTTCTTTTTTAAATGGTATTGTTAGAGGACTATTTTCTCTTAATTTCTTAGAATTTACTAATTGCCAATAAGACTTTTGGGGAAGCTTGATGCATTTAGAAAGGTGTATAGATTATTGTCAAATGATAAAAGTCCTTTACGATTCGTCACCATATCACAAATTAAATCAACTAGATTATAACTTTTTCCCTGAATTATAATTCGTTTCCCTGTGCTATCGACTTGAACTTGATGATCATCACCACCACTTCCAACATGAGATATGTTAATACTCTTTTACTCTGTTCTCGATAGGTCACTGGTAATAGGTTTCCATTTGATGTCACTATTGAATTCAATTCCATCTCCTTTGATTGTGCAGAATCTTGAGGAGATATTTCCTGTTTTTGGGGGTCTATGACCATGACGGCGGGTCTCTCACGATACGATCTATGTCTGTCCACACGTCGCAATGCATCTGGAAGTAAAACTAGCCTTTTATCATCGGCAATATTTTCATCATTAATGAATTTGGTTAGATTGTTCTCAAAATGTTCTACGGGTGAGAGGACAAGTTCAAATGGCGTCAATTTATATGGTTTAGCCAGTTAGAGAAAACTGTTTACAAGTCCTACAATTATTGGTAGTAAAAGTGTAAAAAAGCTACCGCCCGCTTAAAGGAGATGTTTTCCTTTAAAATTTTTTCCTTTGTTTTTACAAGCCAAGGCACGTACAGCGGAAAGGTATTGCTTTGTCTGTTGTCTAACACCTTCTGGCAAGTGTACATTGCCCTCAGTTAAATTTACACAAAGTTCAGATATTAGATTAATGAAACCATTGTAAACGCCATGTTTGAGTACAGCCTTCCTCAGTGGAGGTTTTGAAGTGCCTAGAACGGAAAATAAATGTCTATTTTCATATAGTTTCTTCAGTGTCATGATGGCAACTAATAGCCTTTTCTACTGTTCACCGGAAGATATACAGTAATTTATTTGTCAAAAATATCTGTGACTACACGTAGATCCTCGGGTGTACTCTGATTAAGATCTAGCAAAATGTACCCATAGGGCTTATTTGTCGCCTGACTGTACGCTGACAGCAGAAATTTTGGAGCACCTGGATATATTTGCTTATTGAGAGTTAGTAGCAAGCTAGAATCACGAACAACTCGGTAGATAGTATAGATGGTGCAATTCAACGCAAGGGTTCTCATACATTTGCTCTGATGAAACAGATTGTGTAGAACTAAGGTTATGGAAATGTGTTCATGATGAGAGCGAACGGTAAACAGTTGTAGCATTTCCCGTGAGAACTGTTCAATTGATTCAGCCAGATCATCAATAATCAGCCATGAGTTTGGTTCAATACTATCGAAAACATCAAGTCCCCGTATGAATTGTATTGGCATGGATGTGGCAGTGGGAATAGCTTTTATTTGATCGTAGGACTCCTGCCAAATACTATAGCAATGGTACATTTTCTTTGGTTTTTCCAAAAACATTTTATTACAATTTTTAATTATTTTAAAGCACCAGCTTCTCAGCAGATTTGGGGATAATAATGTAGGTAAATGAGTTGTTTACTCTTGGACTATCTAAACCCCCTCCCTCCCTGTGCATACTTACCAAAGCCGGTAAAATAAATTTCAAATCATAATTTGAATTGTGCATGAAAACCGGTATAAAAACTGCTCGTTGACATTCACATTGCACGGTTGATGTGCCACACCTCGAAAATTACTACCCCCTGACGATATTTCCTGCCACAAGTGATTATGATCCCTGAATTTCCCCTTCCCCACTCTTTTCCCCCTAGTCCCTTTCCCCTTTGTCCCCTCTTCAAATTTCCCCTTGCAAACCCAGCATATTGCCTGATTTTTTTATGACCAGACGATCCTCTGCCAACAATAACATCGGGTAGTGAGTATTTCTCAAACGGGAAATAGCTCCATTTGCAGTGACAATTAATTTAGTCAATGGCTTCATCATGGACTCATTCTCGTCCAATGTTTCGACTATTTCTAACAATTGCATAGTGTTACAGCTGTCTCTTTGTGCGTGGGCATATGAAATTGCAACAGCTTGATGTTCTTTAATACGATTCGGAAATTGGAGGTCGTTCACTTCCACTAGATTATCTTCACAATTCAAACCTATTTTATTGCTTTGCAGGAGCGTATTCTGAAAATTTTCAAATCTCAAGATAGCCCTGTCACCCGAAACCGTTTCCACCGATTGATAGCCGTGATGCCTGCAATGCTTCACGTGATTTTGTAGCTTTAAATTACTACAAAATTCGGACAGGCATGTTGGACAGTAGAAACGTACCCCTAGATCCTTCCCCCTCTCAGAACTCTACTGATATCCGTAATAGGATTGAAATGACCAATTGCATTGGGTTAACTAGGCGGTGTATATAACAACCAAGCCCGGTGTTTCACCGATTCAATCGACGGGCCCCTTACTGGGAATATTACCCCCTTTTTATTAGAACGAATACCCTCTTGAAATTCTTTTTCATATTGGAGCACAGTAACGCCGATATTTAAATGAACGTTGGCCCGTTCAAAAATATCAATCGACCTGAGTGTTACTGGAAATTTTCCCTCTAAACAAGAGAAATCTACAGGGGGAAAATCAGACCCCTCTTTCTCACGTATAGCCCAGTATTCCAAATTTTTCTTTGTAGCTTCTTTTCGTAGCGGTTCGAAAGCTGATATGAGGAAAGCGTACATGAAACATTTTTGGCCTGTTTCAAAATAGATTCGTTGAACGCCCTTGCATCCTTCTAAATCGGGATTATATTTTAAAATTATAGCCCTCTCCCTATGCCCCTCTTAAAATAAAATCATTTTTAAATTTACATATATTTACACTTAAATTTTCAACAGATAAAACCACAGACCCACTCCCGTTCTCATTATAATCTTTGATATGCGTGATAATAGTGTAGATCCATTGCATAAAAACTATTTCATAATTCTCCAAATGAGAGTGCAACACCAACATCTCGGTGTGTACATAGTGATCGTACGCCTCGCTTTGTCCTTCATTCAGATAAAATATTTTTAAAACAATTGAAGCCTTTAATGGAGTCCCTACCCCCCACACCTGAAACTGGTTTTCTAAAAGTTTATGAATTTTTTCTACATATTCATGGACGATATAAATGGGTTCGGTTATAAAATTTCCCCCAATAAGTGAATTAAACGGATCCTCAAAAGTTGCAGTATAAACGACTATTGTATTCAATATCGAATTTGTTTGTTGAAATTCTGGTAGTGATGTGAATTGTATATCATTACCCTTCCCCCTTGTATATTATCATTAGCTAAACCCCCTCCCCCACTTTGTTCAATAATAGGGCTTTGAGAATCCATCGAAGCCATTTCAATTTCAATTAAATTTGATCGAACAGTGACTATATTCATTAAATCAGTGGGGGGAGGGTTCTCATTTAACTCTTTGGTAAAATTGTCTAAAATTTGTATTGTATTCGGGCTTACCCATGGTAAGTTGCCTTCTGAACCAACTGCAATGCCTTGCTCAACTGTGCTATTATCTACACTGAAATAATTACTCAATAAATTGACAATATCAGAAGGTATTTCGTCGAAGTTAACATTACCACACCATTCATTATCGTCGATAGCTGGTGTTTCAGTGTCCTGATTGTCATAAAATTCCATTGTCCCTTCAATGAGTTCATATAGTTCGTGACGTGTTTCTTCAGTTGGTAAGGGGGTCAGAGCATATGGAACCAATGTAGTCTATAAAAGAAAATAGCTTATTTAAAAGTGTCTAAATCACCCTATTTTTTAAATTAGATTATTTTTTACATGTTATTTAAACATGTGCTTAAAACACGCTTAGCAATATTACTATCTGTGTGCATTTAGTGTCATTTGGATAGTTTTTAAGCTTTGTAATCATGTCAATTTAAAAAAACTGACATCTTGTATTCATTTCTATATCAATAACAATAATGAAACTATTTTTCAGTTAAAAAATTGAATTTTAATACTCATAAATTTGCAATATTCATTATACTATCTCAGCGAATTATCTAGTAGAGAGAAAAATAAGCAGCGCATGCGCCGCTCACAAACACACACACAGAATAAAATAGTGAAAATCATGATATGTAATATATTTATTGACATCACTATTGAATTTGCAATACTAATAGTTTTCACACCGAATTATCTAGCAGGCAGAAAAATAAGCAGTGCTTGCGCTGTCTATAATGAAAATGACTTTCTAGTTTCATCTTAGTGTACTCAAAAATGGAAAACAAATACCATATGAAACTATTTATCATAGTCAACATCTGCCCCCATCCCCTCTTGCAATTCATAGGATTTACTCTAGACAATATGACGGGAATAAAAGAAGTATCTTTCAGCGAAATCTCTGCTATCCTAATTCACAAAAATTTAGCAGATCAGATGCGTGCACTTGACAAGATTCAATAATTAAATAGCTCAAAAGGAGTGTGTTATATTTCCTTTGGGAAAAAAATCTTTAGCGGAAATTAAAATATAGAAACTTACATTTAGATTTGCAGCTTGCATGTTGAGGGCTGTAGGGGCCACATCATTCTCGCCTTGTATTGAGGGCGAAGGGCCCGGCAACGCTTTTATAGGTGGGGTGGATGGACCAGCAACGTGATGGGGTTGTATATGTGTGGTAAACTGAGCTAAAGGATTTGGCCAACTACCATATTGCACAACAGATGCCCTCACAGGGGTTTATCAGTGGTTCTTGCCTACTTTGATGGAGGGAGGCATTGTTCAAAATTGTCCTTAAAAAGAAGAGACAATTTAGTATAAAATGACGACTCCACTTTTACTGAAAAAAATTAGTACCCCCTTCTACAGAGAAAAAACTGAATTTATTGTAAGGCATAATTATGCCTAGAAATCATCTGTCATTGCCCAAAGAAGCCCCTCCCCCTTTTCAGCAAAGCAAAAAGTAAAATTAGCGAGAAATACACCACGACAGTCAGTAGCTCTATGGTAGAAATGCTCCTATTTTTACCATTTAGAAAAACAATTTAAATACGCTCAGTGCAGGAAATAAACCCGTCAAAAAGTAGTCATGTGTTAGAAATAACTGTTCCTATTTTTACCATTTAGAAAGAATTTAAATACATGCCTAGAGATGCAACACATTTTAAAGCAAAATGAGCTATATTTTAAAGCTTAAAAACTATCATTATTCCTCTATGGTCAAAAGATGTATCAATTTAGATCATTTAAATGGACCCGCGCTTCAATAAACCTTCTCATGGTAGGTATGTATCTTTTTCTTAACCCCCTCCCCCCCATATAAAGACACTGAGTACTCAAAATGGAAGCAATTAAATTTAGTACATGAAAATATTTATCATAACCAACACCTGACCTCTCTTGCAATTCATAAGATTTACTGTAGAAAGTTATGTCGCTAATTTGACCGAAAAAAAAGCATCTTTTTTGTGAAATCATTTTAATGCTTAAGCGAAAATTTATAAGATTTAGCATGCCGGATGTGCATTTGAGGGGGCGCGATAGCTAAAGTTTTAACCTGTTTACTGAGCTGATTAAGCCACCCTGAAGTATTAGCGGCTTAGCGTCATAGGAGAGCGATATACTTAAGCCAAAGAGTTGACAGATGTTAGTTGACCCTTTTAGCTAGAATATAGAAAACATAAAAATTGCACATATTTGGTGAAAGGAAATTATTTCCAATAAAAGAATTAATCGTTAATGATTGGGTTTTTTACACAGTAAAAAGAGTGTATTTACGCTTTCTAACGACTATAAACATCGCGTAGTGGAGATTTTTTTTATGGGGGGGGGGGTATACCCTGAATTTGAATATATTGGAGGGGGACTACAAAAATGATTTTATTTGGAAAAACCTAAGAAAATTTACTAAACAGAACTCACATTACAAATCTGTGCAGCTAAAACTACCAAGTCAACAATATTTGATGTTTTCTCCATAATGTCTTGAGATGGTTTGTTACTTTAATCACAAAGTATGTCCATTATAAACAAAATCTCAAGACTGAATTGTGATGTAAGAGAAACCTTACGTAAGTTCATTGACCTAGAAAGAGACACGTGATCCTGTCCCGTTAGACTCGATTATCCAGCAATTGTTGTTGAACGTCTTTCTACATCCAAGAAACAACAAACAAGTTGACCAACAATCAGAACCACGATACAACACCCATAGCCATCAACCATGAAACCATGAAAAAAACATCAAACTGACCATCAACAAACAGAACCATGAAACAACCCCCATAACCATCAACAAACAGAACAGAACCATCAAACAATGAAACCATCAACAAACAGAACCATGAATAAATTATGTCTGTGTCCCTTCTGTGCTGGCACTGTCATCCTTACTAATATTAAAGAAGATCCCGATCTTCTACGGTATTCCTGAAAAGCTGGTTCGCCTTATCATGGCAATGTACAAAGACACGGAATGCTGCGTGAGAACCTCTGAAGGAAATACAACATATTTCAAAGTGATGACAGGTGTCAAACAAGAATGTGTATTGTCTCCAATCCTCTTCATTCTCACGGTGGACTACATATTCAGACAAATTGATGGATATGGGTTCAGAATTGCAGGCAGACTAGTCCAAGATCTCGACTTTGCAGACGATGTTGGATTGATGGAGAAAGACAAAAGCAAACTTCAAGACTTTTCATGCAAGTTAGCCGAAAGAGCCGAGCAGTTTGGGTTACATATCAACGCCCCAAAACCAAAGCGATGTCAACCACTAACTCACCGATGAATATCCAGCTGGGGACTGAAAGCATAGAGCAAGTCACAGACTTCCGATATCTTGGTAGCACAGTCTCGTTTAGTGGCGATTCCGAATAAGAGCTGAGAACACCAATAGCCTTGGCAAGCTCAGCATTTCAACGACTTCGACCAGTCTGGAGATCAGCGAAGTACTCACTCCAGCTAAAACTTCGCCTTTTCGGAAGCAATGTCCTTTCGATCTTGACGTACCCGATGGAATGTTTAAAACTCACAGCTGAGCAAGAAAAACGACTCACTGCATATGAAAACAACTGTCTTCGACGCATCATGAATATTAACTGGAAGGATAAGATAACAAACTTAGAAATTCGCCACTACACAAACCAGCCTGATGTCGCTGATGTAGTCAGGCAACGAAGATGGTGCTCTCTTGGCCATGTTATCCGTATGCCAAGATTGAGACTACCGGATATGCTTCTCCAGTGACAACTAGACGACACACGTCGACGAGGAAGGCCCAAAAACACGTTCCGCAGGACATATGGGCGGGACAGGAAAGCCCTTCATGCATCCTTAGTCCCAGAGTGGGAGGACATCTACGCCGCAGCTCATTTCGGGCATGATTGGAGGCTGTTAACGGACGCCCTGTTTGCCTCTGGAGGTACAAGAGGAGCTAAGGTCTAAGGTAAGGATATATATACTACTGCTACTACTGCTTCTACTACTACTACTACTGCTACTACTACTACTAATACTACTCCCACTACTACTACTACTGCTAACAACTTACTGCAGAACTAAGCCACATGACGCAGAACGCGTCCTAGTCATCTCAACCATTCCTTAATTCTCTAATTTTATCCCTAGAAAGCGGGATTGAACCGCATTTATCGTACTTGTTTGAGATGCGGTCAGTCAGTCGAGTACCCAAAATCGTTAAGAGGGAATTTTTCTGGAAACCATCTGGCAAATCCTCGTCCGTTTTTTGGAGCGCCCATGCTTCGGAACCCTACTTGACCGCTGCCATCAGTGTAGCTTCTAATATTCTAATCTTGCTTCGCAGACTTATCTCCCTATTCTTCCAAACTTTTTTCAAGTGTGAAAAAAACACCCTGGGCCTTGGACATTCTACTCTACTGCACCTACCGTCTTTACTAATAATACTACCTAGGTTGGTGAAGCTGCCCACTTGATCGATCTTCTCTTTATCCAACATCACCTTTTCACCTTCACTTATTCCTAGCCTTTGTGACTTAGTATTCTTAGCATTGATTTGATTTTCAAACCTATCCTTGCACCCCCAAACTTGCAAAACCTCTAAAAGTTCATTCATTTTGCAAACATTTTCATCTAGGGTGCTTCAGTCATTAGTATAATCTAAGTCAAGGAGAGTTTTACTTCCCCCTTTGATTCCTTGTACTCCCATTGCCTTCTTTGAGCTCCTTAGATCTAAGTCCATCGGAACGGTTAATCTCATGTCCTATATTAACCGCGACAATGGTATTCTCGTATATAGTACTGATCCTTTTAATGTATTTATCTGGTATACCACATAAGTATAGGACCTTCGATATAGCTGTTCTATCAGCTAAATTCAACGTTTGCTCATAAACTGAGGACTAAAGGCGTTTGTTGACTCAGGCACTTCTCAATTATTAATCTAAGAATGAAAATTCTTATAGAGGTATATTCTCTAGAGGCTATTATTCTATTTGTAAAGATAATTCTTATCATTGCTCCTACAGAGGGGTTGAATTAGAGTCTTCCTAAGATTACTGGGTACTTCCCCCTTTTCAAAAATCGTATTCACAATCTTCAGTAACGTACCTCTAACACCATAACCACTATATTAAAGAAACTAACTTACCGCACTATCAGCACTTGAGGCCATACTATTCTTTAATCCGTTAAGCACTGTCACTAATTATTCCTCGCAAAATAAATCTTCCTTCAGATCAAAGTGTCACAATCTTTTTCATTCTTTTCTCTATCTTTTCTTGTAAGTCTTTGAAGGTTCAGCACATTCTCGAAATGTTCTGCCCATCTCTCTTTAGCTTTTCCCTTATGACTAATTTTGGCCCCGTTCCTATCTTTAACAGGGACAAGTCTATATTGACTATCTTTAACAGGGACAAGTCAATTTATTAACATGCTAGAACAATATTTTACTTTTATGCCGTCTAGCTGCATCTTCGAGAAACTCGGCAATTTTATCCATGGTCTCAACTTTACTCCTTCTAAGTTCATATTTTAATGCTTTCTCCGCTTTCTTTACATTCCTCTTATTTTCATACGATCTATCCCTCAGATAAATCCTGTACAAGTCCCTTCTCCTCTCTATCTAAAATAAAGCCTTGTCACCAATATTCCTAGCTGCGTTCCTAACTTACTTCCCTAAGACACACTCAACAACTTCACAAATTATTTTCCTAAAATTATTCCCTCCATCTTCTACGTTATCAAATTTTAAACTCTGGACTTCAGTATTAAACTGTTCCTGGAAAGTTTCTCTCAAATTCTCACTCTGGAGTCTATTAACGACATACCTTCCCGGAAGGTAGTTACCCTTGCCAAATTTCAGCTTTAAATTAACTCTAGGCAATACTAGATGGTGATTTTTACTTTTAACATTAATAATAGCACTCCAATATAGTCTACCCTAGTATCTTGTATTGATTCTGCCAGTCTTCGGTTTACAATAGCATAATCAATGAGGTGTCTTACCATCATGCGAATACCATGTTATTTTATGACTAAATACTGTATTGGCTTTAACTATATTGGTATATCTACAAAATTGCAGCACTCTGTAGCCATTACTGTTTACTTCTCATACACCAAATTTACCTAGGCTAGGATACCATCTATCTTTATTTCTACGGCTACCGATCTGGGTATTAAAATCCCTAATAAAATACCATATTTCTACCTGGAAACCTGTCTATTTGTTCCTCTAGCGGTAAGTAAAATTCACGGGAGCTACAATTATCTTCATCAGTTGGGACTACAGGGGCATACAATAGTATGACTGATACCCTGCATTTTAGTCATTAAATAAAAAAAACAAGTTTTTTTTAACTGAAAGTAAGGAACGACGTTAAAACTTAAAACGAACAGAAATTATTCCGTATATGAAAGGAGCTGTGCCCTCCTCAATGCCTCGGTCTTTACGCTAAAGTTTTTTATTGTTTAAACAAAAATAGAGTTTTGCTAAAGTTTTTTATTGTTTAAACAAAAATAGAGTTGTGAGAAACTCAAACTTTAGCGTACAGAGCGAGGCGTTGAGGAGGGCACAGCCCCTTTCATATACGGAATAATTTCTGTTCGTTTTAAGTTTTAACGTCGTTCCTTACTTTCAGTTACAAAAAACTTGTTTTTTCTTATTTAATTTTGAACGTTTATGAATTAATACAGGTTTTGATTTTGGCTCACCGTATATGAATAATCAAAGCAAAATGTGCATATTAATTTTACTTTTTTTTGGTTAAATGGCTTTCTCGAAACTTGTTTAATTTTATTTACGAACGTTTTTATTAGTAATGAATATACGTAACTTACGAATTAACTTACGTAACGGACTTCTATATTCATGGATTTTTTAATACGTATATTAGAGGGTTTGCCCCCTAGTCAATACCTTCCTCTTTAAGCTGAAGTTCGAATTTTGTTCCAATTCCTTAAAAATGGCCCCTTAATCACATAGGCAGTTGTTTAGAATAAATAGCTCTAATGAAAGTACTGAAAAATCTTTGGCTTAAAGAGCGAGGTATTGACTAGGGGGTGAACTCAATCATATACGTAATATTTACTGTTCGTTTTAAGTTTTGATGTTGCTCCTTACTTTCAGTTGAAAAATTTGTTTTTTTTAATTTAATTTCTGATCTTTTTCTTTAATAATGCTGGGAAATCTGGCGCCCCCTTCATAGCAATGTCCCTTCCCCCATGAAAACTCCCTTCATGGAAAGATCCTCCCATATAAGTAGTAAGCGCCCAATTCGTTAAAAACTTACATTCAAACTTACGCCTGAAGGCATAGATATGTGTGTAAGTTTCGAACGAATTGGGGTTACCAGGGTCATTTGCCTATTACAATGAACTCTACATGGGTTGATAGACATGTTTTCTATTATGACACCCATTTTTGGAGGACAACCAGAGAGAGAGAGCGACGGTCACACTAACTACTTGATTAGTAGTTGGATTCGGATATAAGGAGTAATTTTCATTGTATTTCATATTAGTAAGAGAATTGAATTCAGAGAGAGAGAATAGTTTATTTGAGAGGATATTAGTGGAGAAAAAATGAGTGGTGCATTTACACTATTGGAGATTAATGATGGAACCGACAGCAGCAGCAGCAACGATATACGAGTACCTAATGTAGCTGTGGAAATAACCGCTGGGTGTAGACTATGTCTTGAATGGGACATTATGTATGCAAGATACGTGATATCATTAAGCAAATTTAAGCAGGAGGAGCAACTATGTTTTGCTGGAAAAGTGAATATTCTCCATATAAACAAACTTCGGTCAGCATTAGATGTATTATCGAAATATATTGATGAGAACAAAATGCATCAGTGAATATTATTATTGTAATTATGTTCAATAAAAATGTTTCTAAATCAATGGTATTTTTTTTTCTATAGTAGACAGGCGTATATTTTCTAGAGTAGAAAAGAGAAATTCTGATTAGTCTGAAGTTGGTTGTGAGAGAGTTAGGACTCTAAAAATGGATAGATTCGAGAAAGAGCGAATCATGAGGAATCTAGTTCTTATGGAAAAACGTTTGATTCTAGATGATGATTTTCAAGAGTTGTCTATTCAAAGGAAGATATTTTCTCGAGGAATGCTTCTCGATAGAATCAAAACTGATTCTCCATCATTAGACTATTGTATGAAGCTTCTACATCGTGGTCCAAATGCATTTACACAATTTATTGATATATTGATCACGACACGACAAAATGATATTGTGGATATGCTTTTAAACATTAGTTTAGAAATTTAGGACTTTTTTTTTCATAAGAAAGATGGTGCTCAAGGATGATTTACTCCTCTCTCTCTCTCTCAGACAATTTTTTTTTGTTGCTAGCTCAGTTTCATTGTGGTAGTGAGAGCGTTAACACATGACAAAATGTTCCATACATGTCCGTTATGTATGTACACACAGGGCAGCTGGTCATCATGTGAGAATTGCACAATGATTGAGGAGTATGATGAAAAGTGTAGATTATGCAACCCGTGTAAATTGCATAGAGGATATGCTATACAAATTAAAGGATGTAATTCCTGTCTTGAAGAGGTGTGTGACTCTCATCCTAGAGGTCACCTATGCTCCAATTGTCATTATGATAAATGCAAGCAGTGGGAGAGTACATATCCCGGTATGATTGGAAAGAATCCTAACCGTGATTTTAGTTTATTGCTACGAGATTGGTATCGTCGTGGTTTTAGATTGTTCTGGGAGGAGGAACCAGGTCAACGATTCAACTGTTGGAACAACAAAAGAATATGGTTTCTACGTCATCGTTGTGAAGACACTGGGTGTTATGATTATAAGCCCACTGATTTTTATTTGGCTGTGACGGAATGTGATTCGACACTTGAGGACACTGTTTGTGAAATTGCTTCAAATAGGCAAATTGAAACATGTGAATTCTATAGAATGAATGAGAATAGTATCATTGACTATACAAAGAGATATGACAAGAGTGAAGTCACACTCTACTGTAGAAAATGTGACCCTGACATTGCACTACATCAGGATCAGTACACTGTGAATTCAGATAATCTACCTGCACTAGTTGTTGTCGACAAATACCTAGTAGTGGATGAAATCTAAAGAGTAGAAAAGTCGTTTTTATCATGTATATAATTTTTTTTTATTAATAAACAATTTCACATACATCTTTAGAACATTTTATTCTTAGGGCACTAAAATCAATATTAAATACACTTGTAAGTATATTCTCCACTAGAAAGTCGTTCAATTGAGGTAAGTCAACGTAGATGTCGAGAAACTGCTTGTAGGTGTAGCCACGACATCTGAACATGAAAAAGAGTAGTGCATGAAAGCCACATGTCTTAGTCGTTAAATCCTGTACTCTTCGTTGATTTTGAATAATGGTTTTCCCACTGCTTTCAATAAAGTTGCTGATGTATGGTGCGTAGAATTTATACGATAGGCCAAGAGGGTCAAAAAATTCAATATTCTTCGCTGTTTGAAAGATGCTTAGCCAATGACCGGTCTTCAAAGTCGACGGACTGCTATTAACAATGATCAGGGTATTGTTAACACTTGGAATTTTTTCAATGAAGTCTGATGGTATGCAATAGGACTTGTACCGGGACATGTATGGATCCATACTAAATACGTTGATTATTTGGTTTGTGTTCATGGTGCTAGGTCTAGTAGAACACTGCCGTCGGGCGTGATTTCCCAATAGGTTTCAAATTGACTCAGTGATATTAGCGTGATACTCTCAGTCAGAGCATTGGCAAATGTACACTCTAAACGTACATTCCCTGTTCGTACTATGCTCATATCCTGTGTGCCTGACAAATCCAAAACAATAACCCCATGATTTTTTGAAAACATTGAATCGGTTATTCCATTTTCAAATAGTTGAGAGTCATGATCTAGGGATTGCATTGTCAACTCGTACAGAGTTCTATAGGATTTTTCGTCAAATGATAGAGTGTACAGTGGAATACCATTCACTTTGCACACGAGGCTAGATAGACCAAAAAAATTAAAATCGTGGGGGGATTCAGTCCAGGATCCAACGGCACTCCCACTCTTCACAAAGGCCAAAGCCAATTTTGATGGGATTTCTCCATTGATAAATGATGAATCGCAATAGCTACGAGAGCCGGTGGCAATGTGACGTTGATTGGTGATAGTATGGGGGACAAGAAGTTTAATGTTGTTGCCATTGGCTCTTAGCTTTTCCACTGCCAATGCAAAAGAGCTCATAACCTGTTGTTTTCGGACGTGGAGAATTGCCGATGTGATAATGACATTTGCATCGGGTGCTGCAGGAAGTGTTTTTCTCAAAATGAAATTCGATGGGGCCATCTGTAACTTTATGTCAATCTTGACATTGGGGGGTAGCCATTGGGATATATTGAATATCTCATGATTTAATTTTCCAACTAGATGATACTCCTGGGTCACTGCTGTAGTCAACTCACCGTCAGTATCAACACCTGTTCGATATTCATAGCCCAAAGATTGTCCTCTCATCTCCTTGTTCGCCTTTGGCGTCATCATCATAAATTGTATGTAGCTTGCATAGTTGGATAAATTATTGCTAGTGCTCACCAATGTTCCATTAATAAATACATTAATTTGTTTGAATAGGTTGTGTAGAATACAGTTTTCATAGGAGAGACCATCGCCGGCATTTGGAGTTGTATTATCTGACTTTTTCTTCACCACAACATTTAAATCAATAAATGTTGACGACAAATCAATGAAATAGTCTTCATTGGAAAATATTTGAAAGTGTATATTTTCCGAGAGGGGTTGTTGAGAGTGAAATTGTTCATAGTAGCCATACTTGACACTGACATCAACATTTTCAGCATTGAATAGATTCAATGAGGAACTGATTGATGGATATGATTCCTTGTGGGGGAGATAAGTCATCTTAAGAGAAGAAATCCTTCTTTGATCTAACAATCTTTTTCTTTTTCTTCTTCTTCTGTTGCTTATTGGACTTCGTTGTTTTATTCCTCAAAGTCCTTGTTGATGTCCTTTGCTTCCTGCCTGGGTGGAGACTGATGAGTGAATGACGCGAACGCATCCTTTTCAATCCCTCCCCATTTTGTCTAGATTTTAATTGTTCACCAACGGCTCTTGCTGAAGATCTAATATTTTCCTTAACACTCTCCTTGAAATTCTTGCCCGACCCCCAGTCCTGTAGTGTGGAGGCAGCAAAATTTGATGCAGCAGGTACAAGATATTTTCTGGCAAGGGGTAGTGCAGAACGAAATAGCCTAGCAAACCAGCTACCAAGACCATAGCCAGACATTGTAGTACGCCCCTTGTAGTAGTCCAATCCATTGCCTATTTGACGTGGACTCAAAGCACCAACATAACAGTCAATATCGGGACAGACAAATGGAATTCTTCTATTGTTCATTTTTTAGGCTATTGTACCGTCGTTGTCGTTGACAATGGGTCGAAAATGACATGTAATTACTGCTAAGCCTTTTGAAATTGCTATTGGATCACCTAATTCAGTTCTTAGTGTTAACTGACAGAGTTCCAAATAGGAAGTGTTTACGGGAATATACTGAAGATGCTTTATATTGTAGTGGTGAACATGTTCTTGATTGGTTTTTCGTTCAAGAGCTCGTAGGAGGGGAACATTTGAATTACCAACCCGAGATGTTTCCACAAATGAAGCGTAGAGAAATATACAAGTGTCCGTGGAGAAGCTGGGTGCATAGTCTGCATAGATAACATGGTCACTACCACTGAAATTTTCTGTCTTAATAATACGGTTTTTAAAACCAAGAACCTCACGTAAATTCTCATTGAGGAAAATTCTTTCATTCTCAAATGGATTGGTAATATAAATTCTCCTTTGTTCCGTCGAGTAATTGAAAGTGAAACCACCTTTTTTTCGACTTGCAATTTTTTTGTTGATAACTCGACACAGTTCATGCATGTTATTGTATTCCCTGTAGGGGATGTTAGCAATAGGGTACTGATTAGAGTCAAAAGTTGCCATTGCACCTTCATCACCGAATTCAAACGGTCGTATTTTTATTTCATATTTACGATCCTTTCTCAGGATGTCATAGGTATTTTTGAGAATACAGTCGACAAGAGCCACTTCATATGCACCGTCAAATTTGATGGCGGGGGAGAGTTTTGTCCAAAAATCACTTGTCGTATTCAAGTCATTGTAGAGAGGATCGGAAACGTTGGACATGAATGTTACATAGAAATCATTGGGCATTGTCAATATCTTCAACACCGATCCAAGAATCAAAATCAGAGTTGTATCCTAGCCACCGAACAAGTAACTGTTTCTTACCCCTGCGACTACGTCTCTTTAATACCTTTTCAATTTGATAGATTTCACTAGCATTTTTAACTTTTTGTAATTCATAGTCATAAAAGCCGCCGAGAATCTCCTCATCTTTGGTATCACGCAGGCGATAAGTTATGGGTTTAGTGTCTAGGATTTTTGCCACCTTAAAAAGTTCTGTGGACCACAAGTAATTCTCCTTTTCAAAAACATTAGTTGTTCTATTAATTCGAACAGTATCACCAACATTGAATTTATTTTTTGTCTTCTTGACAGCCGACGATTCATTGGAATACTGTTTAAGAAAGGTGTCAATTGTATCATGATCAGAATGATGAACTTCCGTTGGCGTAGAGTTGGACAATGATCGATGAGGTCGTTGATTATAAATCAACATGATTTTATCAAGATCACGAATAAAAGCCGATGTATTTTTCAATGTACAATATCTTGAAATTAAAAGTCGAATAGTTCTTGTCAATCGTTCGGCCAATGCAGCCTTTATAGGACTGTGACTATGATAGAGCAGTGTACTATATTTCTCTAGTACTTTTGCAACATGGGGATTAACAAATTCACTACCGCGATCCGTTTGAATTTTTTTATATGAATCCTGTTGGAGAATACTTTCAATGGCCTGAGCAACTTCAACACCTCTCTTTGATCGCAATGGAATTGCATATGCATAGCGACTATAAACACTGATTGCAAGTAGAATGTACTTGTACGGTGTATTGTGACGTCTTTGAAGCTCATCTAGAGTCAGGAGATCTGCTTGCATTATATGCAATGGGTAAAAGGCTTTAGTTTTTCGATATTGATTGGCACGAAGTCTATGACTTCTATGCAGAGTGTAACTTGATTCATTTTGTAGATAGTCTTGTACATTTTTAGTGCGAACACCAGTGACTTTGGAAAGAGTTGTGGGGGAACTTAAACTCCCCACCTCACCAATATTTTCATAAACACCTTTCAGAACTTCAACCATTTTGAACGTAAACACGTTGTGTAATGTCCGCTACCCTTTTGTATACTGGCTGTTGGTGGTGGTGGTGGTGATGGTGGTGATGATGACTTGATACGTCTTCGCTTTTGTCTAGCTATCAGCGGTGTGCTAGTATTTTCCAAAATTGATTTAAAATCTTCTTCTTCAAGTTCATTTTTTAATGGTGTCAATGTTGTTGATGATGATGACGATGATGCATGTTCATTAAATTTTTTTAGAATTTGTCTATTGCCAATAAGACTTTTGGGGAAGTTTAATGTATTTAGAAAGTTGTATAGATGAGTGTCAAATGATAATAGTCCTTTACGATTTGTAACCATATCATAGATTAAATCAAGTAGATTATAGCTCTTGCCCTGAATTATAATCCCTGTCCCATTGCTCTCAACTTGAATGTGATCACTTTCCAAGAGATAGGCTAGGAGCCGTTTACTTTGTTCACGATATGAGTGGGGCATTAGATTTCCAATTTTCATTACAATCGAATCCAATTCCTCCTTCTTCAATTGTGTTCCAGCAGCAGAATCCTGAGGAGATGATTCTTTTTTGGGATCAGCAGCAGCAGCAGTGGGCTTCGACCGATAGGACTTGTGTTTGTCCACTCGGCGAAGTGCATCTTGAAGTAAAAGCAGTTTTTTATCATCCTCAATATTTTCATTGTCAAGGAATTTACTCAGATTGTTCTCAAAGTGTTCGACGGGCGAGAGAGCGAGTTCTATTGGAGTCAATTTATAGGGTTTTGCCATTCTCTGTCTTTAGAGAAAACTGTTTACAAGTCCTGCAATTATTGGCAGTAAAAGTGTGAAAAAGCTACCGCCCGCCTGAAGAAGTCGTTTCCTTTTGAAATTCTTTCCTTTCTTTTTAGAGGCCAATGTACGTACAACGGAACGATGTTGCTTTGCCTGTTGCTTAACTACTTCTGGCACTTGAACATTACCCTCGATCAAATTTAAACAAAGTTCGGATATTAGATTAATGAAATCGTTGTCAATACCGTGTTTGAGTATTGCTTTCCTAAGCGGAGGTTTTGAAGTTCTTAGAACTGAAAACAAATGTCTATTTTCATGTAGTTTCTTCAGTGTCATGATAGCAACTAATAGGTCTTTTTAGTGTTCACGGGGAGATATACTGTAATTTCATTGTCAAAAATATCTGTGACTACACGCAGATCCTCGGGTGTATTTTGATTAAGATCCAATAGGATGTAGCCGTAGGGTTTATTAGTTGCCTGATTGTATGCTGAGAGCAGAAATTTTGGGGCTCCTGGATAGATTTGTTTATTGAGAGTTATTAGCGAGCTAGAATCACGAACAACTCTGTAGATGATATAGTAGGTGCAGTTCAATGCAAGTGTTCGCATACATTTGCTCTGATGAAAGAGATTGTGTAGAACCAGAGTAACGGAAATCTGTTCATGATGAGAGCGAACAGTGAACAGTTGTAGCATTTCCTGGGACCATTGTTCAATAGATTCAGCCAGATCGTCAATGATCAACCAAGAGTTTTGTTCAATAATGCTGAAAACATCAAGTCCCTGTATGAATTGTATCTGCACCAACCCCATGGTGGTGGTGGCAATCGCTTTTATTTTATCATATGACTCCTGCCAAATACTATAGCAATAGTAGATTTTTTCGGCTTTTCCACAAACATTTTATCGCAATTTTTAATTATTTTAGTTAAGAGTGTTGTTTTGCCCGACATTGACGGTCCACACAGAAACGATCTGAAAGGTGTTTTAAATTGATACATGTTCCCTTCAACAGTTCACCTGGACAACTAACTGTAGACTATGGCCGTCTAATGTCTAAATAATTTCCCTATTACTACTAATACTACTACTACTACTACTACTACTCCGTTCAAGAATAACAATAAGGAGAAGAAGAAGAATAAAGAATAATATTTTCTTTTATTATATATATAAAAAAGGTGACAATACTTTAAAAATAAAAAAAATACTACATTGAAAAAGGCACATTAAACATGAATAAAAAAATACACTTTTTTTTAATTTATTTATAATAAAAAAAAACAACATTTACATAACCACTAGAAAAAAAAACACTTAAATAAATACACTTTTTTTTCTGTTCATTTATTTATAAAAAAAATACAACATTTATTGGACTAATGTGCACACACACACACTTGTGAAATAATATCATACACTTTTACTTACAACATTTTAAATTTTGGGGCCCCCCCTCCCCCCCCCCCCCGGGGGGCGGCCGCTGCGGCGGCCGGGGCCGGGAAGCGCCGGGCGCCGGGGGCCCGCTGCGGTGGGCCCGGGCCCGGGCCGGCATTAAATACTGGAAATTGATCTGCCTTGCAAACACACACACACACACACACATTGAAAATTGATTGTGATAGAAAAAAAAAGAATTAAAAAAAAAACCTAATTACCCCCCAAAAAAACCCTCCCACCCAATTTATACTTTTTTTTTTTTAGTGAATTTAAGTTAATTTTTTTAGACCGAGTTGTTTTCTGTACTCTGTACATTCAACTCGGTCTGAAATTAAATAATGACCGTGTGGTAGTACCTTCACACCATCCTCAAGTACATAGACTTTGTCCGATATGGCAGACATGACGTTTTTCTCAACTCTAACTGTGTAGTTTTTAAATTGTAAAGAGCGAATCGCCATGACTTTCGCCCTTGGCACTAAACTACGTTCCACACAGTTTCTATACACACTCATGTCGAAATTATTTTTTACAAAGTGTGTAGGTACCCTCTTGCAAACTTGTTTGATATCCTTGCCGTGGGTTTCCACACAGTATACCTTCGGTCCAGGAAACACACCACTGGATATCAGATCGCTACCCGTTTCAGATTTTAACATTAACAATTGATTTGGGGCCTGGCGTTTCACTAGCTCTGGGTAGAGGGATTCGTCCCAATTAGTGTAGTCCATTCGTGAGCTAATGTACTCGCCATTTTCCAAATCATTCAATAGATTTTCAGTTTTGACTTTTAACAGGAGTGAATCAGTGTCCCCGTAGTACACTTGAACTTGTCCCTCAATCGGCCACTGTACCTTGCATACATTATAATAAAATGACAACATGAGTTTCTTGGATATTTCAGTTATTGCACTTCCGCCCGCAATATTTTTATTTAATACAATGTTTCTTTTCTTGCGATGTAGGAGAACCATATTGGAGTCTATGATTGTGAACGATGTGAAGTTTGGATCCGCAATGATTCGAGCACAATCTTTGGGGTTGGTTACAATGTCACATCGACTTCTGTGTCGTACGCTCTCGCACATTTTACCGAAAGCTGAGTTCAAAATGAGTTTATAGACTTCTTTTTCAACTTTCGTTTTCGCTTGTGAACGCTTACTGACAAAGGTGTCAATAAACGTTTTCATGTAAGGCTTTTGATCAAATTGGAGGGCTCTATGAATCTTTGTGACCTTGAAACCATTGGACACCATCCATTTCAATAGCACGTGATGAACAACGATATTCTGTTTCGGGTTGAGATCGGCAATTAGTTTTTGTATTGAAGGTACCCAGTGCATACTCCCGTCCTCTACTAAAGATAAATTGTAGAGGCTCAGAGAGTCCCTACCCACCGGTCTATTTATGCACGGAAAAACAAAGTCTTTTACCGAGTCATGGATTTCCATGGGTATTTCACCGTCAATTTCAAAAAACCATCCCTGTGCCCCATTCTCCTCAACACTGGCAATGTCGGGGAAATTCGAAGCACAGGGATTGTCAAGCCATTTATAATTGCCACACGGCAAACAGTAGTGAGACATTGCCGATGGGTAAAGAGAATTCATATCCAAAAAAACTGCGTCCGACTTTTCATCGGTGTGCTGTCCACTTGGATCAGTTTTCATGATACGATCCCCGTGAAAAACATACCCACCCCTCATTGATCTCTCTACAAACAGATGCTGATCCACATCGGCGATCAGACCTATTTCTTCTTTGCTGATTTTAAGTATCAAGTCCATCACCAAATGGGGAGTGGAAAAATAATAACCTAAATCCAACCCAAATTCCCCATAGATTTTATCCGTATTTTTGCACACAATATCCAGAAGAGTGAGTACGTCACTGGCCAAGTAAAGTTTACAATAATCCCACCCATTTTTACATCCGCCCTTTGCCCAAACCCTCTTAGCAAATTCGTAGTCGCTAGTGGTGCACTCACTCTCAGTAAGAGAATTGTAAAAAGCTTCAATGGGCGGTAGTGACACCTCATCTAGCCTCGAGCCAGAGTTGTAATAATCATATGGATATATACCCTTACACGTTAATAAATCATACATTTCATCATCGGGGAAGCGCTGTTTGAGGAGGGGGAAGCTATCAAAATTGTCACTTTTCTGCACCTGAATCAATTGACTTAAAGATTTGGGGAAGAAGCTGAAAGAGTCTAAAAAACGGATTTTATTCAGGCACGTGTTACCCTTGTCAACTGTTTTCCACATGAATTCTAGCAGCAGTAGCTTCTCCGATGATTTGGGTATGATATTATATGAAAAAGAACCATCTATCCATGCGTCATCTACAACTCCTCCCTTGGCAATGCGGGCCAACGCCGGAAGAACAAACTTTAAGTCGTAATTGGAATTGTGTATAAAAACAGGTACGAAATATTGTTGTCTAACGTTTAAATTGCATGACTGGTGTGCTACCCCTCTAAAGTTACTCCCTCCCGATGTAATTTCCTGCCACAAATGATCATGGTCGATCACCTTCCTCCTCCCCCCATTCCCAACACCATCATCAAATTCTCCCTTGCAAACCCAACACATTTTACGATTTTTAATGGCCACTATGTCATCTGGTGATAGGACCATAGGATAGTTTGTATAACGAAGGCGCGAAATTGCACCGTTCGCTGTTTTGACTAGACTGACCAATGCCGAGCGCATGCAGTCTTCACCGTCACTCAACATCTCAACTACCTCCAGCACTTGCATGGTATTTTTGGAATCTCGTTGCGCGTGAGCGTAAGAGACCCCTATGGCTTCATGTATTTTAACATGATTTGAATTTGACGGATCGCACACGTCTGTCAGCTTAGCCTCGCAGTCCAAAGCGATCTTATTGCTCTGCAGGAGCGTGTTTTGAAAATTTTTAAAACGTAAGATCGCTCTATCTCCGCTTACCGTCTCCACAGCCTGGTATCCATGACGTTTACAGTGTTTCATGTGATGCTTTAAATTTAAATCAGAGCGAAATCTTGAGAGGCATGTTGGACAGTAATAGCATGCACCCCCACGCCCCGTTTTACCCTCACTTAGAACCCTACTAATATCCGTAATCGGATTGAAATGACCAATTGAATCGGAGTCTGTGGGTGGGGTGTATAGAAGCCACACCCAATATTCTACTGATTCAATTGAAGGAGCCCGCACTGGAAATAATACACCCTTCTTATCGGAACGCTGACCCTCTTCAAATTCTGTTTCATACTGTAACACCGTGACACCAATCTTTAAATGTGCATTAGCCCGCTCAAAAATATCTATTCCATTTAGTGTCACGGGATATTGACCATTTAAACAATTAAAATTTACTTTGGGGAACTTTGAACCCTCCCTACCATTAACTGCCATTTTGTCCAACTTTTTCTTGGATGCATCTTTTTGAAGTGGTCTGTATGCCGCAATTAAAAACGCATACTTGAAACACGGCAGCCTCGTATCGAAACAGATTCGTTGTATCCCCTACACCCTTCTAAATCTGAATGATATTTTAAAACTATAGCCCTCTCCCCAGCCCCACCACCTCTTACAATAAAATCCTTTTTAAACATACAAATGTTAACATTTAAACTTTCAATAAATAAAACCACAGATCCACTACCCCCCTCGTTATAATTTTCCCACTTACTTTGAATACTATTGGCCCAATTTAGAAAAACCTCCCCATAATTTGATAAATGCGGGTGCATTGCCAACATCTCTGTGTGCAAGTATTTCGAATACATCTCACCCGCACTTTCATTTAAAAAAAAATATTTTTAGTGCTATTGATGCTTTTAAACTGACCCCCACTCCCCACACCCCCATTTGTTGTTCAAGAATGGCTCGAATCTTATCAGTATATGAATGTGTAATGGCCAGGGGATCTGTTATTATATCCCCCGACACTAGAGAGTTGAAAGGGTCACCGAATTTGGCGCTGTAGACCAATGTGTGATGCAAGGCAGAGTTGGAGAGAAAAAAATCCGGAAGAGGGGGTACTGTTGCTGTTGTATTACTACTACTTCTATCTATAGCATTAAGTGGAGTGGTGGCGGGGGACAGAGAATTGTCAATAACACCACTCCCAGTCTGTTCAATCATATTGGGGGGGTGTGGCATGAGGTCCCCTAATACATATTCCAATGTGTTTGGGGACAATTGGTCGAGCCAGCCTGTATTGTCCTCTGATGGAATTTCGTTATGAGGACCCGGTTCAGATTTACTTGTAACATCATCATCTAAATATTCACGCATGAAACTATCTGTCCACCCCGGATCCTCAAGCATGTCAATATCACAGCTTAAGTCATCCAGGCTGGCCATTTCCCCAAAAACATCGATAAGGAAGCCACTTTCCCACTCCATATTCTCTAGGACCAATGTAGCTTCATCCCTGAACTCTGCTGGTGGTGACAGAATTGGTCCTGTAAATATAGTTGCTTCATCACTCAATGGTGTCGCTGGTGGTGGTGCTATATTTTTAATCTGTAGAAAAAAAAGTTTTATTTTTTATGTAATTTTTTTTATATGTAATAAACTTTGTCAATTTCTCATAGCCATTGTCCCACTATCACTACCACCACCACCTGAACAATTAAAAGAAGAAGAAAAAAAAGTTACATTGCCTTATGTCTTTCATAATGTCAACTGAACATCTTAAAAATATATTTTTTTTTTAGTCGGGAAAATGTAGTCTTATTCTTAGAAAAAATTAATGGTTTTATTCCAAAAAAATTTTTTTTTTAAACAAAAATGCAAAATATGAGTCCAATTCGATTGTTTGAGCCTCTTCATTATAAGTGTCAATGAAATTTGACCATTGTTCAACTGACGCAGTATGCTGTACGAACAATTGCTCCTCGGCTTCAGTTAATTGACACGAATCCCATATGTCGGGGGTTGGTGGTGCTGTTACTTTCTCCATAATCCGTATTTTCCTGTTTCTTTTGCCAACAGATTTGTTTGACCTGGGCTAAATAAATTCGAGTATTGAATTTTTTAAAAGTATAAATGCCACAAAAAGGTATTTTTCAAAAATAGGGGGCAATTGCTCCTTTTATCTCAATTGTCACCACTACTATCCTAAGCTCCTGCTGGAGCTAGCTTCGAATATTGAATTTTTTAAAAGTATAAATGCCACGAAAAGGTATTTTTTCAAAAATATGGGGGCAATTGCTCCTTATATCTCAATTGTCACCACTACTATCCTAAGCTCCTGCTGAAGATAGCTTCGAATATTGACTTTTGTATTTTTTAAAAGTATAAATGCCACAAAAAGGTATTTTTTTTTCAAAATAGGGGGCAATTGCTCCTTATATCTCAATTGTCCCCACTACTATCCTAAGCTCCTGCTGAAGCTAGCTTCAAATATTGAACTTTGTATCTTTAAAAAGTATAAATGCCACAAAAAGGTATTTTTTCAAAAATAGGGGGCAATTGCTCCTTATATCTCAATTGTCACCACTACTATCCTAAGCTCCTGCTGAAGATAGCTTCGAATATTGACTTTTGTATTTTTTAAAAGTATAAATGTCACAAAAAGGTATTTTTTTCAAAAATAGGGGGCAATTGCTCCTTATATCTCAATTGTCACCACTACTATCCTAAGCTCCTGCTGAAGATAGCTTCGAATATTGAACTTTGTATTTTTTAAAAGTATAAATGTCACAAAAAGGTATTTTTTTCAAAAATAGGGGGCAATTGTCCCCACTACTATCCTAAGCTCCTGCTGAAGATAGGTTCGAATATTGAACTTTGTATTTTTTTTAAAAGTATAAATGCCACAAAAAGGTATTTTTTCAAAAATAGGGGGCAATTGCTCCTTATATCTCAATTGTCACCACTACTATCCTAAGCTCCTGCTGAAGATAGCTTCGAATATTGAACTTTGTATTTTTTTTAAAAGTATAAATGCCACAAAAAGGTATTTTTTTCAAAAATAGGGGGCAATTGCTCCCTATATCTAAATTGTCACCACTACTATCCTAAGCTCCTGCTGAAGCTAGTTTCGAATATTGAAATTTGTATTTTTTAAAAGTATAAACCCCATGTGTCGGTGGTTGATGGTGCTACCTTCTCAATAATCCGTATTTTCCTGTGTCTTTTGCCAACGGATTTGTTTGAAGTTGACCTGGGCTAAATAAATGCTTGTAAGAGAGAGAAGAACTTTTTTCTCCATCCATATCAACAATTAAAGTGCAATTAAAATGTTGGATGGTCCTTTTTTAGAACCCTCCCTCCCCTCCCCCTCTCCCGGGGAGGACCCTTGGGAACCGGGAGCTTCCTTCGATGTAGGAGGATCGATACCCTTTCGAGTTAGGGGGGGAGGTATCGGACTTCACAAAACTGTTCAAATAGAACAACCTCAAATTCTTTCTCGAAAACACCTAAGTGTTTCAATGAAATGACCAAAAACGGCTTCACCCAAATAATGTTTCCTAACATTGCTGCGAAGACATATTTGGAAATTATCAAAAAACCTTTTTCCCTGTGTAAATTGCTTATTGAAGATATACATCTTGCTATTTAAAGTCCGCTTTGCATGCGATCCCACTTAGAATTCAAATCGGATTAAATAGCGATGGTAGATCTGATAAGGTAGCGGATGTATGCAAATGCATTAGGGCAAAAATACCAGTCTAAAAGTGCGCGTCAACTGTATAGTAGCAATTGTTTTCGCTTTCGTTTTTTTCAAATAGTTAGTTTTTTTTTTGTCTAAAAGGAATATTGGAATTATTGCATTAGAATGCATCTTGGTTAGAAGTTACGAGGTAAGGTTTTTTTTTTTCGTTACAGAAATGCATGATAATCATTCCTTTATACATATACCAGTTAATTTGGTTAATGAAAGAAAATGAAATAGTTTTTTAGAAACAAATTTTAAGTTTTACTCATCAAAAGCTATGCCCCTGAGAAAATTTACCTTATTTTTGAAAATAGGGATAGAAACAAAAAAAATATGTATATACTTACAAATTCTGACTGGACTTCTATATCTGAACTCCTTGGCAAAACTTGAGGGGGGTTAAGGTCACAATCTTCAGTAGGTTGAGCTGAGGCATTATATAAGGCAGTCCACTCCCTTTTCAAGTTCCTTCCAGCTGATATGGAGCTAACACGGGGGTCAGAGGTCCCTGTCATTAAAAGATTCGCAGGCATTGGCTGGTCTTGTGTAGTTCTAGTAGCGAATTTGATAACTGAAGGTCTTGTAGCTTGCATTAATATACCTTCGCTATATTGTGCCCTCTTTTCAGAAGGTGGGGTATTGCATGTGTCCACTTCCTTGAAAAAAAAATTCATTTTGGGTTTGGAAAATAATTCAGTTTATGTTAGGCATTTAAAGCACTGTAAAACATTTTTTTTTTTTTCAATAGAGCTAAGCACTTTTTTTTCAAAAACATCCCTAAAAAGGTTAACTGATCATGATAAAAATCACACCGTAAATGCAGACTGGCCTGGAAGTATTTTCAAAAACACACCTAAAAAAAAAAAAAAAAAAAAAAAAAAAAAAAAGCCGCCGTAAGCTTCAACCTATAGGAGAATTATTTAGAGGTTTCAGCTCCTAAAAACAATAGGCTTCTATGTATATAAGTACCCTTAGTTCTAGTGTAAGGACTTGTATGTCATGAAATAGAAATTCAGTTAATTGTGTCAGAAAAAACTTGAAGCAGAACAGATTATAACCAACCTGTTTGGTACGGGCACGTACGCAAAGTATATACCTTCAAGCAAATTCTATATGATATTTCTAATTACTATAGCTTCTATAGAAACGGTACCTCTTTGCAAATGACCCTGGTAACCCCAATTCGTTCGAAACTTACACACATATCTATGCCTTCAGGCGTAAGTTTGAATGTAAGTTTTTAACGAATTGGGCGTTTACTACTCATATAACCCCCGACCCCTCCCCCCACCTACCAGAAAAAATCCCCCCTGAAAACGTCTGTATGCTTCCAATAACCAATACTATATGTTAACATTGGGTAAAGTTCCTAACTTTCAGCCCTCCCCCGAGGGACTTCGGGGGATTAAGTCATCCTAAAAGACATAGTTATCATATTTTCGACCATACTGAACAAAATGGCTATCTCAAAATTTTGATGAGGTGACTTTGGGAAAAAATGAGCGTGGGAGGGAGCATAGTTGTCCTCCATTTTTTTTGGTTACTTAAAAAGGGCACTAGAACTTTTAATTTCCGTTCCAATGAGCCCTCCCAGGATATTCTAGGACCACTGGTTCTATACGGTCACCCCTGGGAAAAAAAACAAAAAAAAAAAACAAAAAAAAACAAATAAACACGCATCCGTGATCTTTCTTCTGGCAAAAAATGCAAAATTCCACATTTTTGTAGATAGGTGCTTGAAACCTCTACAATAGGGTTCTCTGATGCGCTGAATATGATGGTGTGATTTTCATTAAGGTTCTATAACTTTTAGGGGTTCTTTTCCCCTTTTTTCTAAAATCCGCCAAATTTTCTCATGCGCGTAACTTTTGATGGTTAAAACTAAACTTGATGAAACTTATATATTTGAAATTAGAATTAAAATCTGATTCTTTTTATGTATCTATTTGTATCAAAATTCCGTTTTCTAGAGTTTCGGTTACCATTGAGCCGGGTCGCTCCTTACTTACAGTTCGTTACCACGAACTGTTTGCTAAAATGAGCGACTAGTATTTTGTTATTAATACCTTCCCAGCCTAAACCAGAAAATTGCTGGTTGCAATTTTGTCAAAATTTTCCAACTTTAAGTGAGACTCCAGATAGATATAGAGGGAGGGTGTTAGCATTGATAATCTCTAACCTCCTTTCATTCCAGAAATATCTTTGAACTAAGCTTGTAATATAGTTGTTGTGGGGGAATAGCTCCTCTCTTATTACATAAACATTTTAAGTGAAACATAAAAGATTATATAATTATGTTTACAGACAAAAAAAAAAATAGGGAGAAAAAAAGGGGGGGTCATGGATGCCACCACTCTTTTTCTTAGTATTGGGATTTTTAGGAATATTTCTCCTTTTACCTATTCAAAATGATCTGTCAAAACACTCCACACTACCCCCTCCCCCATGTAATAAGTTTATGTTTTTTTTATTATAGATAACACTACATTTTATTAATAGCCCTGGCACTAAAAACAGAACAGTGAAAGCTTTTTAGTGAAAGTTTCTAGAAGATTAAAATGTTTTATTAATAAATGAATCAGCAACAGTTTGCTAAGTCGGTGTGAAAGATATCAATCACATGAGAGAAAGATTGTCTAATACTCTTCCGAAATCTCATGAGATTAGATACTCTAATCTGTCCCTGTGTGTTCCCCCTCTTTCTTTGGCACTTTGGACAATCTCAGAAATGGGAATTTGTCATCGCACTGTCAAAACCGATAATTGGTATAGACATCAGTTAAGTAGATACTGTGAATCACCTGCCCAGCGAAAAATGAATCTGGGAAACAAGAAGAACGATGCAGATTCTTCCAGCAAACTGCCGTTTCATAAGCGATGTCAAGAGGGAAGGATTGAAGGGAGTCAACTCCCTTCATTATGCACGATAGTTTGTGTTAATTTTGAGCTTTAAGATCACTATTTACTTAGATTTGAGAAAGGATTTTCTTTAGTCATCATTCAATAGACTCTAGGGTGAGAATAAAAGATAAATTTAAGAATAAAAGATAAATTTAACACACAATTCTGCCAGACCTGTCGATAAAGATGAAATCAACTAAAACCAAACTATTTCATCTCCACGTGTATAGCACGAGAAACTGATACGTGGAAAACCAAACTAGTTCATAAAAAATTCAATTAACCACTAGTTAATGTTTACTGTAAAGAGAGGGGGCTTTTTTTTTGGGGGGGGGTAATACCCCTAATATACTTGATATTTTTCATTTGAGTTTTAATATAGCTCACTACTTTCATGTATCTTCCATTCTTAAAGACCGTAAAACTGCGATAATTTCAAAACTTGTGTGCGTATTTCGAAAGTAGAAGTTAGTGCTTTATTTATTTTGTTTTTTGTGGTCCTGGGTTAATTCTACCTTTTTGGGTAATATAGGAGGGGGGAGGTTGAAATTCTTGTAATCAGAACATATACAAGAACGTGTTGTCATATTCTTATACAACTTTGTGCAAAACGAATGCTTATTCCAACATGTTAGATTTAGGAGTCCAAACGGAATCCAATCTTCACAGGGAGAGAAGATTCCGAATATCGGCATTAGGACATTTTTCAGAACAGGCTGTTCGATATAAACCAGAATTAATGAGAGGTAGCCTCTAACTTCCTAGTTTTCTTATCAGGGTTCGGGACCGAGTGGATGTCTGTGAGTGTCGGAGAAGGAGGGGCGTACCTAATCTATTGTCATCAGTAAATCTACTGAATGAAGCTTTTGAATCTCAACCAAATCTAGTCGGAACTAAAATCCAGTGTCCTAGTCATGCTAATTCTTAAGCTGGCAGAGTTCATTCAATAGAACCTAACCTGTTTTGGTCTAGATTGTCCTTATGGTCTCGGATGTCCGGGAAAAATTGGACCGTAGTGAGGAGAGGGCTACATTCTTGTCACCCAACACCCACAAGAAGAGTTCAGTAGATCTCAGTTAAATTTGTTAGATTTTACCATTAAAGCTTTTGTTGCGATTTCACTTAATTAGAGTTCAATTAAGTAGACAACAGTGCTTGTAATGCTCCCGACTCCCGAACTGTTACCTATGGATCACAATACAACACTTCACAAGGACTTGACGAGGGGGCCTAGTTATTAGTGCGTTCGTACGATCTTTGCTTGAACTCAATTTTTTTCCTGATTAAACAGACGTAATAGTGTAGTTTAGGGTTTTTTCTCCAGGGAAGGTGTAATCAACCCTTTAAGTAAATCCAATTGCTGTCTTGAATCCGAATTTAACCTTGCCTACGTTTGTAGTTTTTATACGCTTATGCAAGCTATTTTGGTCACCCCTCTTTCCTCCGAGGCAATATTACCAAACAAAAGTTATTGACATTTGTAGGCTATACATATGACATTTCGTGTTTTACACAAAAACGTGTTTTGTTTCGATGCACCAGACCCCTCAATTCCCCAATTTCCAGAACCAAAACGTTTCCCATGCTAGGTTTTCTGCTCTCTAGACCCAGGGGCGGATCCAGGATTTTTTTATGGGGAGCACAAAATAGGTTGATCTGATAAACTTGCGTTAGGAGCAAGTTTATTTAACGTAAATGTGCGTTAATTAAGTAAATTACACTACTTTCGACTATGTTAGGGGGCGTGCCCCCCTCGACCCCTGGATCCACCACTGTCTAGACCTGCAACCATAGCCACTACTAGGGTTGGTGGCGTTCGGGACAGAACGAAATACGGCACCCCCAGCCGATGTGCCTTCCAGCCACCGCATCCGGGGCAGCTTTACCCAGTTCCCCCCCTTGAATGGACCTGCCAGCAACACATGAAATTTTATAGAAAATATATGTATTTACTTGTCTGTTAAACGGAACACACTCGAGAATCACGCTGTCTAAGATCTGACAAAAACCGGATTGCCTCTCTGGAATCGGTTATGATTTGCTTATTTTGAATGAGAAAACTACGATGTAGGTATATTTCAATTAATATTTAATATTTAGAAGTGGTTAGGGGTTAGGTTAAGTTAGGTTGGGTATTTAATATAATGCGTTCTGTGTGGCCTGCTTTCCATAATTCTTTGTCGTAGTTCCCATAATTTTGTTTCTAAAGTATTACATTATTCATCATGTTTTGGTATATTTCATTAGGATTAACCTAACTTCACTTCTTGTGTGTGTTCCGTTTAACAGACAAGTACCAATATCTGTATTTAACCATACTTGTTTCCCTTCTTCTTTAATCGGGAAAACTGATTTAAACCTAGAAAAATTATTCTTGTATCTACGCCAACGACTCAAAGAAAAAAAAAATAGAATTCAATAACAACCTGTATCTTGCCTTATCTGTCGATTTCACACACAGACTTCAGAATGACTTTCAAAGCAGATCCTTTGTCATTCATGTGCATGTCTGTCACCCATTTGGTAACGAGCTGCGACATCCCTGAGAAACGATTCCACACGCCATTGCTAATTCACCATAAACGGCTGGAAACATGGCTGTTAATTTGGCATCAACAGGGCGGCACCTTAATTGAAATAGAACCCTCTGGGTCATTACTTGAAAAATGATATTTGAAAAATCTAATATGGATTCACAAATTTGACCAAATAGCACTATCCCAGCAAGTGCATTGGTTCCTAGCGGACATATTGACTTTAATGCGGACAGACATAGGAGACAGGAGGGTCATTTCTGCGATATTCAACAAAAGGGTTGTAATAAGTTTAAAAATTCAAGTGGTTCAGTCGTAAATTGGTTTCTTGTTTTCATTAGTCTTGTTTCAATAGTTGTAGGAAAAAGGAGAAATGTTTCTCCGCGTCTCAATAACTAAAGCGGTGCTTATAAAAGGAGTTTTTTTATGTTAACTGCGATTGTTGTTTTGCAAAAAATATTTGATTTCCGATTCCGCTTTACATAAAAAAAAAACGCTTTGTGATTAAACGTAAGAAAAGCGTCGGTGGAAAAGTATAAACACATATTTTAAATGGGTATTCCTGAAATTCTATCGTAAAGTAATTCAACATTTTTTTTTCTTGGTGGGGGACTAAATTTTACTCTTCGTGGTAATACAGTCGACTCTTGATAAATCGAACCTCAATAGCTTGAAATCCTCGATATCTCGAATTATTTTCAATCCCCTTGGAAAAACCTGTCTAAGTCGAAGAAAAAACTATACATAACTCGAAATAATCTTGTGGCTATATTTTACCCCTGTAAGTTACCTCTATACCTTGAAATGTAGATAAGTCGTCATTTAATTTTCACTTTACCTCCACAAGTCAAAGTTTACCTCTGTATCTTGAAGTTTTTTAATTCATTTTATTTATTTTAATTTACTTTTTTAATTTATGGTACTTTCATTTTTTTTTCAAAATTTCCATTTTTTGCGCTCCAGACCTTTTTCAAAAAAAGCTACCGAGTTTCACTTTGGATTTCTTTTTCTATTTCCTGGGAATTAAATCAGAAAAAAAAAACAGCCAAATTTTAGGTCATTTTTTAAAGATCTCTTGTGGAAACATTTATTTTGATGACATATCGGGTCAGAGAGCAAGATCTCTTTTCATAGCATAGGAAGATTAACATTGCAATGGCTTTAGGGAGTTTAACCTTAACGGTCCTTTGTTAGTCGGAAGCCCGGTATGCAGGTTGGAACGTGTAATATGTATAATTTTGTTTAGCATAATTTTATATCGGAGGTCGTTAACGTTCAGGTGTCTTTTTCCTAGCAAACTAAATTTATTATTGACATTTGAAAGTAAAGTCTTGATATGTCAAGTCTATAATACACTAATAAAGTTATTCTTAACGTTGTAATGGCTATAGGGAGTAAATTTAGCGATTTTGTACCTCTGTAATTCGAATTTTCCTTTGGCTTACTTCTATAACTCGTTACCTTTATAAGTCATATTTTGAGTGCAATTACCTCTATAGCTCGAACTATATGTAACTCGAAGAAAATACGTGGTCTGATAAATTTTCGAGTAGGTGAGAGTCGACTCCTTTGTGTAGATAAAAAATTTTGGGAATGTTTGGCGAATATCACAGAATGAAACGTAAGACTTCAATTTTTTGGTTAATAATAGTACTGACGAAATCTGACGCAGCAAGATTCCGTTATGATAAAAGACCAAAACAGAAAGTGAACTATTTTTAGCATCAGAAATGCTAATTAATCATTCCGACAACTTTGTATGCCTGCCGTAAGAGTTTTCTTGAATCAAGTCTCTGTAAATTCCAATTTTTTTTAATGCAGTCGGATCACTCACATCGGATCATAATTGCTTTTGACTCGATTGTTTAAAAGAAACATCTCCTTCGGTAAGTTTAGTACCATTTCATGATTTACTTTAATCATATAGGACTTGGGTTAAATACCATTCATCTTCTTGCGGGCTATGGGACAAGCAGCGAAGAGGTTTCAAAAGTGGAGGGCTTCCAAATACTGAGATATTTTAGCCTCCCATAATAACACTATACTTCAGCATAAATTTGTTTTGGTGGAGCTCCAGATGCTCTTGGGCTCAAAGGCTTCAGTCAAAAGTGCTTTACTTATGTTCATTCCGAGCGTTATGTGAGTTCCTAAAACAAAAAAAAAACATTAATCGCCTTACGCTTATTTTGAATAAACATTAGGGCTGGCAAAGTCACTGGACTGAAGTTATGAGTCGTGAAAATAGTTTAACTCAAAATGTAGAAGAATAAGTTAGACTGAGTCCGAGTAAAAGATTAAAATTCAAGTCAAATTCTCCACTTGGCGCTAATCATCCCGCTTTGGGTCTACCTAATTGAAAGAGCATATAAAGCATAAATTATTTATTTAAAAACAAATAAATTAACACGCATCCGTTGTCTTTTTTTTATAGCAATAAATACAAAAAGCCACATTTATGTTGATAGGAGGTTGAAATCTCTACTCTAGGGTTCTACGATACCTTTAATCTGATGGTGTGATTCTCATTTTGATCGCTTTTATTTTGGTTTTTCCCCCCTTTTTTTGAAAATCAGGCAAATTGTCCCAGGCTTGTAGCTTTGGATTGTTTTGTTGTGCATAAATATGTTAGTTTTAGTTTTCATGCTTTAGTATATCTGCTGATGACGATCGCTGTATATTTGGTCGAAATATCCAGACTTTTTCATCTGTTTCCGCTGTCTAATAAATGGACTTTTCCCCATTTGAACGTTTCTTTGTTTATCATAGAAAGGTAATGTGATGTAAATGCCAAATTTGAGGTATGAATGATTTTATTCAGTGACTAAGACAACGGTAGGCTATTACGGTATTATGTTGTATTAGGTATGAGGTATTATGTTGAAATATATATATATATATATATATATATATATATATATATATATATATATATATATATATATATATATATATATATATATATATATATATATATATATATATATATATATATATATATATATATATGTATATATATATATATATATATATATATATATATATATATATACATATATATATATATATATATATATATATATATATATATATATATATATATATATATATATATATTTATATATATACATATATATATATATATATATATATATATATATATATATATATATATATATATATATATATATATATATATATATACATATATATATATATATATATATATATATATATATATATATATATATATATATATATATATATATATATATATATATATATTTATATATATATATATATATATATATATATATATATATTATATATATATATATATATATATATATATATATATATATATATGTATATATATATATATATATATATATATATAATATATATATATATATATATATATATATATATATATATTATATATATATATATATATATATATATATATATATATATATATATATATATATATATATATTGTTAATAAAACTTGTTTTTTTAAAGTTACGGTTACTATTAACAAAAGCCACTCCCTACTTAGAGTTCGTTATACTACTAATGCTAACAACTCACCGCAGCACCAAGCCGCCTGAGATGATGGCAGTAGATTCCATCGTAGGCCACTCTCAAGCATGAGCTTAATGACGAACATTTTCCAGTCGATAAACCAAATGAATCTATGCGTTTATTCTATTTTTTTTATTGCCAAGAAACCTTTAGTAAGAATTTTTTTTTTTAATTTTACTGCCAACGAATATTGATCAAAATAAGTAAAATTTGTAGCAATTGCATGCTTTTCTTATGTGATTACTAAATAAGCTAAACTCTGTGGGTGACTTATAAAAGTCACTTCTCAGCATTTCCAATGCTTTTTTTTCTGAGAATAAATTATTCTATGATTCTAAGGTGTCTCAGCATGGACTGCAATCCATTTTCTGACAAAACATTTTTATAATTTGCTGGAATTAGTCTGTAGGTACCCTGTATTTTTCATAAAAACTCGAGCATTAATTATTGGAAAAAAGTTTATGTTTTAATTCACGTTACAAGTGTAATAGGCTAAAGTTAATAATTAATTAAGGAAATTCTACAATTCTTTCTCTTTTTTTCAGTTTTTGAATTTTGTGCTTAGAAGCTTCAGCGAGAGCAACAGGACATCTAGTCACTTTCAAACTTCATTTTGTGCCTTCATTATTGGTGCCTTTTATTGTTAAAATATTGTATTTATGAAATTAAATTAGCTGCTTAGAGTTTCTATTGTGCACACAGAAATACAGATTTACAAGACAGAAAAGCTATCGGTAGCTGGATTAAAATAAATGAAGAAATTTTTGTTGTTTAACGTATTTTAATCTTATAAGTGACAAAAGAACGCATGTGCCCCACAAACCGCTTTCCTTGTGTTGCGAAGCAACACAACCACTTCCACAGTTGTCTTTTTCTCGTAATCAGAGGTGTGTAGCTCGGAAGTGGAACAGATACAAATTCGAAATTTTCTTTTGCATAGAAATTGTGAAACAGGGCAAAAAACCTCCAGTAAAGTTCGTAAAATTTCCATCGGTTTTCCGAAAAAATAAGTTTTTTTCCTTATGTCGTACGAGATACCAAAACTAAACTATCCTAGCTTGGGAAGTAAACTATTTCAGAAATATTCCGTGTCGTACTCCTGCAGAATATTAGATTATCCCTTTGAGAGCCAGAGAAAAAAAAATTTGTGTCTCTTCCAGATTTCTTAGAAATAATTCTGGAAAATTCGATATCGAAGGCCAAAATTTCATTTTTTTTCATGTTTTCTGAAATTTTTGGTTTGATGTCCTTTTTTATATTTAAACCGATTAATACTATGAAAAGTGCGCAAAATGGAATGAACTTTCTAATGCACAACAGTGCTTTGTTCCCTTAGAAATAATTTCTACAGTTTTTGACGACAAATCAATTTTTTCTTATGTTCTAGAGGTAACCTTAATTCTATACAGGATAAAATTTTCAATACGGTTGGAAAGATGATATTTGTCTTCCAAAAAAAAATTCCCTTCTGTAATTTCCCTATTTTGAAGATTAGATTTTGCGATTTCCCAACATTTTGCCTTAATAAAATGTCTTATCTTCAAAGCTAAAATTTTTAGAAATCAAATAACTGCGAATGCTGATCACTTTGAGAACCTGAGCAAAATGTCCCTATCTTTCAAAAACCTTTGGGAAATAATACAGTAAATCTTGGTTCGAAACACAGAAGTTTTGATTTTGTTTTTTCTCTAAAATTTTTGATTTCGATGTATATTATATATTAGACGTTTAATGCCATAAATATCAGCAAGAAGACATGTACGCTTTTACATCCAGAAATGAACTATACATTAAGAATTGCCTTTTAAAGTCGTCATCACGCATCGATTTCCTTGACATCCTAGAGGTAGCTGCTTTTTCCACACAAGGAAGAATATTTTTCTCAACGCAAATAGATAAATCTTGATCTCCTATGAACTGGATCTTATATTTGTTTACCATAAACAAACTCACTTCTGTGACTTTTCTATTATGAAGTTTTGATCCTTCAAGTTCCCTATATTTTGTCTAAGTAAAAGACCATAGCTTCGGCGCTTAACATGCGATTAAATAAAAAAAAAAAAAAGTTTTTTTAACTGAAAGTAAGGAACGACGTTAAAACTTAAAACGAACAGAAATTATTACGTATATGAAAGGGGCTGTCCCCTCCTCAACGCCTCGCTCTTTACGCTAAAGTTTTTTATTGTTTAAAAAAAAAAGAGTTGTGAGAAAGTCAAACTTTAGCGTAAAGAGCGAGGCGTTACGGAGGGGACAGCCCCTTTCATATACGGAATAATTTCTGTTCGTTTTAAGTTTTAACGTCGTTCCTTACTTTCAGTTAAAAAAAACTTGTTTTTTTTTATTTAATTTTTGAACGTTTTTTAATTGATGCAGGTTTTGATTTTGGCTCACCGTACATGAATAATAAGAACAAAATTTGCATATTGATTTTACTTTTATTTGGTTAAATGGCTTTCTCGAAACTTGTTTAATGTAACTTACGAATTAACTTACGTAACGAACTTCTATATTCAAATATTTTTAATACATATATTAGGGGGCTCGCCTACTAGTTAATACCTCGCTCTTTAAGCTAAAGTTCGAATTTTGTTCCAATTATTTAAAAATGACCCCTTAATCACAAAAGGCCGTTATTTAGAATAAATAGCTCTTATGAAAGTACTAAAAAATCTTCGGCTTAAAGAGCGAGGTACTGACTAGGGGATGAACCCGATCATACACGTAATATTTTCTGTTCGTTTTAAGTTTTGATGTTACTCCTTATTTTCAGTTGGAAAACTTGTTTTTTTATGTTTAATTTCTGATCTTTTTTTTAAATAATGCTGGGAAATCCGGGAAATCCCTTCATAGCAATGTCCTTTTTCACACGAAAACTTCCTTCATGGAAAGATCCTCCCACATAACCCCCAACCCACCCATCCCTCTACTACCAGAAAAAATCCCCCTGAAAACGTCTGTATACTTCCTAATAACCAATACTATATGTTAACATTGGGCAAAGTTCATAACTTTCAGCTCTCCGCCCGGGGACTTCGGGGAATTAATTCATCCTAAAGGACATATTTATCATATTTTCAACCATGCTGAACAAAATGGCTTACTCAAAATTTTGATCAGGTGACTTTGGGAAAAATGAGCGTGGGAGGGGGCCTATTTGCCCTCCATTTTATTGGTCACTTAAAAAGGGCACTAGAACTTTTAATTTCCGATTCAATGAGTCCTCCCACGACATTCTAGGACCACTGGGTCGATCCGATCACCCCTGGGAAAAAACAAAACAAAAAAAAACAAATAAACACGCATCCGTGATCTTTCTTCTGGCCACATTTTTGTAGATAGGAGCTTGAAACCTCTACAGTAAGGTTCTCTGATACTCTGAATATGATGGTGTGATTTTCATCAAGGTTCTATAACTTTTAAAGGGTCTTTCCTCCTTTTTTCGAAAATCAGCCAAATTTTCTCAGGCGCGTAACTTTTGATGGGTAGGACTAAACTTGATGAAAGATATATGTTTGAAATATATGTTTTTCTAGAGTTTCGGTTACCATTGAGCCGGGTCGCTCCTGTTATAGAACCTTAATGAAAATCATAACATCATATTCAGCGTATCAGAGAACCCTACTGTAGAGATTTCAAGCTCCTATCTACAAAAATGTGGAATTTTGCATTTTTTGCCAGAAGAAAGATCACGGATGCGTGTTTATTTGTTTTTTTGTTGTTTTTTTTTTTTGTTTTTTTTTTTCCCAGGGGTGATCGTATCGACCCAGTGGTCCTAGAATATCGTGGGAGGGCTCATTGGAATGGAAATTAAAAGTTCCAGCGCTTTTTTTAAGTGAAAAAAAATGGAGGGCAACTAGGCCCCCTCCCACGCTCATTTTTTCCCAAAGTCACCCGATCAAAATTTTGAGATAGCCATTTTGTTCAGCATGTTCGAAAATATGATAAGTATGTCTTTTAGGATGACTTAATCCCCCGAAGTTCCTGGGGGGAAGGCTGAAAGCTTTGAACTTTACCCTATGTTAACATATAGTATTGGTTATTGGGAAGTATACAGACGTTTTCAGGGGGGATTTTTTCTGGTAGTAGGGAGAGGGTGGGTGGGTCGAGGTTTATTTGGGAGGATCTTTCCATGAAGGAAGTTTTCATGGGTGAAGGGACATTGCTATGAAGGGGACGCCAGATTTCCCTGCATTATTTAAAAAAAGATCAGAAATCAAATATAAAAAAAACAAGTTTTTCAACTGCAACAGCAGCAACATCAAAACTTAAAACGAACAGAAAATATTACATATATGATTGGGTTCACCCCCTAGTCAATACATCACTCTTTAAGCCAAAGATTTTTTAGTACTTTCATAAGAGCTATTTATTCTAATTAACGGCCTTTGTGATTAAGCGGTCATTTTTAAAGAATTGGAACAAAACTCAAACTTTAGCTTAAATAGCAAGGTATTGACTAGGGGGCGAACCCCCTAATATACGTATTAAAAATATATGAACATAAAAGTTAGTTACGTAAGTTAATTCGTAAGTTACGTATATTTATTACTTATAAAAACGTTCGTAAAAAAAATTAAACAAGTTTCGAGAAAGCCATTTAACCAAATAAAAGTAAAATTAATATGCAAATTTTGTTTTAATTATTCATGTACGGCGAGCCAAGATCAAAACCTGCATTAATTCAGAAACGTTCAAAAATTAAAAAAAAACAAGTTTTTTTTAACTGAAAGTAAGGAACGACGTTAAAACTTAAAACGAACAGAAATTATTCTGTATATGAAAGGGGCTGTCCCCTCCTCAACGCCTCGCTCTTTACGCTAAAGTTTGACTTTCTCACAACTCTATTTTTAAACAATAAAAAACTTTAGCGTAAAGAGCGAGGCGTTGAGGAGGGGACAGCCCCTTTCATATATGGAATCATTTCTGTTCGTTTTAAGTTTTAACGTCGTTCCTTACTTTCAGTTAAAAAAAACTTGTTTTTTTTTTTATTTAATCTTTGAAAAAGACCAAGTACCGAGTAACTTATAATCGTGTGTTTATTTGAACGCCTTTGTAAGAAAGGTGACAAGAGTGAGCGTCACGTTTCAGATTAAGACGTGTTTAGATTCGCCCTTAGATTAATAACTGAAAAAAAGTCTGAAATGTCAAACCCCTTTAGCCCTCAGTTTTATAGATTAGGCACAGACATTTGATTCAGTCTTCTGCTGAAAATTTCCCCAGGACAATTCCCCCAGAACATTTTTTGCACATGTAAAATTTAGCAGCCAAAGGTAAATAAAAAGTAAAACAAACAAAAAGAATCTTGTATATGAATCTAAGAAATTAGCATAGTTTTGGAAACCTTTTTACTACCCATCCAAATTCCCCATCCAATTCTTTTATTCTCTAAATTTCAGCCACCATACTTTTAACCGATCTTAAAATCAACTTTTGAGTTTTCCCTTAAAAAAAAGAAGAAATTTCAAATGACTGAAGAAAATGATTTTATTTACTAATACTCTCTGTAAAAACCTCTCAACTTTATTGGCTTGATTGCCTCCTTAGGAATACTAGGTTTAGAAGTTTCTACAGTATTTGGCTTTTGGCTTCCTGAGTTCAGAACTACCTCTATTTCAAATTCAACTTTAATCATAACTGGTTCATTACATGCCTTCAGATCTTACTCATTTTCTCTCTCTCTCTCTTTTTCTCTCCTGTACTAAGAACAAGAATAGGCTTGATAAACCAACCAAAATATGAAGATTTTTCTTTCCTTTAGGTTCATTAAAAGCATTTTTCATCGGACCGGCTGAATCCAATGAAAAGATACGAAAAGGGGCACTTTTGATCTTAACTTTGTCAAATGGTTTGTTTTATCATTTGATAAAAAAAAAAAAATCTAGGCATACAAACATTATAATTCTCAAATCTTCTTATTCTAAATTTATTTTATCGAAAAACAAAATATCCATAAGTAACTATTCATACATTAACTTCATTACAGAATCCACTATAACGCTTGGCATGACAATTATAATTGTTTAGGGTACCATTTTCATTGCCAAGTCGTGTTACTGAATAACAAAACGAAAAAACGTCATCCAACAAAAATGAATGAAATTAAACATACTCTTTGTTGCCCAAATTTGCATATCTCTCTCTGCAAATTCATCATATTTTCACTAGGCACGCTACCTGCAGGGTTTTTGGGGCTCGGTGATCCGATGCCTACCCCGTTCCAGGCCAAGTTCAGGCCTTCCTGATCCAGGACCCCCTGAACCACACTTTGCTGGCCCCTCAGTCGACTAACGTAAACCCTCCGACCAGCTTCAGCAAAACGTGCTACACTCTATCCAGATCTTTCCTTATAACCTGGAAGCTGGCCTCTCAGTCGACTAACCTCAACTCTCTCACCAGTCTCAGCACCCCGTATCCCGACGTGAGTGCCATTCAAAGAATGATCACGCCAATTCTTTGGCTCAAAATACTCAATAATTCTCAAATTCAGGTTTTCCTCTCTGAAATCTAGCGTCTTCGGTTATTTCAAATCGTAAATAGTCTATTTCAACCCCTTTATCAGCCGCTACGAACTTTGTCTCTTTCTTGAAGGTGAGTCTTTTGGCTCCAAGTGTAATATTGGAAATTCTTCACCGCTTTTACAACACCTTAAAGCCCTCAAAACATATTATCCGTTTTACTAAAATTCAGTTAAACTTTACAGAAAGTTAAAACCAGAAGGAGCCTTCCCTTATTAGGCATTTGCATTAACAAGGCACCACAAGCAATTGAGGTAACAATAACATCAACATAAAAGAAAAATGGATTCTGGATTGCTCCATTTCCTTTTAGTCCATTTTAAAAAAATTATCTTATTTTTGACCCTACTTAAACTTAGACCCTTTTATCAATAATTTAAACGGTTATACAAATTTTTAAAATCTAGATGAACCATGCAATTTAAAAAAAAAAACAAAAAAAGCTGCATTATTTACTGGCATTTTTTTCTTTTTTACCAACACTATCAAGCTTATTTGCTAAAGGGATGATTCCTTGGGAAGCAACACAAAATCCCAGAATCTTTAAATTCTCTATAAAAACTTAACCTCTTAATACCCAATTTCACATCACACTCTTATTTTCAAAAAACTTTCCAAATCTCCAAGATTCTCAAACTTAATTTTTTTACCTGATTATAACATACCTAACATAGCCAGTGGCATAATTTCGTCAAAATCCTGGGGGTGGCTGGGCAAAGTTAGAGCCAGTTTTCCCAAATCCAGTGAAAATGACAGTAAAATCTGAAAAAAATGAGCCACTTGGTACCATGAAAGTACTATAAAGATACTTTATATAACCGAGGTCTGGGGGGGGGGGGTGGCGGTTGCCCCCTGCCCCATAACAAATGACGCCCCTGCAGGTAGCGCAAATATTCTTACCACTTTCCCTAACACTTGACACATTCTTCACTTTTACTCTCTATCTATTACTTATTACTACCTATTATTAGTCCAACCTATTGCTCTATCTTTGTATCCCCTACCGACAAGGCCGTACCCAGGGGGGAGATTAGGGGGGTTTGAAACCCTCCCGAAATGTTTTTTTGACTCGTAAAAACGTAACAAAAATGGATATAAACAAATTTTGTATACTTTTTTAAGTTTTTTTTTTGTGTAGACATCCCCCCCCGAAAACAAATCTTTGAGTAAAACCCCCTCCGTAAAAGGATCCTGGGCACGGCCTTTCCTACCAATTTACGTATATCTAATACTTTGACCTTATTTTACGTCATGCCAATTATGACAGAGTTCCTCATCCTGCTCTATTCAAAACTTGCAGCAGCCGCTACAATTCCCATTTTCTTCTAAACCACATTTTCTATGGACTTGAACGTTTTGCAACCTTATACACTTCCTTCCAATTATTCTACTCATTCTCCAATAGATGTCACTTTTATCCTAACTCTTGAGCCTTCTACAAAAGAAAGTAAAGCTATCCCTTCCGGGAAAAAAAAAAAACTGAAGTAGCCTACCAAATTCAAACGTAGGTAATTCCTTAAAAAAATTCCTTAAAAATATTTCCCATTAAATACACCTTTGTCAACACTTTCTAATGCGTCTAAACTTATAATACTAAAAAAATTCCTGTTCTCAAAAATCTAATAATAATCTCACTCGCAAATACAATAAACCACGGCCTTCATTACAAATATGCAAACTTTGTTTACATTTCCAATGCCATCACTAAACTTTAGCTTATCAAAAGGGTTTTACAACTTTCATTAGAAACTTTACAATTATACGGGATCCTTGTTAAGTAATTGAAGTTTTGTGGGACACAATAACAATGCGAAAAGTTTACAATAAATTTAAATTTGAAAATAAAAATAACACTCCTAACAAGTGTCCTATATCATGGTGCGAAGCGTGACTTACCTAATCACTTTTCTTGGGATGACTGTAGGCAACAGAATAACGAACAGCAACAGCAGTGAACAGCAATGACGTCAAATGAAAAATTTCTGGTGAAGAATTGAAAACAAGTTTTTATCTTCACTAAAAAAAGATTACATAAGCCCAAATGGCTTTCGACGGAAATTGGCTTTGCCGATAGCGGAAATGTCTCTTCGCCACAAGGAAACAGGTCTAAATTTCAGGTATTGTAGATGAAAATGAGCGCCATAATTTGCAGTGCTAGTATCTTCACAAACGCTGCCGTGTAATAAGGTGCAAAACTAACCACATTTTAAGTCCAACTGAAGCTGCTAAAGATAAAGCTCAGGTAGAGTCAAATTCCAGTGTTGACGCATTCTGCCCCAAAAAAGCAGCTGACACCATTTTGGAAACCTTTTTACTACCCATTTCTGGTAAAGTCTGGGTGTACTGGTAAGCGTGTAGCCGGATCTTTCAGGGCTAAGGGTTCGCGTGGGAGGAGATATAAGAAGAGTATCTTTACTATAAACTATTCATTTATTCTACAAAGTCATTATGGTTTGAAAACAAACCCAAGAGAAGAACTTTACAGAAATACTGCACGAGAGGAACTACTTTAAACACCATATATAAATGATTTCCAAGGTCCCTTAGAAACACGTTCTACTATGTTAAAATTTTCCGAGTGTCACTTTCTGGTATTATAAACCTAATTTTTCTAATTCCCATTTCCACAAGACAAAGCATAATGCATTCTTTAAGCCCGTGTTCTACGTAGAGTTCTAGAATCCAATATAAATTGCCAGGTAAAATTGACCCACATTGCATTAAAATTAGGTGACATGTTTTCTGTTCCAAGAATTACATTCAAAAGCTTACAGTGTAAAATGTAAAACATTCCTCGCCACAGAAAATTTTTCCCCTGGAAAATCACCCTCCCCCACAGAAAATTCTCCCCGAAAAATTTCTGTATGTTTCCCAATAATCAATACTATTTATAAAAAATGGGCAAATTGTATAGCTTAAAGCTCTTTCCCCAGGGACTGTAGGGGGGAAGGTCTCATCGTCCCTAGAGACATAGCTCCTTACTTACAGTTCGTTACCACGAACTGTTTGACACTACCCAGGTGAGTGAAGGTTGGTTCAAAAATAACAAAAAATCTAAAAAAAGGAATTTGACAGTAGTTAATACATCAGAATAATTGGTGTTTTGTTCCAAATATATAAAACTCATTAAGTCCTACCCACCATTAATGCTACCCATCAAAAGCTGTGGGCCTCAGAAAATTTGCCTGATTTTCGTGAAAGGGGGCAAAACACCCCTAAAAATTCAAGCGGTCTCTCAATGAGAATCACACCATCAGATCCAGCATATCATAGAACTGAACTATAAAGGTCTAAAGCTCCTATAAATCTGGAGTTTTGTATTTTTTGCTAAAAAAAAGATCACGGATGCGTGTTTTTTTTCCCTAGGGGTGATTATATCGAACAATGATTCTGGAAGATTGGAAGAGGACACACCAAACGAAATTGAAAGTTGTAATGCCCTTTTTAAGTAACTGAAAAGATTTGAGGGCAACTGGCCCCCTCCCAAGCCACTTTTCCCTCAGTTACATCCAATCAAAATTTTGAGATAGCCTTTTGATTGAGCATAGTTCAAAGGTCCAATAGCTATGTCTCTGGGGATGACATGACGCCCATAGCACCTGTGGAAAGGGCTGTAATTTATAAAATTTCCTCGTCGTTTACATGCATTATTGTTATTGGGACATGTACCAACACTTTAGGGGGAGGGGCAAATTTTCTGCGATGGGAGAGTTTTCTGCGGCAGGGGGATTTTAGATGGAAGATGTCAGGAAGTATTTCCTGACATCGTTTGAAAAGCGGTCTAGAACTAAATAAAAAAGCAAGTTTTTTTCAACTTGAAGTAAGGAGCAAGTTTAAAACGTAATTAAATCTTAACAAATTTAAATGTTCGTTTTAAGTTTTAATGTTGCACCTTAATTTCAGTCATTTTTTTTTTTTTTATTTTAGTCCGGGCGCCAAGCTTCACTATGTCGCTTATTTCAAGAAGGGGGTGTGACGGAATGGGGTTGTTATGAAACATATACCAAAAGATAGCCTAAAAAACGCTGATACCGAAAATATAAACGGGACTTTGAAACAAGAAGGGGAAGTCTATTAAATTTGGATCTGAACTTCAGATTTCCTGAAAAGTGCTATCTAGCGAGCAAAAACCGCAAAAACCGGTTTCAGACGTAATTTTCTGGTGTCCTTTGTGTTAGGTTGACTGCTATTGTTTTAGCTTTTCAAACAGTTCGTGGTAACGAACTGTAAGTAAGGAGCGACCTGGCTCAATAGTAACCGAAACTCTAAAAAATGGAATTGATTGAAAAGAATCAGATTTTAATGCAAATTTCAAATATATAAGTTTCATCAAGTTTAGTCTTACCCATCAAAAGTTACGCGCCTGAGAAAATTTGCCTGATTTTCGAAAAAAGGGGGTACACCCCCTAAAAGGTATAGAACCTTAATGAAAATAACACCATAAGATTCAGCGTATCAGAGAGTCCTCCTGTAGAGGTGTTTATTTTTTTTTCCCAGGGGTGATCGCATCAACCCAGTGGTCCTAGAATACCGTGGTAGGGCTCATTCGAACGGAAATTAAAAGCTCCAGTGCCCTTTTTAAGTGACCAAAAAAATGGAGGGCACATAGACTCTCCATTTTTGGCACCTAGGGAAGGCACCTAGGCCTTCCCATGCTCATTTTGTTCCCAAAGTCACCCGATCAAAATTTTGAGATAGCCATTTTGTTCAGCATGGTCGAAAATATACTAAATATATCTTTTAGGATGACTTAATCCCCCGAAGTCCCCTGGGGGAGGGCTTAAATTTATGAATTTTACCCAATGTTTACATATAGTATTGGTTATTGGGAAGTATACAGACATTTTCAGGGGGGATTTTTTCTGGTAGGGGGGGGGGTTGGGGGTTATGTGGGAGGATCTTTCCATGGAGGAAACTTTCATGGGGAAGGGACATTGCTATGAAGGGGGCGCCAGATTTCCCAGCATTATTTAAAAAAAAAACGATCGGCAATTAAATAAAAAAAACACCAAGTTTTTCAACTAAAAGTAAGGAGAAACCTCAAAACTTAAAACAAACAGAAATTATTACGACGTATATGATTGGGTTCGCCCCCTAGTCAATACCACCCTCTTTAAGCCAACGAATTGTTCGTACTTTCATAAGAACTATTTATTCTAATTCACGGCCTTTGTGATTAAGGGGTCATTTTTAAAGAATTGGAACAAAATTCGAGCTTTAGCGTAAATAGCGAGGTATTAACTAGGGGGGAACCCCCTAATATACGTGTTAAAAATATATGAATATAGAAGTTCGTTACGTAAGTCAAAGTAGGGAGCCCTCTCTAATTTCTATCCAAGATCACACGACCATTTCTAGGTCAATCAGAGGGCTAGAATACTAACTATACAAGATCAAAAGCCTATTTCTAGGCCAATCACAGAGCTAGAATACAGGACGAGATGACGTCAGATCAGATTTCTGGGAATTGATTAGCTTGAATTTACGTAATGTGCATCTCGAAATCAACCTACGTAATAATTGTTTGTTATGGTTTCACACGTTATAACTTTGGTGTTTGATGCCTTTGTATCTCAGTCAATAAATGGAATTTGATTATCAGTTGAATCAATATAATACAGAAACTTCACAGATGTATGGTGTTCTCGATTGTGAATTCATTGGTTTAAAGAAGTCAGCTTGCGGTGTAATTTTTGAATGTGCATTTTTATTGTTGGCTACAGATCGTAGTGAAGTCTCTTGCTATCACTGGCACATCAACTACAACATGTATGCTTACAATAGAGACAACTGGAGTATGACATTAAGAATTATAAACAAACTAGGCTTATATGATAGAGTGATCCCCCCATTCTATGAAGGAGGGAAGGCTCTATCCACGGTAAAACAGGAAGCTGGAGAAATATGTAGTTTTTTTTGGTGTGACAGCACTATACGTGAAAGGCAATGTACCCACTGATAAACTTTTAATTGTCAAATGCAAGTCGGATATTCCATTATTCAATTTGGAAGACTTTAATTGTGAGATATTTCCGAATAAAATACACAATCCTGAGGATGAAGTTTAATTTTTTAGCAGATTGGTTCCGATAGATATTCCTTCTTGGGAAACATGTATAAAGCTTGTAAGCTGGTTTGCAACAGTTGCCATTTCGTTCACCATTCATTGCCCTACCCAGAGAACGCCATTTGCGTGTCCTTAAAACTTGTTTTTTTGATATTTAATTTCCTAACGTTATTGAATTAATGCAGGTTTTAATTTTGGCTCACCGTACATGAATAATTAAAATTAAACTTGCATATTATTTTGATTTATTTTGATCGAAAAAATCCCTTTCTGGGCATTTTCATTGAAAAACATTTTTAAATCCATTGATCTCCTTAACGTTTTTTTGGATTGACACCCTTTTGATCTACCCTGTTTTTGTTTGATTTTCGGCTAGTTGGTCTTAAGAATTACCCACGTCCTTAAAGCTCCTTTTCTCCCTCTTTCTTTAAATTCTTTCATGCTTTTTATTATTTGTCAAGGCAGTAAAAAAAGAAACTCATTTGAAAGCAATCAAGTACTAATTCTCTTAAAAATTTGTTAGACCTAAAAATTGTCAATCAAGGAAAAAGCAAAAAGATTCATGCAAAGGGGGTAACTTAAAGGACCTTCATCAATACAATCGATGTCTTTTGGTCCTCTTTTATCCCTCGCATTTGAGACACTTTTAGGTTAATCAACTCAGAAAATACATTTAGAGGGGAAAATGTCCCTATAATAAGATTTATTTCTAGATTTACGTGTGAGGGTCACAAAGACAAAGAAGAGAGATAGAAAGGCAAAGAAGAGAGATAGAAAGGCAAAGAAGAAAGATAGAAAGTTTCTGTCCTTGGCTGTTGCAGTTTTATATTAGCCTATTAAAAAGAGCAGAAGGAACACAGTTTTGAATCTGTATTTCAAAGCGTCATTAACATTAGGGAGATTTTTAGCTTGCCTTCGAAGGAATATTAAATAAAAAACAAGTTTTTTTTAGCTGCAAGTGAGGAGAGACATTAAACCTCAAAACGAACAGAAATTATTCTGTGTATGAAACGGGCTGTCCCCTCCTCAACGCCTCGCTCTTTACGCTAAAGCTTTTTATTGTTTTTAAAAACAATTTGTGAGACAGAGTCAAACTTTAGCGTAAAGAGTGAGGCGTTGAGGAGGGGACAGTCCCTTTCATATACGGAATAATTTCTGTTCGTTTTAAGTTTTAATGTCGCTCCTTACTTTTAGTAAAAAAAAACTTTCTTTTTTATATTTAATTTCTTAACGTTTTTGAATTAATTAAGGAGCGAATTAATAACGTTTTTGAATTAAATAAATAATTTCTTAAGGTTTTGATTTTGGCTCACCGTACATGAAGAGTTAAAACAAAATTAGCATATTAATTTTACCTCTGTTTGGCTAAATGGCTTTCTCTAATATTGTTTGATTTTATTTTTGAACGTTTTTATTAGTAATAAAAATACGTAACTTACGAATTAAATTACGTAACGAGCTTCTATATTCGTATATTTTTATTACGTATATTAGGTTGGCCCCCTAGTCAATACCTTACTCTGCACACTAAAGTTCGAATTTTTTTTCCAATTCTTTAAGAATGACCCCTTAATCACAAAGCCTGTTAATTAGAATTAATAGCTCTTATGAAAGTACTAAGAAAACTTTAGCGTAAAGAGCAAATTATTGACCAGGGGGTGAACCCAATCATATATGTAATAGTTTATATTCGTTTTAAGTTTTGAGCTGGAAAAGTTTTCAGTTCAAAAGTTTTTCAGTTGAATCTTTTTTTTTTTATTATTTAATTTCTGATCGTTTTTTTAAATAATGCTGGGAAACTCGCCACCCCATTCCTAGTAATGTCCCTTCCCCTCTGAAAACTTCCTCCGGGGAAAGAGCCTCCCACGTAATCCCCGACCTACCCACCCCCACTACCAGAAAAAAATCCCTCCTGAAAACGTCTGTTTAGGGCAAAGTTCATAACTTACAGCCCTTCCCCCGGGGACAGTGGGGGATTAAGTCATCCTCAAAGACATAGTTATTATATTTTTCGACCATGCTGAACAAAATGGCTATCTCAAAATTTTGATTGGGTGACACTGGGAAATAAATGAGCGTGGGAGGGGGCCTGGTTGCCCTCCATTTTTTTGGTCACTTAAAAAGGGCACTAGAACTTTTAATTTCTGTTTGAATGAGCCTTCCGCGATATTCTAGGACCACTAGGTCGATACGATCACCCCTGGGAAAAACAAACAAACAAACCAACAAAAAAACAAATAAACACGCATCCGTGATCTTTCTTCTGGCAAAAAAAATAAATTTCCACATTTTTGCAGATAGGAGCTTGAAACTTCTACAGTAGGGTTCTCTGATACGCTGAATTTGATGGTGGGATTGTCATTAAAGTTCTATGACTTTTAGGGGTTGTTTCCTCTTTTTTTGAAAATAAGGCAAATTTTATCAGGCACGTAGCTTTTGATGGGTACGAGTAAAATCGATGGAACTTATATTTTTGACATCAGCATAAAAATTTGATTCTTTTGATGTATATATTGTTATCAAAATTCCGTTTTTCAGATTTTCGGTTACTATTGAGCCGGGTCGCTCCTTAGGCCTACTTACAGTTCGTTACCATGAACTGTTTGAAAACTTAAATGAACTAAAATTATATAAAACATTCAAGTCAAACCTAAAGCGAGCAGGAACTATTTTGCATGAATAATTCTAATTAACAAGAGCAAAAATTAAAACTAAGTACTTAACGAGCAGAAATTACCACAAATAAGAATTTTGCCCCAGGACAGGACTTAGCTGTTTCTTGTGCAGAGTCACTTAAATTCTTCAGCTGGACTTTCTTTGGTTGGCAGCACGTAGCTAGTCTGCAAAGTATCAGGATTTCACTCGTCATCACTCTGATCAGTATTTATCTTGTGTTGGCACTGGATAAGGACTTTGGACAAACTGGCTCGCTTTTGAAACGAGTCAGTCTCCAGCTTGGCCAAGCTTGCACTTGGTTTTGCTTATTTTTTTTAGCTGGCATGTCTTAATTAAGTTATGGTGATTAGGCCTTCATATTTTCAAACCAATTTCTTTCACTACCAAGACTCTTTGTCACTACCAAATTTGATGCACTACCAAGACTCTTTGTCGCCTTTGCTGGCTTAAAGAAAAGCGTAAATTAGTAGCACTAGGAAATAAAATTGAAAATTAGGTACCGTATCTAAGTGAATCAAGACAGTATTCTTTCATTTCAAGCCTAGATAAACCCAATATGCTTCCTTTTTTTTCTCAAAGCAAGTTTTAGTTTTGCAGTAAGTGAGAAACTGTAAAAGTTGCTGTAGAAATCCAAAGATATATGATTTTGTATCAGAGTAACAATGACCTAAATTCTTCCGACTTCGAATTGGTTTGTTCTTCTTATATTTTTCCAGAACATTTACGATTGTTTTCAATACAAAGTGGCCAAACAAGACCAAACTGTAAATATAAAATCAATGGACCCCTCAAGAAAGGATTTGAATAATCTATAATTTCTACCAGCGCACAAGACTAATGCCTAAATTCGATTACCGAGCCCCGACGTCCATTTAAGATAAGAGAAATCCATTTTTTCCGCTATAAATCATAAGTAGGGGTTTGGGATTGAGGGACCCCCAGGATGTCATCCTCGATTAGCCAGTCAAATAACGATAGCAGATGTGTTTTAGCGGCTTAGACAAAGAAAAACCGACGGGGGTAAAATAATACAAGACCATCTGTCATCACTTGTTAAATGGCCAAACCCTCGATGAATATATAAAATACAATGTCTATTTAGTCCTTATGTGAAAATAATAAACAGGCATCAACCAACTAAGGCTAAGGTTGGGGAGGAGGGTGGAGAAGATGGGTTGTATAAAAATGTTTGATCTTAGAGCAAAGGCCCTGCCGTTGGCGTCTATATCATCGAAAAAAAGTGCGTATGGTTTTTCAATGCAAAACCATGTTATCTTTCTAAGCCCAGCTGTCGTGTCCTTGATTTCCGTAATTTTTAAGGTTACTTATTTCAGATCATAAAAATATAAATCGACCTTTAGAGTAGTGATTTTTCAATTAGAAATGACAAAAAATTAGACAGAAACGGGCTAATTTTTATATTTTATTTCCATCTGATATACACTAATTTATTGGAAAATATTTTCAATTAAAAGTACTTAAAAAAAATTAAATAGCGACATTTAAGCCCACAACGAGTATGTATGCATTCTTTTCATAAATAGTACTGTAAAAGGAGCAGGAATCACGATGACGGAACAAATGGAATCTAAAACAAACAGAAATGTAAACGAATCACTGAGTCAAACGTAGAACAAACTTAGAAATTACCACGAACTAGAATAGGGCTACCACACCACAACCTTAGACCTTCTATTATTGTATGTTGTGATTAAATAAAAATAATAACAGGTTTTTTCAACTGAAAGTAAGGAGCAACATTAAAAATTAAAACGAACAGAAATTATTACTTATATGAGGGGGTTCGCCCTCTAGTCAATACCTCGATCTTTACTCTAAAGTTCGAATTTTGTTCGAATCACAAACCCCTGAATCACAAAGGCCTTTTAAATAGAATAGATAGCTCTTATGAAAGTAGTAAAAAAAACTTTAGCGTAAAAAGCGAGGTATAGACTAGGGGACGAACCCCCTCATATACGTAATAATTTCTGTTCGTTTAAAGTTTTAATGTTGCTCCTTACTTTCAGCTGAAAAAACATGTTTTTTTTATTTAATTTCTGATCGTTTTTTAAAATAATGCTGGGAAATCCGGCACCACCTTCATATAAATGTCCCTTCCTCCATAAAAATATCCTCCGTGGAAAGATCCTCCCACTTAACCCCCTCCCCCCACCTGAAAAAATCCCTCCCGAAAACGTCTATATACTTCCCAAAAACCAATACTATATGTAAACAATGGGCAAAGTTCATAACTTACAGCCCTTCCTCTGGAACTATGAGGAATGAAGTCATCCTCAAAGACATATTTATTAAATTTTCGACTATGTTGAACAAAATGGCTATCTAAAAATTTTGATCAGATGACTTCGAGAAAAAAATGAGCGTGGGAGGGAGCTTAGTTGCCCTCCAGTTTCTTTGGTCACTTAAAAAGGGCACTAGGACTTTTAATTTCCGTTCGAATGAGCCCTCCCACGATATTCTAGGACCACTGGATCGATACCATCACCCCTGAGGAAAAAACAAACAAATAAACACGCATCCGTTATCTTTCCTGTGGTAAAAAATACAAAATTCCAAATTTTTGGAGATAGGAGGTTGAAACCTCTACAGCAAGGTTTTCTGATAAGCTGAATCTGATGGTGTGATTTTCATTCAGATTCTATCACTTTTAGCGGGTGTTCCCCCTTTTCGAAAATAAGGCAAATTTTTCAGGCTCGTTACTTTTGATAGGTAAGACTAAAGTCGACAAAGCTTATATATTTGAAAACAACATAAAAATCCGATTCTTTTGATGTATCTACTGGTACCAAAATTCTGTTTTTTAGATTTTCGGTTACTATTGATTCGGGTCGCTCCTTACTTACAGTTGTGTACCACGAACTGTTTGACTGTATTTGGGTTTTACCAAATTCATATCTAGGTCATTTAGAAACAGCCAAGTCATTTGTAAAAACAGATCTGTTTCCTTGTCTTTAAACACAAAAACACACATCCGAATTGTATCCATTATAGAAATATAAATCGGATGACACGAATCAATATAAGCAAATTAGTTTCTTTACTTTTTTTTACGTTCTTTGATGTATCTTTGGATCGGATGTCCTTTCTTTTCCCCTTTTTTTATCTTCATTGATGTTTCTTTCGATTTTTTTTCATCTCGAATCAATATAACAAAATTTCTATTTAAAATATTTTGTCCTTCTTGAGATCTGTATGGTCCAGTGAATATGCTGAAGGTTTCAAGCTAGTCGGAAAAATACAATTTTTGGTCCATTTTGGGACGTTATATATCGGTAAAACCAAATTTCTCCCCAAATATTTTGTCCTCTTAAGACCAATAGAATGAGTTGTGACCCAAAAAAAGAAAAGGCCAGAACGGATCTTGATTGTGCATCTTCATCCGACGAATGAAGTTGATGGTTCGTTTTGTATTGTCTACTTAACCAATGAGTTATAAGCCGATCTAAGACAACAAAAATTTCGACCTATTTCGGATATCAAAAATCAATTTAGACAATTTTTTGTTTTCTTTTAGGTTCCTTTGTACCAGTCTACGTCTCCCATAAGTTTCAAGCGAATCGACAAAAAAACTGTTAAGATATTTTTTCGCCATCAACTGGTGCAATGATTTTTTCCTATTTTCATTCCCAAGAGTACGAGGACTTTCATTGGTCCATTTTACATGGCTTGTAAGTTTAAGGCAATTGACTTGACCAAGTTTTAAACGACACAATTGGATTTAACAAAAGCGTTTAAAAGATGTTTTGTCTTCATTAAGGCCTGTCTATATGCCCTGCAATTTTTCAGCCGATCAGAGATGAAAAAATTTTGGGCCTTTTTTTAGGCGTCACAAATCAATGCGACAAAATAAGCTCTAGTTTTTTCTGCATTGGTTTTTACTTGACCCATAGCTTATAGGTGTAATCTTTAAGCCTGTTCGAGACGGAAAATTTGCAGACCTGGTTCAAAGAGTTTCAAATCAAATAGTCTTTTGGTCTGGGATGATCAACAACATTGCTATAATCCTTTTGGTCTGAACTGGTCAAAAATATTAGCCCTGTGACTTCTGAGTGATCGAAAAGTCATGAAAGCCCTGCCATTGAACAATGCTCTTAGCTTAAAAAAGGATGACTGGGAAACCAGAATGACTTCGATCTTCAGTATCAACTTTAACGCAATATTGTAATAGGGGGTATTGTTGTCTGAGTAACATTATTGCTAGAGCTAGCCAGTGCCAGCAAAGCTGGATCCAGGATTTTTTTTTTTGGGGGGGGGGGGGCAAAATAGGTTGATTCGATAAACGTGTGTTAGGAGCAAATTTAATTAACCCAAACTTGCGTTAATTAAGTAAATTACACTACTTTAGACTATGTTAGAGGGGGGGGGGACGCACGCCCCTCGTCACCCTCTGGATCCACCACTGAGTGTCAGAAGCTGTTGTAAATAAGCGTCTGGAGTAGGTGAACAACTATTCTTACAGGACCCATTTAAAGCCCCCTTTTCAAGAGAACCAATGTTTTTTTTATGTTTTGCTCATTTGACTTATTTTTGGCTCAATAATTTAAAGACATATTACACATCAATTGAAAAAAAAAAACTTTATTGGCATAACTTCCAGTCCCATTTTCAGGGAGGAGTTAGTGTGTGACTCCAGCCTAAATTTTTCATCATTAAGATTCCTTGGCCTAAGGGTTTGCGGACTTACGCTTAAAGCTGATTAAAGGCAAAATTTTTGTCTAATTTCGGCCACCCTAAAACCCTTTCCCTTTGACAAAATTTAAGGTCCTCTTGACCCTAATTCCTAAGAGCTTCAAGCCAATAGGAGAGGGAAACAGTTTATGGGTCCACTTTTATGCAAGCCCATTAGTCTTTCTTCTTCTACTTCTTCTAATTTTTGTTCTACTTCCCTCTTGGCCTGAGGACTAAACAATCTAAGTTTCATTCCGTTCAAATAAAAGTTAGATTTTTCATCCAAGCTCAGGAAAAACAGTTTTTTCAAGTTTTTTTTGGCACATTTGGGCTCTACCCAGGGTCTTATGGATGTAGTTTCAAGAAAAAAGTCCATTTTACCCAGGTATGTTATAAGTTGTTAAGAAAAGAGGGGTTTTTACTCTTTTGTGTCCCATATTTGAGAAAATGGATTTGTTTTTGGGTTGGGATCCAAAACAAATCCATTATGGGCTTAGAATTTTCAAACACAAGTTTCAAAATGAACGGAAACTTTGGTCTATTTTTGTTCCCCTCTTGGGGCGCGAACTTTGTCTCGTGCAGCTTTAACTTGTGAAAGTAAGTTTTAATTCCTTCTGTATTGGGGTCCGCTTGGCCCACGGTCTTTTGGATGCTATTTTCAAGCTGATCGAAGACACGAAATTTGTGGGGATGTTTCTGGGCCGATTTAATTCGGAAAAACATTCCAGTAACTCCTCTTAGTCTGGACTCATCGAAGACACAAGCCCTGTGACTTCTGATTGACTCAAAAAGTCATGACAAACCTGTCGTTGAGCAGTAATTTTTCGAAAGTTTGACCGGGCAACCGGGCAACCGGACACTTTAAGGATCAATTTTCCTAGTATAAATTTCGTAATAATTAGTAATATTATTCATTTCGTAGCATTATTGCTAAGGCAAGCCAGAGCCCAAGGGTTATAAAACATTAGCGTTTGGAGTAGCTTTAAAAATATCCTTGTAGTTGTAGGAACTGGATAAAGCGGCCGTTTTCGGAAACGATTTTCAGATGAAGCAATTTCTTTTTTGCATCGGGGGTCTCCATGGTCCAATTATTTGAAGATGTAAACTTCAAGCCAATGAAAAACAAACGTTTAACGGCCCAGCTTCCAGTCCATCTTTTTTTGTGGGGGGGGGGAAGCTTGATTACAACCTATCCAAAAGTTAAAAAGTATTATTCCACTTCGTTATATTTCTATTTGGGAGTACAATATTCACTGTATGGATCCGTGCATTATTGTTGGATGAGCTTGATTAGACTATCACATGGAACTATATTTGTATAAAACTTGTTATCATTAGATTGTCTTCTGCCTTTTGACAAACATCTATAAGGGTTTTTCTTAGGTTCTCTTTTTCTTTATTTATAAGGCTTTCCGTCATTATTTGTTTGTTTTTTTTCCGTATGCTTTAGTTCTAATATAGCTATTTTTTCTCTGCTTCAGATTAAACATGATTAAGAATCTTGCCCGTTGTTGTATACTTCTAGATTTCCAGTTAATGTAAAAACCGAAAAGCTAATCTGGTCTAAGAAATTACAAAATAAAGATCACGTTGAGCAGATTATTATCTTAAATGATTAAATAAAAAAAAACAGTTTTTTTTTTAACTGAAAGTAAGGAACGACATTAAAACTTAAAACGAACATAAATTATTCCGTACATAAAAGGGGCTGTCTTCTCCTCAACGCCTCGTTCTTTACGCTAAAGTTTTTTATTGTTTAAAAAAATAGAGTTGTGAGAAAGTCAAACTTTAGCGCAAAGAGCGAGGCGTTGAGGAGGGGACAGCCCCTTTCATATGCGGAATAATTTATGTTCGTTTTAAGTTTTAACGTCGTTCCTTACTTTCAGTTAAAAAAAACTTTTTTTTTTTATTTAATTTTTGAAGTTTTTGAATTAATGCAGGTTTTGATTTTGGCTCAACGTACATGAATAACTAAAACAAAATTTGAATATTAATTTTACTTTTATTTGGTTAAATGGCTTTCTCGAAACTTGTTTAATTTTATTTACGAACGTTTTTATTAGTAATAAATATACGTAACTTACGAATTAACTTACGTAACGAACTTCTATATTCCTATATTTTTAATACGTATATTAGAGGGTTTGCCCCCTAGTCAATACCTTGCTCTTTAAGCTAAAGTTCGAATTTTGTTCCAATTCTTTAAAAATGACCCTTAATCACAAATGCCATTAATTAGGATAAATAGCTCTTATGAAAGTACTAAAAAATCTTTGGCTTAAAGAGCGAGGTATTGACTAGGGGGTGAACCCAATCATATACGTAATGTTTTCTGTTGTTTTAAGTTTTGATGTTGCTCCTTACTTTCAGTTGAAAAACTTTTTATATATATATATATATATATATATATATAATATATATATATATATATATATATATATATATATATATATATATATAATTTCTGATCTGTTTTTAAATAATGCTGGGAAATCCGGCGCCCCCTCATAGCAATGTCCCTTCCCCCATGAAAACTTCCTTCATGGAAAGATCCTCCCAAATAACCCCCGAATCACCCCCCCCCCACTACCAGAAAAAATCCCCCTGAAAACGTCTGCGTACTTCCCAATAACCAATACTATATGTTAACATTGGGGTAAAGTTTATAACTTTCAGCCCTCCCCCAGGGGACTTCGGAGTATTAAGTCATCCTAAAAGACATAGTTATCATATTTTCGACCATGCTGAACAACATAGCAATCTCAAAATTTTGATCAGGTGACTTTGGGGAAAAAATTCCCAAAAGCGTATGAGGGGGCCTAGTTGCCCTCCATTTTTTTTGGTCACTTAAAAAGGGCACTAGAACTTTTAATTTCCGTTCCAATGAGCCCTCCCACGATATTCTAGGATTACTTGGTCGATACGATCACCCCTGGGAAAAAAAACAAACAAATAAACAAATAAACACGCATCCGTGATCTTTCTTCTGGCAAAAAATGCAAAATTTCACATTTTTGTAGATAGGAGCTCGAAACCTCTGCAGTAGGGTTCTCTGATACGCTGAATATGATGGTGTGATTTTCATTAAGGTTATATGGCTTTTAGGGGGTTTTCCTCCCTTTTTTCGAAAATCAGCCAAATTTTCTCAGGCGCGTAGCTTTTGATGGGTAGAACTAAACTTGATGAAACTTATATATTTCAAATCAGCATTAAAATCTGATTCTTTTGATGTATCTATTGGTATCAAAGTTCGGTTTTCTAGAGTTTCGGTTACCATTGAGCCGGGTCGCTGCTTACTTACAGTTCGTTACCACGAACTGTTTGATAAGTTTAGTAACAAACTATTCTTATAGGTATTGGTTAAATAACTACAAAGTAAAAAGGAACGTATTTATGAGGGCATTGACTAGAAACACATGTTACAGGATAAAGATTAAAACAATTAAACAATCTTCGACGCATTAAACACTATCGTTACCAAAAATTGTAGTTTTAGTGTTTTCTCTTCTGGTTCACTTGGTCTTTTGGCACACTTGAATTCTTAACAACATACAACAAAAGTATCGTCTTAAGTCTGCGGATCCTGCTGCTTTAAGAAGTTTTGTAGTCCGAAGTTGCTTATTTGAACTGCTGATAAACTAGGTTCCCCTGGGCCCAATAAATTAGCCGTATTCATCAATGCAGTACCGTTTTGAAGAGCAAACTGTTGATTCATGTAAGCTACGGCACGACGCAGCTCTTCGATCGCATTGGCTTGCATCATTATATAGTTCTTTGCTAAAAGCAAAGTTGCTATTTTACTTAGTTTGCGGACAGACGGGGAATGTGCGTACGGTATGACGCTACGAAGCTCATCGAGAGCATCGTTCAAGTCATGCATTCTTCTTCTCTCGCGGGCGTTTATGCTTAAGCGCAGCGTTTTCCCACTTTTTGTCTTTCTGGTTCCAAGTTCGTAATTTTGAATATTACCTGAATTATAATCTTGTTCAGTATCTGAATCATCTGACGTTTTTGGGTAACGATCAGATAAATTTTCTTTCTCAGTTTTTTCGTCATTTGTAATCTCTCGTTTTGGTTGCTGCAGTTCATTTTGGCGCGCTGGAAAGGGACCAAACATATTTGTTTCACTAACGCGTTGTTCTAAAAATGACTTGGCAATCTGTGATTGGGATTCGAAAAGGAATGGGCTAATCACGTTTGAAGTATTTCCATGGTGCTTTTCCATCCTCCCCTGACATGGAATGGACATATTTTCGTAAGTAAATAGCGCTGGGTTTAATTGGTTAGACCTAAAAAAAAAAATAGTCACTAACACTCTAAAGAAATACTTAAATTCCTATAAACGGGTTTACTTGCTTCCCGAAATTAACTGAAGGACAGATCTTCGCTAATTCAAGAAGATAAAAAAAAAAACACTTTACTTATCTTACCAGAAGAAAACATTTGAACTCACATCATGGAACAGAGCAGGGATTTTCTGTCCTATTGGGTAAATTCAGTTGGTAGGATGTGGCCACCATATACGTTATTTAGCCACCTTGTAAAAGAAGCTTTTTGCTAATGGTTCAAAAATTTTGTCGTTTTCAATTTATTGTAACTGCACCTCATTTGTTGTTTACAAGATTAAATACTAGATAATTTGCACATAAAAACTGTAAATGCATAAACTCAACATTAATAACTTCTAAATATGTATAAAGGTCTTTTTTTTACGCTAAAGTTTGACTCTGTCTCACAACTTTATTTTTTAAAACAATAAAAACTGAAGCGTAAACAGCGAGGCGTTGAGGAGGGGACAGCCCCTTTCATATACGGAATAATTTCTGTTCTTTTTAAGTTTTAATGTCGCTCCTTACTTTTAGTTTAAAAAACTTGCTTTTTTTTTATTTAATAACATAATAGGAAGAGGCTGTTCACCGTCTGTCGCAATTGGGAACGACTTAATGCTTCAAAACTAGTACAGGTGCCTTCGAATTTGTTCTTGGTTTTGCATCTATGTATCCAATTCTGCATCTCTTTCCGCCATTCCTTCGGTGTGCATGATGCTGTCGTTGTGCTATTTGCCTTTTGCCTTGAACGCTAATGATTTAGAACTAAATTCACGGTTTGAATCCTTAGCTCAAAACTAATGCTGTTGATTCATAGTAAAGCTTCGACATTAATTAAAGATAGGATTTCATTTGTGGTATAATGATTGCTGTACTAGCTGTGGCCCAGTAAAAAGTGAAAACCACCCATAGTAACCGAAATTGCAAAACGAATTTCAGGAAAACTCTCTAGCGACAAGTATTTTCCAAAACCTTTTGAAAGGTGGTGGATGGCTTTTCTCAGAGGCGGTAGCATGAAACATAAGGTCACAGAAAGTCGAGAACGTGTTCATTTGAACGAAATAAAATATATAGCGCAGTTTTTCAGAAGCAAAATAGATCGTGCTACAGAATAGTGCTAATTTCTGCCATTTTGGGCGGCGGCGCAGCAACACTGTTATGGCTCCTTATTCCAAACCGAAACACGGTTTGTAGATTATCATTAGGTGGCTCGTTTGAATGAAAATTGGAAATTGTAGCATCTTCTTACGTTACAAAAGAGATTGTGCCGCAGACACGTTCCCATTTTCATTGCTGTAAAACAACGATTTTTGCCAAATAGAGCCAAAATGCTACTGAAGAAAGATTCTGAGATAGCCAATCTGTCAAAACCACTTAAAAGAAGTATATAGAGTTCACCCATCCCCTGGAATCTAAATTCTTCAACTTTTCTTGCAATTTTCCTCCTATGCGCGCTCCAGGCAATACTCATCAAAGCAGACTTCAATCTCCTGAAGCAATGCTTTCTCGTCCAGCCTCTCCAGGGCATTGGACTTTGTTGAACTTGGACAATTTTGTAAAAATTTATTTTCGAATCTCGAAAGTTTCATATATTTTAATATTAATATACAGGCCCAATAATCCGATTCTAGCGAGGACGTGTGATATTGCGGGGGTGGGTTAAAGGCCCGTAAGAAGATACTCAAGAAATAAATATACTTTTCTATTTGTCAAGGAGCCTGATAAAGAGAATTTTCATACAGAATGAACGGAAAGAAACAACTTATTAAATATAAATCCCTTTGTAGGTGATTATGATAAGCAAACCATGACACTTTCAAAGATTGTTTAGAATTGTTGTTTAACCTAATTACAGAAAGTTTCTTTCACCTGACTTTACCACTTTCCTAAATATATGAAGGACAGTTTTTCTGGAACGCCATTGTTTATTTAAAGGACGGGTGCTGTACGTAGAGGGGAGTTTTTTTCCTTTGGTGTTTTTAAATTATTTCACTGTTTTAAACTAAACAATGGGTGTTTTTGCCGCCTTGACAGTTTGTTTCCCCATTGGTTTTGCTTGTTAGAAGACTTATCTTATAGCCATAGAAGCAAAATTAGTATTTTTTTTTTTTTGGAAGAACTGTAGCGTGTGGTTTTTATTAAAAAACCTGCACAGCAAATTCAGGATAGCAAACATAAATATAAGCACGTTTTAGTGCAAATTTTTCTTATAATATACGACACGTGTGTCTATGTGTCTTATGTTTTTTTTTGTATTTTTTGTATTAAATTTGTATTAAAGATCTTTTTCTTCTTGTGTGGAATACACCTTAAATAGCCACTGTAGTCTTATGTTTTTGCAGCTTATAGCCTATACCATGACAGGATACCCCTTCTTCTAATTGTGCACCTTTTGATGAGGAAAAATATAAATCCTATCGTAAAATCTCAGCTGATTTCGAAGTCTACCAATATGAGGTCGATAATACAAAAAAGAAATCCTGAAAGACAGTTTTATCAAACCTTTCAACAATACTGAACAAAATGGCAATCTCCAAATTTTGATCGGAAAACTTTGGGAAAGTTGTCATTCTCAGTTTTTTTAATACAGTTCTTTAATACAGTTCTCAGTTCTTTAATACAAAAAAGAAATTTAATACAAATTAATGTAGGTTATTTTGTAAAAATTGAGTTTTCTTTTTGCGCCTTCTAAGAGAAAACAGTGACAATATACCTCTTGGGACGCATTTCAAAAGAAAGTAAAGAAAGGCAAGAACTGAAACTTATATTTGATGCCCATATGAAAAAAGCCCCAAGCCTTTTCTTTGCGCAATTGCATAAATAACACAGATCAAAAAAGAAACTCAAACCTAAAACTTAAAACGAACAAGTTATTGCTTCGTACCCAATGTAACGTAGATCTTGGAGTATAAGGCTGGCTCAAATATGATATGTTAGCTCAATGATATTTCCTACACTTGTAGAATTTGGAAAAACTAATGCTTTACGAAAAGCCCAAAGCTCACAAAAAAATAAGATGCTGTTTTAGGAGTAAATAAGTCCCGAGTTTACCTGAAAGAAATAAGAGACTAATTTGTCTCTTAACTACTAACGTTAGTAAAGGCTAACTACTTCAAGTAGTTAGCCTTTCATAAGCCGTCAGGTTGATAATTTTTAGAATACAATATAAATTCTCTAAGAAACTTAAAAAAATGTTACAGGTCACATGCACACACATATGCTACACAGACAAATATATATATATATATATATATATATATATATATATATATATATATATATATATATATATATATATATATATAATATATATATATATATATATATATATATATATATATATATATATATATATATATATATATATATATATATATATATATATTATATATATATATATATATTTATATATATATATATATATATATATATATATATATATATATATATATATATATATATATATATATATTTATATATACACTTTTTTTTATATATGAGTAATAGTTGTGTATGTATATATTTATTCTATTTCTCGAAAATAGCTCCATATTTGTTTGGGAAAATTGGTATATCTAGGGATATTTTCGCATAAAAAAACGATTCATACGATAGGTCAGAAGTCCGAGAAAAATCGTTAAGAGCCTAAATTGGGTTTTTGCAAATGACGTCATATACTATGCTAGTACATCATATAAGCATTTCTTATGACATCATATATGGCATCATAGAAGTATTTTCCTATACGATGTCATGGATAGCATTAATAAGATTGTTGAGTTTCCAACGCAACAGTTATTTATATAATATAATGTCTGTTGGAAGGCCCGAAAAACGAAAATTTGCAGTTGCAGTAGCTAAAAATGATGATTCTTTGGAACCAACACCTAAAACTAACGTGTCAAAAATGAAAATGAAGAGCAAAGACACAGGCGGTTAGAATATATGCGAAAACGACAATTAGAGCGTGTTAAAAATGAAAATGAGGAGCTAAGACACACGCAGTTAGAAGACATATGACAACAAACAAGTGAGTAAGTTAAAAATGAAAAATGAAGAGCAGCAAGTCAATGAAAGTCAACCTGGACAGCGAAAATTAAAACGTGTTAAAATTGAAAATGATAGCGATGATGATTGGGTTTGGGATTTTAACATGGATAAGCTCATCAATGCCTAGCATACCTTTATTAAAAAAAAAACAAAGTTTCGGCGATATGTCTTTCATAATGACAAGACAAGCCGAGACAAAAGAAGACGTTTTTGTCCCACCACCTGAACAATTAAAAGAAACAAAGGTTTGGAGATATGTCTTTCATAATGAAAAAAGATAAGCCAAGATAAAAGAAGAACTTTTTGTCCCACCACCTGAACAATTAAAAGAAACAAAAGGTGGTCTTAAAGGCCTTCCATAGCTTGTATAATCAAAAACCTTGACTAGATAAATCGTTTGGAAGAAAAAGAAGCTTTTGTGCCGCCACCTAAACAATTGAAAGAAACAACGGTTCGGCGATATGTCTTTCATAATGACAAAAGACAAGAAGAGGCAAAAGTTAAAGGTCCAAAAAAAATGTAATTATACAATGCCACGACTTCTAATTTTAAGGTCCATTTGGACGTCATGACATCTAGAAAAGGCTCAAATTGTCTCCGTTTAGAAGGCAAGTGACAGTGAGAATCTATATATAGAAGCCTACCGCATGCCGAGTGCCGGGGCCCAGCGGCGAAGCCACCGGGCTCCCGGTACTATATATGTATATGTATATTCGTAGTCAAAGACATTGAGCAGCCTAAAAAATTATAGACTGATTTGTAAGACCGTTCACTGGTTACACAGCCGTATTATCTGTAGCTAGCAGTTTAAAGTTTAAACTGTGGAAACACACTTTAGTATGATTTGAAATTATGAACTAAAAAACCTTTAGGACGGAGCATTTTGCAAATTTCTGGTTACTTTATAGGCCTAGCCAAGCACTAACCTGACACCTTTGTTTCAGATTGGTCTACAAAATCATAACCTTCAGATGATACCAAAATACGCAAATTTAAGCCATTGAAAACATCGTAAGGCTTTATTTTTCTATTATAAAAAAGTTTCCCAAAGCGCTGTATGACTCTATTAAATAAAAAAAAACAAGTTTTTTTTAACTGAAAGTAAGGAACGACGTTAAAACTTAAAACGAACAGAAATTATTCCGTATATGAAAGGGGCTGTCCCCTCCTCAACGCCTTGCTCTTTACGCTAAAGTTTTTTATTGTTTAAAAAATAGAGTTGTGAAAAGGTCAAACTTTAGCGTAAAGAGCGAGGCGCTGAGGAGGGGACAGCGACAGCCCCTTTCATATACGGAATAATTTCTGGTCATTTTAAGTTTTAACGTCGTTCCTTACTTTCAGTTAAAAAAACTTGTTTTTTTTTTATTTAATTTTTGAAAATTTTTGAATTAATGCAGGTTTTGATCTTGGCTCACCGTACATGAATAGTTAAAACAAAATTTGCACATTAATTTTACTTTTATTTGGTTAAATGGCTTTCTCGAAACGTGTTTGATTTTTTTTTACAAACGTTTTTATTAGTAATAAATATACGTAACTTACGAATTAACTTACGTAGCGAACTTCTATATTCATATATTTTCAATACGTATATTAGGGGGTTTTCCCCCTATTCAAATACCTTGCTCTTTAAGCTAAAGTTTGAACTTTGTTCCAATTCTTTAAAAATTAAATAAAAAAAAACAAGTTTTTTAAACTGAAAGTAAGGAGCGACATTAAAACTTAAAACGAACAGAAATTATTCCGTATATGAAAGGGGCTGTCCCCTCCTCAACGCCTCGCTCTTTACGCTAAAGTTTTTTATTGTTTTAAAAAATATAGTTGTGAGACAGAGTCAAACTTTAGCGTAAAGAGCGAGGCGTTGAGGAGGGGACAGCCCCTTTCATATACGGAATAATTTCTGTTCGTTTTAAGTTTTAATGTCGCTCCTTACTTTCAGTTTAAAAAACTTGTTTTTTTTATTTAATTTCTGATCGTTTTTTAGTTAATGCAGCTTTTATTTGCATAAAAATTTTACTTTTCTTTTGCTAAATGGATGTCTTTACAAATTAACTTACGTAACTAACTTCTATATTCGTATATTTTTCTTCTGGTAAAAAATACAAAGTTGCAGATTTTTGCAGATATGAGCTTGAAACCTATGTAATAGGGTTTTCTGATACGCTGAATCTGACGGTGTGATTTTCATTAAAATTCTTTCACTTGTAGGGGATGTTTCCCCCCTCTTTAAAAAATCGAGTAAATTTTCTCAGGCTCGTAGCCTTTGATGAGTAATACTAAACTTAATAAAATTTATATATTTAGGATCAGCATTATAAACACATTCTTTTGATACATTTATTGACATCAAAATTTCGTTTTTAAAAGTTTCGATTTATATTGAGCCGTATCGCTTGTTTTTTTATTGTTTTTTTTTATTACGTATATGTTATTACTTATATGAAGGGGTTCTCCCCTTAGTCAATACCACGCTCTTTACGTTAAAAGTTAAAAAAAATTTTGATTCACAAACCCCTGAATCACAAAGGCCGTTTAATTAGAATAGATAGCTCTTTTGAAAGCACTAAAAAAAAAACTGTAGCGTAAAGAGCGAGGTATTGACTTGGGGGAGAACCCCCTCACATACGTTATAATTTCTGTTCGTTTTAAGTTCTAATATTCCTTCTTACATTTCAGTTGAAAAAACTTGTTTTTTTTATTTAACTTCTGATCGTTTCTTAAATAATGCTGGGAAATCCGGCGCCCCCTTCATAGAAATGTCCCTTACCCCAAAGAAACATCCTCCACGGAAATATTCTCCAGAGTAATCCCCTCCTCTAGCCCCCCCCCTCCAGAAAAAATCCTTCCTGAAAATGGTTGTATACTTCCCAATAACCAATAAATAATGCTGGCAAGTCCGGCGCCCCCTTCATGGCAATTTCCCTTCCCCCATGAAAACTTCCTTCATGGAAAGATCCTTCCATATAGCCCCCGACCCTCTCCTTCCCCCACCTACCAGAAAAAATCTCCTCTGAAAAAGTCTGTATACTTCCCAATAACCAATACTATATGTTAACATTGAGTAAAGTTCATAACTTTCAGCCCTCCCCCTGGGGGCTTCGAGGGATTAAGTCATCCTAAAAGACATATTTATCATATTTTCGACCATGCTGAACAAAATGGCTATCTCAAAATTTTGATCGGGTGACTTTGGGAAAAAAATGAGCGTGGGAGGGGGCCTAGTTGCCCTCCATTTTTTTTGGTCACTTAAAAAGGGCACTAGAACTTTTAATTTCCGTTCCAATGAGCCCTCCCACGATATTCTAGGACCACTGGGTCGATACGATCACCCCTGGGGAAAAAAAAAAAAAAAAAAAACAAAACAAACAAACAAACAAATAAACACGCATCCGTGATCTTTCTTCTGGCAAAAAATGGAAAATTCCACATTTTTGTAGATAGGAGCTTGAAACCTCTACAGTAGGGTTCTCTGATACGCTGAATATGATGGTGTGATTTTCATTAAGGTTCTATAACTTTTAGGGGGTCTTTCCCCCTTTTTTCGAAAATCAGCCAAATTTTCTCAGGCGCGTAACTTTTGATGGGTAGCACTAAACTTGATGAAAAATATATATTTGAAATCAGCATTGAAATCTGATTCTTTTGATATATCTATTGGTATCAAAAACCCGTTTTCTAGAGTTTCGGTTACCATTGAGCCGGGTCGCTCCTTACTTACAGTTCGTTACCACGAACTGTTTGATGACCGCTTAATCACAAAGGCCGTTAATTAGAATAAATAGCTCTTATGAAAGTACTAAAAAACATTTGGCTTAAAGAGCGAGGTAGTGACTAGGGGGTGAACCCAATCATATATGTAATAATTTCTGTTCGTTTTAAGTTTTGATGTTGCTGCTGTTGCAGTTGAAAAATTTGTTTTTTTTATGTTTAATTTCAGATCTTTTTTTAAATAATGAAGGGAAATCTGGCGTCCCCTTCATAGCAATGTCCCTTCTCCCATGAAAATTTCCTTCATGGAAAGATCCTCCCACATAAACCTGACCCCCCCCCCACTACTAGAAAAAATCCCCCCTGAAATCGTCTGTATACTTCCCACAGCCAATACTATATGTTAACATTGGGCAAAGCTCATAACTTTCAGCCCTCCCCCCGGGAACTTTGGGGGATTAAGTCATCCTAAAAGACATACTTATCACATTTTCGAACATGCTGAACAAAATGACTGAACAAAATTTCAAAATTTTGATCGGGTGACTTTGGGAAAAAAAGCGTGGGAGGGGGCCTAGTTGCCCTCCATTTTTTTGGTCACTTAAAAAAAGCACTAGAACATCCAATTTCCATTCCAATGAGCCCTCCCACGATATTCTAGGACCACTGGGCCGATACGATCACCCCTGGGAAAAAAAAACAAAAAAAAAAAAATCAACAAATAAACACGCATCCGTGATCTTTCTTCTGGCAAAAAAAATGCAAAATTCCACATTTTTATAGATAGGAGCTTGAAACCTCTACAGTAGGGTTCTCTGATACGCTGAATATGATGGTGTGATTTTCATTAAGGTTCTATAGCTTTTAGGGGGGGCCTTTCCCCCTTTTTTCGAATATCAGCCAAATTTTCTCAGGCGCGTAACTTTTTATGGGTACGACTAAACTTGATGAAACTTATATATTTAAAATCAGCATTAAAATCTGATTCTTTTGATGTATCTATTGGTATCAAAATACCGTTTTCTAGAGTTTCGGTTACGATTGAGCCGGGTCGCTCCTTACTTACAGCTCGTTACCACGGACTGTTTGATATTGTTAAAAAATCTATTTTGCTTCTTTTTTTTTTGTTGTTGACAAACATGGGAAGGTATCATTAGTCAGCTTATTTGAGCTAGCTTATCGATATCTATTGCCCCGAAGTGCCTCAGAGGTGAATCGATTACCCATGGCATCGACAGACCCCGTAAACATAAGAAGAAAAAGTTGTCTACAACTACGACATTTTCTTTAACCAGAAAAACTTTTCATTTTAAAGTATTAACTGCACGAAAGATTGATGCGTTAATTTTCCTGGAAAAAATAAAAGTTTTATGTTTGTGTAATAGCCAACTGAAATTTAGGTATTTGCTTTTTCTAGGAGCTATAATTTCTTTGACATTCCTCAAAGGTTAAGCGAAAACCCTAAATTCACCTTACTTCAGTATTTACTTTTGGTATGCATTTTATTAATATTCAAATTGCAGATTAGATATTGGTTTACCTTGGCTGTTCAAAACCATATCTTGGATCCAACTGAAGTTACCAGTCTCGCCAATATTCCAGCAAATCATTCGCTGATTTACCCAGTAAAATCAATCTTTCTTGTGGCTAACTTATATTTATTTTTATTTAAGGCATTATTCTATATAGCTTCAATTTTACTGGATTAGGTAAATGGTTTTACTTTTCGAAAAGCATAACCTTGAAATCAAGAAAAATTATATGATATTAAATGGCAGGGTCACATCTGTGATTTTCAGAGGGGGGCGGGGAATATCTTTCTTTTGACTTGATCTCACCGCCTCTTTAAGTATTAGAACCGGAATTAAATATACCTTTTCTTGCTTTTTCCCTTTATTACAGGGGTAAAATATATTTTTTTTAATTTTTTGTGGACAAATTTGTGAGTTCAACAGAATCTCCGGGGGGCTGAATTTACAACGAATAACTACAATATAAATTGAAGCAAAATATAACAGTGCAGCCTCTAGCTACCTTCACCGAACGTAATTCCATCCAATAAGTGTAGTAAAATACTCCATTTTGTGCTGTTCTTCCCAATTAGACCTGGCGTCTCACTTTAACTTTGTTGTTCAGCAAATGGCTGAATCACGAAGTCACTTCAATCACGATTTTTTCAACGGTGTGTCTACAAATGCCTGACATTTCTCTTCTGGTGGGGCTCTTAGGCAAGGGGTTAATTGTGTATTCAATAGCAAAAGTGGATGTAAATGCCATAGGTGTTTCAGTAGTGAAGAAGCACTCTTGTTCCCCTAAGAGCGATTTGAACTACCTTACTGACCAAACTTATGCATCACAACTTCTAAGCAGCATCACAGGGGTCGGGTCTATCGCTAGCATCAAAAGCTGGGAACTCTCTCTCCCTGAATCCACAACGATCACAAGGCCAAATTCCAAAGCGAAAGATTTACCAAAAAGCAAGCAATTTTGCCATATGTTTTTATTTTTAAGTAAATAAACATAGTATATGTATAAAGAAACCAAATAAAGACAAGCATAACAATAAAATGATATTGTCTTTCAAAGGTTTTCAGCCTTTCCTTTGTGTATACGTATACAAAATGTATACATTTAACACTGAAAATGGTAAAAGAATATATGTGAAAACTATAGATACACATACGCTACATAGAGACAAAGAAAACTAAATAGTCTTCATCTATAGCAAGAAATACTATTCCAATCCCTCTTGACAAGTAGCACCAATTCCCGAAAATGGGTGAAGGGGACGACCTCTTTTTCTCGATTTTTCTCTAAGATACAAACGACTTGTTATCATGCAATCTAGGTGGCTTTTTTCGATTTCTTTCAACGACAATACAAAATATTCTTAGAATGCTGAAGGCAACTGCCCCCCCCCCCATCCTCATCCTATCAGAATCCATGTCTTTGACTAGTGTGATAGGTTGGGCGGAACAACTTGAGAGTGGCCCAGCCCATCCTCAATATTTTGTCAAACCTGTCCACACAGACGTTTTATTTTAAATACGTTTATTTTAACGCATTATTTAAAATAATACATATATACCCGCCCAAAACAGGAAGTCTGAACACAACAAGATTGCTTAAAAGATTCTAAGTGTTGGAAACTTAGATGAAAACTGAAAATGTGGTCATAGGAATTGCCTTCCATAATATAAAATCCAATTTGGGAGCCCAGCTAATTGCTTCTTGACTTTTGCAATATATTTGTTACAATTTTTAAGTTGTTGTTGAGCATTCGCTTTGACTGTGATAAATTAAGTTTTAATTGCGTATTTATAACCAATTAGCTCTACAATCCTTAAAAATCAATGCGGTTGGAAATCAAGCTTGATACGGGAAACACGTATTTATTATATTTTGACTTAATGCATTGTTCTTATTCTTATGATCCTAATTCTTAATAATAACTGGCTTATCCCTCGCGCATTGGTGCGATATCAAAAGAAAGAAAACTCAAGGGAAATTCCTTCCCCCCGATAATTCCTATGCGGAAAATTCCCCCTGCGGAAAACTCCCCCTCCGCGGAAAATTTCTTCCATGGAGAATTCCCTTGGACAATCCTCCTCCGTGGAAAACCCCGCGGAAAATTCTTTTCTAGTGATGTAAAACATTATTAAAAACCAATGATTCTTATGGCAAGAGGGAGGGGGTATTTTGAGATTTATTGAACCCAGTTGTCTTAAATCAATGTTATATTAAATACTGAATGTCAAATACTAGTTGAATGTCAAATTGAGTTAATTTCCAGGGATTCAAATATCGCCCTGGACAAATTTCGGCAGTAGCAAGTGCTTTTCATACAAAATTATTTGACTCTTCATTTCAAAAAGTTGTGACATGACATGTGCTTATGACAGTGACATGTGCTTAACATGTTTTTATTGTGGACTAGTGTCGGGCGATATTCAATACCGATATTCATATATCGATATATCAGAGCAAATAATGATATCGAATATCAAAACTTAAATATCGATATCAAACATGATATTTCAAAATTTTGACTATTTTCAGATTTTTCTACGATTTATGGTAAACATCCTGCAGAAAAGATTCAATATAGAAAATAGTTTCGGAAATGGCGGAGAAGAAGAACAACGATGTATTTAATCCATTGACTCATACCTGCTGATACACAGTATATATACCTGTATGTATAAGTTGGCATAGCTTGTTCTTGAATTCAAAATACGTTTAGCAACGCTGGACTTTCCAATATTGCTGAGGACCTCCAAGGGAATTGGCTGCATAAAATGCCTTCTAGGCTTATAGACCTTGCTTAGATCACACCCGTTATGATTGCCACATATCTTGATCTGTGTTTAATTAATATATATATATATATATATATATATATATATATATATATATATATATATATATATATATATATATATATATATATATATATATATATATATTATATATATATATATATATATATATATATATATATATATATATATATATAATATATATAATATATATATATATATATATAATATATATATATATATATATATATATATATATATATATATATATATATATATATATATATATATATATATATATATAATATATATATATATATATATATATATATATATAATATATATATATATATATATATATATATATATATATATATATATATATATATATATATATATATATATATATATATATATATATATATATATATATACATATATATATAATATATATATATATATATATATATATATATATATATATATATATATATATATATATATATATATATATATATATATATATATATATAATATATATATATATATATATATATATATATATATATATATATATATATATATATTTCCACCGATGATCTTTTCCAGAGTAAAATGGAGAGAGATGTGGATTTGGCCTTTCTGGCTATTAAATTTTTATCGATAGATGCAACTGCCGTGGCAGTCCCTGTGATTCAGCCACAACAGAATCAAATTAATTTGTGGGAAGCATATGGCGAAGTTTCAGTAGTCAATGCAATGTGTGCTTTGCCAGCAGCCAATTCTATAAAGGCTCTGCAGATTTTCGATAGGGAGTCTTTAGTTCCAAGGAAAACTGATTCATTCAAGTTACGGAAGTCTCGTACGTAATATGAGTCTCAGAAATATGCGTACAATATCATCAGTTCCAAGGCTGGTGATTTAATCAAACAGTTGGGGGTAACGACCTATAAGTTAGGAGCAACTCGGCCCAATAGTAACCAAAACTCTAAAAAATAGGGTTTTGCTAAGGATATACACAACAAAAGAATTGGCTTTTGTACTAATTTTAAATATGTTAACTTTATTAGGTTTAATGTAGGCTACCTATCAAAAGCTACGAACCTGAGACAATTCGACTTGATTTTCGAGAAAGGGAAGAAATACCCCCAAAAAGTCAAGGAATTTTAATGAAAAGCACACCATCAGATTCAGCATATTATGGAACCCTACTGAAAAGGTTCCAATCTCCCATCTGCAAAAACGTGGACATTTATGTTTTTTTTTTTGTCAGAAGAAAGATCATGGATACGTGTTTATTTGTTGTTGTTGTTTTTCACCAGGGTGACTGTGTCAAACCGATGGTCCTAGAATATCGGGAGAGGGCTCATTCAAACGAAAATTTAAAGTTCTAGTGCCCCTTCAAAGTGACCAAAAATACTGAAGAACAACTAACATTTTGTGAGGGAGATTCTCGACGGGGAGGATATTCCACGGGCAGGGAAGTTTCCGGAAATGAACTTACAAGGGGAGCTTTACACGGGAGAATTTGCCAGAACTATACAAAATTTTTCTTACTTTCTCTTTGCCGATTCAATTTTTTATTATCAGTATAAAAAGCTATTACATTACGAATTTTGACTATTGTTTACATATAGTATTTATTATTTGGAAGAAAATACGCATTTTCGTGGAGGGGGATTTTCTACGGGAGAATTTTCCTTAAACTATTTCCGGGGAGGAACCTACAAGGGGAAATTTTACACGGGAAAATTTTACAGAACTCCTCTACAAAATTTATCTTACTTTCTCTTTCTTTATTGAATTTTACATCTAGAAATATTCCGGGGAAATTTTCCGGGGGAAACTTTCAAAAAAGTTAAAATTATCTGTTTTTTTTTGTGGGAGAGGATATTTGCAGGAGAAATCCTTCATGGGAGAACTTTCTGCGAGATAAACTTTCCATTGGGAGGATGAAATTTCCAGGAAATATTTCCCACCGAGGTGTTTTTTTTTTCGGCATAATTCGAAAATAGATTAGAAATTATATGAAAATAAGTCGTTTTTTCAAATGAAAGTAGACTAAAGAGATTTTTTTAAATGACAGTAGGCTAAGGCGAAATTTTCAATAATAAAATTCTGGGTAGAATTTTTAGCAAGGATGGATTTATGGGGGGGGGGGGATTTTACGCAGGCTGAATTTTCCATGGAGAATTTTTTGGGGGGATTTTCCTAAGAGCAGAGAGGTAGATTTCCCGGCATTATTGGAAAACGATAAGAAATTCAATAAAAAACAAATTTTTTTCAACTGAAACTAGGGAGCAATATTTGAACTTAAAGCAAAAAGAAATAATACTGTATATGAGGGGAAATACCCCGTCTTCAATGCCTCGCTCTATACGCTGGAGTTTGACTTTTTGTCCAGATTCTTTAAGAACAACTCCTGAAACACAAGGGTCGTTTAATTAGAATAGGAAGCTTTTTAAAATACTAAAAAAACATGTATGAGGGTATTCCTCTCATATATGAAATAATTTCTGTTCGTTTTAAGTTTTAATGCGGATCTTTACTTTCATTAAAAAAAATATTTTTTTTATTTAATCGCTGAAAGGTAGAACCAATTCTCAGGGGAAAATATCGACATGTTGCTGATTTTGAATAGCCAAAAGTAGTCAGTAGGTTAGGCCTATCTTTCTTTATTCTAATCAAATCCGGATTTGTATAATATTAATTTATGGAATCGAGGTTTCTTTTTATTGTTTGATTTTATATTACTCGAAGTTCAAAAATGATTGTGCAAAGTAAGCTTTAATCACAGCTTTTTTTTTTATTGAACATTTGCAAAGCGCTGCAAATGTTCAAAAAAATTGATCAGAAATATCGAAATCGATACATCGATTATCGAATATCGAAAGTAAAAATATCGATTTATCGTTTAATCAAGTTATCACTCAACACAATTGTGGACATCTACATTGCAGTAATAGCCCCAGGTTGGTATTTGGCACGCTCACATATTCCTGTGAAGTCCTAGTTTAGAGGCTTCTTGCTTTCTTAAAAAATAGTTACGTTAGCTGAATGAAATTGTCAAGAATGAATCCAATGCCCAAAATATACCCCGGGATGGAGTTGTGAAGCAACAATCTCTATCTTTTCCTCGTTTCTACGGCTTGAAATATTGCAAAAATTACTGGTCCATTACCTATTTTAATTTTAACAAAAACGTTTTACCTTAATTTAGGGTTTTCTTCTCTTTTTCATTTGATCTAGTTTTTGAAAATGCAACTTCTATTACTTCAGTAGGATTGTAAGCCATATCAAGCCTTTTTTTTTCATAAATTTAAGAAAAATACTTACAAACCTTTAAAACCTTTATAAATTTAATTAAAAAAAAACAAAAACTTTGAACAGTTTTTTCAACTGAAAGTAAAGAGCATAACTAAAAATTAAAACGAACTGAAATTATTATGTATATGAGGAGGGTTGCTCCTCCTCAACACCTCGCTCTTTACGGTAAATTTTTTAGTACTTAAGAAAACCATCTTATTCTTCTTATTAAACGAACCTTGTGTCTCAGGAGTCGTTCTTAAAGAATTGGGACAAAATTCAGACTTTAGCCTAAAAAGTGAGGCGTTGAGGAGGAGCGAACCCCTTCATATACATAATAATTTCTGTTCGTTTTAAGTTTTAATGTTGCTCCTTACTTTCAGTTGAAAAACCTTATTTTTTATTTAATTTCTGATCGTTTTCTAAATAATGGCAGGATATCTGGTTACACCTCCACGAAAAAATCCTAATCTCCGCAGATTTATTCTCTAGACAATTCAATCCTGGTGAAAATTTACTCCAAGCAATTACCCTTAACATCTCCAAGCGTAAAATTTAGTTGACAAGGAGAAAGCAAGCCATAACAAGAACTTCGAATAGGGATTCTGGCAAATTTCCCCCAGCACAAAAATTTCCCCGTAAAAATTCACCTCCTGGAAACTTCCCTCCCCATCGAAAATTATCCTTGTGGAAAATCCCACCAGAAGAAAATTCAGTCCCGCCACCCAACAAAATAATCATACTTCCCAATAACAAATACTATACGTAAACAATGGGTAAATTTTGCAACTTAGACCTTTCCCCGGGGGTTGTGGAGGGTTATGATGGCTCGAAAGGCAAATATATTGAGCTTTTCAACTATGATAAACAGAATGGCTATCTCTAAATTTTGATTGGACGATTTTGAGAAAAAAGGGGCGTGGGAGGGGGCCTGGTTGCCCTCCAATTTTTTGGTCACTTAAAAAGGGCACTAGAACTTTTATTTCTGTTCAAATGAGCCCTCTACCGATATTCTAGGACCGCTGGATCAATATAATCAACCCTGGAAAAAAAACAAACAAATTAGCACACATCCGTGATCTTTGTTCTGACAAAAATTTCAAAATTCAACAATTTTGCAGATATTAGCTTAAAACCTCTTCAGTAGGTTTCTCTGATACGCTGAATCTGAAGGGGTGGTTTTCATCAAGTTTTATTACTCTTAGGTGGTGCTTACCCCTTTTTTCTATAATCAGGAAAATATTCTCAGGCTCGTAGCCTTTGATAGGTAAGAGTAAACTTAATGAAACTTATATATTTGAAATCAGCATAAAAAGACAATTCTTTTGATATATCTATTGGTATCAAAATTCTAATGAATGAAAAAAATTCAAATGAATACGCATTGTCAGTCTAATATAGCCTACACATGCTGATATTTATTCCTTAAAATCTTAATTAATTCTTGATTTCTTGAAATTATAAAAGGGAAAACATTTAAAAGAATTTTTTTCCAGTAAAGTACAAATTATATTCTGGCTTTTAGAAAGCATAGGGGTTTTGAACCTTATTTACTTTATTTTCTGTTCGTTTCGGGTTTTATTATTGATACTGTATTGTGGTAGTTGTATGCTTGGTAGATTATTTGATTCTATGTTTGTTCATTTTTGGTTTAATGGAGTTCTTAAATTTTTTTTTTTTGAAAAACTTGTTTTGTGGAAAAAGTGTTTTTTTAATTCTGTTCGTTTTATATTGACATAGTCTTTTTCAGGGAAAAATAAAATTATTGTTTGAATCTTTCCAGTTTTCCTTTAAGAATTTATAGTTTGACCTGCTATTTATACGCTGCTATTTAACTTTTTCAGTAATTTTTAACAACATAAACTCAACTAAAAATCATGACACAAATAGTAGCGTTTAATTTAGTCATATACATCCTCTAGTTGACCTGACAAATAAAAGTTAATACCATTCCCAAAAAATAATATCTATGCGCTTCCACAGCCTGAATATAATTACACTCTTTTGATTTAGTAAAATTTTAAGGGCAGAAGTAGTAATAGAAGTAGCCCTGGAAATTTGAACTTGATACCCTCAGTCGTTCTTGGTATATTGCTGAGATGTCTTATTGGCAACCAGCATACAAACAGTGTGTTTTGATATAATTTTACAGTAACATTTAGTTTTTAAGCATAATGGGCAAATTATATAACTGTGGGGGGTTGACCTACCCAATAACCCTAGAGATATAGTTACTAGACCATTCAGCTATACTGAACAAAATGGCTGTCTTAAAATTTTGATTGGAACTGTCTGGAAAATTATGCACTAAAGAGGAGGGCTGATTGCCCTCCAGCATTTTTTACTCTTAAGAGGGCACTATAACTTTTAATTTTCAATCAAATTAGCTCCATTAAAATATCAGTGATATTACTAGGTATGATAGAGCATCACTACCTATGCCCTTATATGCCCTTTTAATACCTCCATGCATACAGGTTTTTCGTTTAATTGAAACTCCTCCTAAACGTTCCCTAAAAAGTTTCAACTTAATGCCATTAGTATCGTTAGCTACAGTAATCATAGAAGCAGCATTAAATGAATAAACACAGTGTCTTCTGGCTAGTCCAAACTCCACAACCTATGAAGGTATGAAGGTGAAATTTTCAGAGAATATTTCTGAAGATATGTCAGAAGAGAATATTTCTGTTTTACGGATGACAACCTGCCATCCGTATGCAGGTTGTCAAAAGGGCATATCAGCAAAACCTTAGGAATAGTTTCGTGTGTGAAACTAAAACTTACAACGCTTGTTGTGGGGTATGTTGAACTAACCAAAAGACAATATTTGCATCGTAATACTAATGCTTAAACTCCTACAACTACTGCTACTATTACTATTGCTATTACTACTACTACTACTACTACTACTACTACTACTGCTACTAAAGCTAAGATTACTGCTAATAACTGTACTCCTACTGCTACTACTACATTTACTGGTGCTACTACTACAACTAATAAACCTAAAGAGTCATAAGGCGAAAATTTTGGACAATATTGTAAATGTAGTGAAATAAATGGAAAACACACTATGCCCAGACAGGTTTTCAAGAGGACCTACCAGCATTGCTTCAGGACCGGTTGATGGTATTAAGTTAAAAATTATATCGTGTGTTGAAGGGGATATTGAAAAAAGGTGCTATTTGCATACTGCTACTAAAGCTACTACTGCCACTACAATTATTGCAACGCATAATTACTAAACCTTTCAACAATGCTGAAAAAATTGATATATCAAAACTTTGTTTGGATATTGTTTATGGGAAATGATGGGCATAGGGGGGGGGGTTCTCTCAAATCACTCTGACTCTTAAAAAGGGCATTATAACTTCCATTTTAAATCAAATGAGCCCCATCTGAACTTAATACGACCACTTATTCCATAAAAACATTATATGCCCCCAGGGCGTAGCTTAAAGCCCTTGCCCCAGGACTCTTGAGGGTTTTGCCAACCCTGAAAGCATTGTTGTATGTTCTTTGGACTATTCTAAACAAAATTGCCATCGCACAATTTCAATCAAATGCATTTGGCAAAAGGAGGGTTAGTTGGGTGGGGGGGGGGGTGCTACTTGACCTCCATCACTATTGACTATTAAAAGGGAACTAGAACTTCCAATTTCAACCAAATGAACCACGTCTAAATCTTATAAAAACATCCCTTCCATAAGTCCCTTATTATCCTATCCCTCCCTTAAATGCCCCAAGGGCAAAACTTACAACCCTCGCCCTTAGGCTCTGGGGTTTGTATCAACCTCAAAGCCTTGTTATATAATATTTGGACTATTTTGAATAAAAGAACTGTCTCAAAATACCTATTGAATACATCTCAGGAAAACACGACATGTTTGTGCGTGTGTGGGGGGGGGGAGGGGGGGCTGGTTGTACTCTGATTACTTTGACTCTTAAAAAGGGCACTATAACTCATGATTATCAATCCAATGAGTCCCCTCCTAAGCATATACGACCACCTTTTTTATAAGAACCTTATATACATCAAGGGCATGACTTACAACCCTTTCTCTGAGAGCTGTAGAGTGGGGGGGGGGTGTCTTCCTCACACACATAATTTCTGAAACCTTCAGCTATGATAAATAAAATTATTATCTCCAAATTTTGATTGGAGGTGTTAAGGCAAATGTTGAGCGTGAAGGGGGGGGGGGCTATTTGCTCTTAAATCACTTTAACTATAAAAAGAGCACTATAACTTCCAATTTTAAATCAAATAAGCCCCATCTGATGTTTATATGACCACCCATTGATTAAAAAACTTACATGCCCTCATAAAATAACTTAGAACCCTAGCCCCAAGGTGCTGGGGAGTTGTGTCATTCTAGAGACATTATTATATGTTCTTTGAACTATTTTGAAAACAATCGCTTAATCATAATTTCAATCAGATCTGTTTGGTGAAAGGAGGGGCTGTAGAAGAGATTGGGGGGGGGGGCTAAATGCTGTCCATCATTTTTGACGCTTAAAAAGGAACTAGAACAATTTTCAACCAAATGAAACTCTTCTAAAGTTGGACAACCGTCCCTTCCATAAAAACCTTAAATACCCCCCTGGGCATAACTTACAACCCTTGCACTAATCTCTGGAGCTTGTTTCAAACCTAAAAGCCTTTGTATGATATTTAGACTATTTTGAATAGAATGGCTATCTCGGAATTTCTATTAGATGCATTTCGGAACAAAAAGACGTACGGGGGGGGGGAGGGGTAGATGCCCTCCGATCACTTTGACTCTTAAAAAGAGCACCAGAGCGTCTGATTACCAATCCAATGAGCTCCCTCCAAAGTTTATGTGACCACGATTTCCATAAAAACATTATATGTCCCCAGGGCATAACTTACAATCCTTACCCTGAGCACTGGGTGTATTTTTTATCCTCAAGGACGTAATTTCCAGACCTTTCAAACACATTGAACAAAATGGCAATCTCAAAATTTTGATTGGAAGTGTTTGGGGAAATGATGGGAACGGAGGGGGGGGTTCTTTGCCCTTTGATCAATTTCGACGAATAAAAAAGGCAATATCCCTTTCAATTTCAAATCGAATGAGCTCTTTTTGAAGCTTCGACAAAAATTTCTATGAAAACCTTATACACCCCCAGGACACAACTTACAACCCTTGCTCTGAGGGCTGTGGAGGGGGGAAGGTTGTTATCCTATAACACCTTATCTCCAGAACTTTCAACTGCGTTGAACAAAATGGCTATCTCAAATTTTGATTGGATGTGTTTGGGGAAATGGTGGGCGTGAGAGGGGGTTCAGTTCCCTTCAATCACTTTCAACTATTAAAAAGGGCACTAGCCCTTTCAATTTCTAATCGAATAAGCCCTTTTTGAAGTTTTTACGAAAACGCTTTCAATAAAACCTTATATGCCCCCAGGGTATAACTTACAACCCTTGTCCTTAGGGTTGTCGGGGGGGGGGCTGTCATCCTCAAAGACCTAATTTCCAGCATTTTCAACTACATTGAACAAAATGGCTGTCTAAAAATTCTGAATAGATGTGTTTAGGAAAATGGTGGGCATGAGAGGGGAGTTAGTTGCCCTCCAATCACTTTCGACCATTAAAAAAGGCACTATTCCTTTCAATTTCCATAAAAATGAGCCCTTTTAAAGTTGCTTTGTATAAATACCTTATATGCCCCCAGGGTGTAACTTAAAACCCTTACCATAAGGGATTGTCATCCTCAAAGACATAATTTCCGGACCTTTCAACTACGTTGAACAAAGTGCCTATCTCAAAATTTTGATTGGAAGTGTTTGGGGAAATGGTGGGCGTGAGAGGGGAGTTAGTTGCCCTCCAATCACTTTCGACGTTTAAAAAAGGCACTATCCCTTTCAATTTCCAATCGTATGAAAACTGTTTGAAGTTTCTACGACAATGCTTTCCATAAAACCTTATATGTCCCAGGGCATAACTTACAACCCTTGCCCTCAAGGGTGTCGGGAGGGGGGCTGTCATCCTCAAAGACCTAATTTCCAGAACTTTCAACTACATTGAACAAAATGGCTATCCAAAATTTTTATTGGAAGTGTTTGGGGAAATGGTGGGCGTGAGAGGGGAGTTAGTTGCCCTCCAATCACTTTCGACTTTTAAAAAAGGCACTATCCCTTTCAATTTCCAATCGAATGAGTCCTTTTTGAAGCTTCTACGACAAACTTTCTAAGGAAATCTTATATACCCCAAGGCCATAACTTACAGCCCTTGCCCTGAGGGCTGTGGGGGGGGGGGGGGGGGGTGGTCATTCTCAAACACCTTCTTCCCAGAACATTCAACTACGTTGAACAAAATGGCAATCTAAAAATTTTGATTGGATATATTTGGGGAATTGATGGGCGTGAGAGGGGGTTCAGTTGGCCTCCAATCACTTTCGACTATTAAAAAGGGCACCAGCCCTTTCAATTTCCAATCGAATGAGCCCTTTTTGAAGTTTTTATGACAACGCTTTCTATGAAACTTTATATGCCCCCAGGGCATAAATTACAGCCCTTATCCTGAGGGGTGTCGGGGTGGGGGGGGAAGGCTGTCATCCTCAAAGACCTAATTTCCAGAGCTTTTACTACGTTGAACAAAATGGCTATCTCAAGTTTTGAACGGATGTGTTTGGGGAAATGGTGGGCGTGAGAGGAGAGTTAGTTGCCCTCCAATCACTTTCGACTATTAAAAAAGGCACTATCCCTTTCAATTTTCAATCGAATGAGCCCTTTTTTAAGTTTCTACGACAACGCTCTCTATAAAAAACCTTATATGCCCCCAGGGCATAGTTTACAACCTTTACCCTGAGAGCTGTGGGGGGATCGTCATCCTCAAAGACATAATTTCCGGACCTTTCAACTACGTTGAAAAAAAATGACTATTTCAAAATTTTGATTGGATGTGTTTAGGGGATATGGTGGTCGTGGAAGGGGTGTTAGTTGCCCTCCAATCACTTTCGACTTAAAAAAAAGGCACAAGCCCTTTAAATTTCCAATCGAATGAGCCCTTTTTGAAATTTCTACAACAACTCCTTCGATATAAATTGCCCTGGTATAAAGAAACCAAAAGTAATATATTGTACCAACATCGTTCTTTACTTAGGCAGCTCTATTGCGCTGCCTCTGATCGTTACCACGAACTTTTTTACTAAGACTAAATGTACTTGTCGGTTATTGGGAACACCACCAAGAAGTGAAGTTAGGTTAACCCTAATGAAATATAACAAAATATGATGATAAAATAATACTTTAGTAACAAAATTATGGAAACCTAGCCTAACCCAACTTAACCTAGCCCAACCTAAACTATCCTAATGTAACCTAACCTAACCCCCCCACCTAATGTGCAAATATATAGCCCAAGTTATACAAGTTCAGTGCATTCTGTCCAGGTCTAATGCATTCTGTCCAAGTCCAATGCATTGTATCATCCATCACTTGTTTTTGTGGCTATGAAACCGTATTTCTGAGATGTAACCTAAGCGTAATTCTTGAATATGTTCCCACTTAACCGACAAGTACCTCGGATTGAACAAATGTATGAGGCTAAAAAACTCTCCTTTTGTCTCGTGTGAACAGTAGATCTATTTTCCAAGGTCTTGGTTTTATAACACGAAGATTGTAAGAGATCATCAAAGGTCAGTGCCCTTCGGAGAGGGAAGGGGTAGAGGTAGGTACTTCAAAATACCTTACCAGTAGGTGCATAATTTGCTATGGGGCAGGAGGGCAACTGCCCCTCCCAGACCTCGGCTTCCACCCCCCCCCCCAAACCCCAGTTTTTCTCCCCAGCTGAACTTGAGTTTCTTCAAAAATCTTGTCAAAACTAAGATAAGCCTGCACAATTCAAGCATCCACAGAAACAGATCAGCTTTCTTTGGTACATAATTACCTTTATGGTACTATATGGCCCATTTTTTAGTTTTCAATGTCATTTTTACTTGATTTGGGAAAATTGGCTACAACTTCCCCTCCAGGATTTTGAGGAAATTGTGCCACTGCTTCCTAAGGATCAATGAGACTCTGGATCCATTATTGAGTTTCACCTACCCAATTCAACTACTTTCCGAGATACAAAAAAACCCCTCACATATAATTTCACCCAAATTTGCCTTAACGAATTTTGCTAGCAATTCCATTTGTGTAAATATGCCATTTGTGAAACACGAACTAAGTTTGTTTTAATTTATGACAGTCATATTACAATGCCAATGTTTTTAAATGAATTTTGTGAGGGACCATTCCCGAAAAAAGACCGAGCGACCATGAGTCAAAATAGGTGCAAAATGTCTATAAGCACGAAGCTGGGGAAGGTGGGGGTGTTGTAGAGACAAAAACCCAGAACAAGTACCACAACAAAATTTTGAATAACAAACAAGCAATAAACAAGAACAAAATTTTAAATAACAAAACTTGGTACTTTCCCATTATATGGGCACCCAAATGGAAACCAGTCATGAAAAACCCGTTTTTGATGGGTTAATTCTATAGACGGCTTCAGAGTAATGCAATCTATAGCGTGGTTTTCATTGCGTATACGATATTTAAACTGTTGGTTTTTGGAGTTTAGGGGGGGGGGGTACCTAGGTTACGTATTTAATATATGCAATGCTATACCCCCACCCCCCTAATGTGCAAATAGATAGCCCAAAATTTGTTTATAAACTATTATATATTCATCCTATTTTATTTTGTTTCATTACAATAGTATTAACCAAACATGACTTTTTAGAAGTACCCATATAATGGGAAAGTACCCAAAATTTTATTATAACGAGGGAGGATCAGGATTCTAAGAAATCCCTAGGTGCGGCATGGCACAAAATTGGTAGGGAACCACTGCTCTAGTCTATGCTCTCTTCTAAAGGAGACACTTTAACAACAAAAGGCTAGTACCATACGACTCCCAATTCAGAATTGCTTCAACCCCCACTAATGTGTCCCCTCCCCACTCCGACCACCTGAAGGTGCCACATATGGCCCTAATAATATATTTATTGACCTCATTGCTGAAGGGAAACAACAGTTGGATAAAAAATGTAGTTAAGAATGATTTTAAAATGTGGATAAAAATAAAAGGATATATGAAAATCTGATTAACAGAAATTGGTAAAGCATACCATTTATTAAATTCCTACTTAACCTAACCTAAACAAACCAGAGACAGATACCCGGTTATAATGGTTTATGAACAAATTTATAAGAATTACTTAAATGGCAAATCCCAAATTGTAGCCTGAACATTCATATTAGATCACCCGTTTCACTCAATTCCACTCTAACAACTGTTTTAGTACCGGGTATCTGCAGCATCTCCCGTTTGACATTTCATATACAGTATATAAAAGTGTCCGTTTAATGCACTAGTACCGAAATAGATACCTCTCATTCATGATTTCCTTTAAGTCCCAAAGTAGCCTGTTTTATATAAGTTTGTTTTTCTAACTGCTGACAAGGGCTTCAGTAACTCGCTTTTCCTGAGCAGTATCGACTTTCCATGTGAACCAATCAAATCAGCCCGTCATTTTGGTACCGCCCTGCGCTGTAAAAGGAAAAGTAAACCAAAATAATGTGAAAATGACCACAAACCTTAAATTTAAAGAATCGGCTAAAACTCATAGAAAAAGGGGACTATCCAAAAAAACTTATGTCATATAGTCCCCTTTTACTTCTTTACAAATTCACAACACATGACTAGTAAAAGAAGACATGGTACTTTTCAATTATCTGGTACCCACGTGATATCGTATAGGGAAGATGCTAAAGGAAACTAGTCAAACGGCTATCTGTCAATAGAGAATTGGAACGCAAACCGTGGTTTGTCATTGCGTTTACAATATTTAAGCTATTGTTTTTTGGGGTTTCGGGGGGGGGGGGAGGTACCTATGTTAGGTTACATATTTAATATATGCTATGCTTTACCTCCTACTCCCCTAATATACAAATATATAGCCCAAATTAGTTTCTAAACTATTTTATTTTCATCACATTTTGTTTTATTTCAATAGAATTAACCAAACTAGACTTCTCGCGTGGGTACCAGCTAATTGAAAAGTACCGACGACACTTATAAATGCATGAGTCACCCAATAAATTACCATTGGATTAAAGGGCAAATGAAGCAAATATTAATTGATTTTAAAGTCGGTAAAAAATTCCAAATATATTCGATGGTTCCCCTTTTGTGCCAAACTTCAGGCAGAGTCAAAAAGAGTATTCTTGGAATCAAATGCGAGGTCTGTACTAGCGAGGGACAAGCCAAGATGACTCAAATGACCTGAATAGATGTAGGTCTCTAGAAGATAATGTATCTTCTGGATGTGTGAGCTTTCAATATCGTAAAGAACGGTTGTAAACCTGAAATTCTTGAATTAAAAAAAAAGTGTTTTCGATTACGGAATATTTTATACTATGTAACTAAAATGAAGAACTTTCAGTTAGAGAAAGAGTTAGTTTGTTGCGGGCCCTGCGTTAGGCGGGGGCAACTTGTAATTAATTCAAACTCCAGTGTAGCGTATTGGTATTAAATTGTGTTGTTTGATTCAGCAATGCGTTTTCCTTGGGTCCACATTTCATGCTGATACGAGCTTGGACCTGTTTTTAATTTTCATTCGCCCCCTTCTAAACAATGAACCTAAGGAATTGTAGCCAAACGTTGCAGACACGAGGGTAACAAATATAAAACTGTAGCATGTATTCCAATTCTATGTTATATTATGGACATGGCGCAAAGCAAAAACCAGAAGAATTAAAACTGAAAATAAAACAACTTGTTTTCTTATCTGTTTTATTGTAGCTTGTATTTCTTCGTTGCTTTCTGAACCTCCCCGCCATTGAATGTAGAACTGAATGGCTATTTGTTTTTATGTCTCATAATCTATCAGGAAAATGTATCCATTTACTAATCGAAGAAACTATAAGGGATTCATCCAATTCTATCTCTTTGAATCAAAAAGACTATAATGTTATGTCTAAGCCTGTTAGTAGAGGCACCAACGTGTGTATGGAAGGTCTAGGGGTCGGAGCCACACCCAAGATATTTACTCCTGGTTGTACTTACAGTACGACAGAAGCTTCGTCAGGTCTCAATAGCACTTACAAGTTTCTACGTGGATATCTCTTGAATTAGCTGATGATATACTGTACCTGATAATGGTGAACAAGTTGCTTCCTGGGGATTCATCCCACACAGATGAGCTGTAATAACTTTTTCAATTATAAGTATATAATTTTTTACAAGGGGATGGCCAAGTATGCATAATTGTTTTAGAAGGTGGTTCTAACTTTTGTTTTAGGAAATTTCTTTTTGTTCGGTCTTATCCCCCAAAAGACTTCTTTTTCCAACTTAAAAACATGTGAGAAGGAGCGTCGTTTGCATAAAAAAAGGTTAAATCATATTTGAATGCAACAAGTAATGGCCACATAGAATAGCCTACACGAATAACCAATTCAGATAATTTTTTGGCTTTCTTTTTTTTAATAAAAATTAGGTTGAGGAATGTTTGTCATGAATATTTAAATAATTTCTGAGACCACACTGGCTAAGCGTGACAAGTTGTCAAAACAACTTGAAAAGAGTAAAAATGAGGATATTTCCAACAAGTGAAAATGAAAATATAATGCAAATATTTCGTCTGAGACCTCCGCTCAACCGTCCTCAGTGCAAAAATAAAACAGACCATAAAAAGCAACCACTACAATAAATAAAAAAACCGTAAAAAACAGCCACTAAAATAAAAAAAGTTTCTCTTCACGCAACGGTGAAAGGGTAAACTAATTAGTGTTGCCACTGGACTGAAATTCAGTTTACTAAAATCGGTAAGTTTTTTTTAATAAATTTTACTAACTCTCCTAAAATAACTAAATTTCTAGTTCCCAGATTTTTTTGGATGTCTTCTGTCATGGTATGATCGAAAATTCCGGAAACCTATAAGTTCAAAAATCCCTTTTTTTCGGTTTACGTGGATGTATTGTTGGATAGGCTATATATTGCGAATGATGTGTATGCAAGACGTCAAACACTAGTCTGGAAGTCTGAATTGTAGAAATTCTCGTGGCGAAGCCTGGATTTAAATTGATAAATAGTCGTCAGGTCATAAAATACAGATAGCCTATATTGAAAAAGTAAAAAACAATCAACAAAAAAACGTTACAACTCATATTCACAAAGTAATTAAGGCGAAGGAGTGCTTAGAATCTAAGATATGTCTGAAGGTGACGGCTTTAGAAATTTGTCCCCCCAGTTCCCGTTTTTAGGTTTGAAATCTATACCCTTCAATTTTGAAACGGAAGATTTCTGGCGATTTTTAAAGCAATTAATTTAGGAAGTTTTTTTAACTGATTTTTCCCAGATTCTCTCTCGTTCAGTATTCAAGCATCAAAAACCAATACAATCTATGTCACTTCAAAACGGAAATGACGTAATCAGCTACCGGTTTAGTTGTCAATTAAAAAGTGAACCTCAAATTGTACTAGGGCTACCAAGAAAAAATAAACTTAAACTTATATAACATACAATAACTAGTTTAAAAAATACCATTGTGTCAATAGTCTTCAGGTCAGGTAAATCGTACAAGTTGAACCGTAAGAAGAAAAGTACGTAGTCACGATTAATAAAAGTCACACTTAAAAGGCTTTAGTCGTCCGAATCGGCCTCATCCGAGTCTAAAGTTTCCACTAGTTTCGAATCCTGACTGAAGGGAACTACTTGTTTTCATCTCTTAGTAGCCCGAGTCAAATCGCAGGGGATCCCCCAGTCATGTACTCCACTCGACGACCTGAGAACAAAGTTGCATCGTTTTGACATGTGTACTACACAAGAAGCAATCCCAGATAACGGAATATTACTCTTGAAAAAATGTATTTCTTCCAGTACAAGGCGCTGAAAAACAAGTTAGCAAGTGTCCAATAAAGCTTAATGTCTCATAGACTAGAGCTGTGGAAGCTCTTGAGTCGTTGAAACAAGAAGATATTTTTTGAACCCATTAACTGGACCTTAATCTGTTAATCAATTGACTGTAATAGGTCATCTCTCCCAAAATTTTGAAACTGAAATGACCTGGCACATTGGCACGATTTTACTTTGCTCATAATTAATTGAGTGAAGTTAACGAGAATGTCCTAAATGGGATAGAAATTTAACTCTCTTGAATTGTATGCTACAAGTTTGGTCTTAGAGGAATAAGATAGTCTAGAGAATAGAAACACAATGACTTACCTAACTAACAAACGTAGCGGCTATTTTGAGCATCTGGAAAAAAAAATTTCTGAAACCAAATTAAGCCGTCATGCCAGTCCTGAATTTATATAGTTTGCCTTTCAAACAAGCATCAAGAAGAAGCCGAGAGAAGAGTAGAGAACTTTGAGCGCTGGAATTGATGTGAAATCGCAAAAATGACAGCAATAGTAGCCATAATATCTAACGTCATCGAAACCAGTTTTTGTAATGAATGGGCCCTATTTTTTTTCTCTGAATCTATGGAAGATAACAAAAGTTTTGTCTAACTATAAATCATGATTTTTTACTAGTTTTAGGGAAATTTACTAGATCCTCCAAACTTGCTAGATTTTATTTACTAGATCTAGTAAAATCCCGCTGACGGTGGCAACCCTGCCCTGAACTGAATAAAAAAAAAAATCCGATACTGGATGGCAATTCAAGAAAATAAATTTGAGTTCATTTTATCTAATGCGTCTCTAAAATCTCATCGTTTACTAGGTCTGGAATCATTTGACATTTTATTAGGTTGCGAAATGATATAATCTAAAGAAGAAAAATCTGAACGAATTGGTCCATTATAAATGAGGCTCAAATATGGTTCTCTGGTATCTTTACTAAGCTATAGTTTTTGGTGTATATCTTACCGTGAATGTACGAATTTCGTGAAAGCCGACATTCAGCGGTGAATGTTCGAAGTGCCTTTTTCCTCCTTGGATTTAGTCAGCATTGCTAGTCAACTTTTTCTGTTTAATACAAGGTTTTATGATGACAGTTTAGGTTAGATTAGCTTAGGTTTTTAACCCATTTGATATTTATAACCAAATTTAACCTAACCTAATCTAACCTAACCTAAACTAACATAATCTAACCTAACTTTAACTTTTACCATCATAGTATGCATAAGACTGAAAAAGCTGACTCGCAAAGCTAATTGAATCAAAGCAGAAACAAAAGGAATTTCAAACATTCAGCGGTGAATGTCGACATTTACTCAAATTTCTGACATTCACAGTAACTTATATATTTCTTAATTTCAAATGCCTCTCTGAAAATTGCAAAAGACCTTTGACAGATGCAATAAGGGAGGTTTTTTCATAGAGTAAATATCCTCGTTTTTATTTTTTTTAAGTATTTTTTTTCATCTTGCTATTAATTTGTGTCATGGAGTACCGAATATTGAGACATGCTTTGCAATAGAACTATCTCTGTAAGTATTTTATAATGACGCGTACAAATGCGTCTGCTTAAGTTGCGCCCCTCTTTACGGGGGGGGGATGAAACAGCTCAGGCCAAAAATGGACAAATTAGACGGAAAATATTAAATATTTTGGAAGGAGATTGTAAATATTCCGATAAGTGGGAGAATTGGCTAAAAAGGACTCCACCCCGCGCTCATGCCTGATTCCATAGCTATATATGGATGCAAATGTATCATCATATTTTTCTTTCTTCTCAATTTACCATATATTTAATTTATTTTTTTAAAAAATTCTTAACAGAATGTGAATTGCAGTATTATTTAAAGGAAAAAAGGAACTTGTGCGTCTAGTTTCAAATGAATCCTTTATATTTAGGGTATATTTTGTCCTTTGGAAAACTTGGATAAGAAGTGAATGTTATCACATCTTTTTGTCTTATATTTTTTTAAAGAAAAATACTAGAAAAGTCAAATCCACGCTTTCTAGTCTTAGAGATCAGTCGTTTCTTCAATTACAATTTTTTCTTTAGTTGCGAGGATCATGACTAATTTTTAAGTAATTCTCCTATTTTGTTTTAGTAAAAATCTGGTAGTTTATCTAAAATTGCCAAGTTTAGGGCTTTTGTTAAATGAATATAACAAATTTTATAGTTTTATATTGGAAATCCTCGAGTATACAAGTCACTTTAGATAAAATTAGCTGTTTGCTATGAAGAATAGTTAATTTCAAAACTTTGCGATTACAGCCTTTTAGTTAAAACATTTAAGAATTTTACAGTGTACCAGCTTTGACTTTTGCCAAGCAAAACTTTGTTGGCATATAATAGTGAATACTTATTACTATTGTATTTAAGACAGATTTTTAGCAAATTTTCAACGAGCTCTGAATTCTGAAGTTTACCAATCAATTTTCAGCTACCTCGAGATTAGCATATCTAGTTTCGTCTTCTTTGAGTGACCTTTTAAGACTCGATACAAGGTACAGACTCGATACAAACTCGATACTCGATAAGACTGATTTTGAAAAATGAATTTTCAAAATCAAACTTTTGTTAGTGACTACAAACTATGTGTCTTATAGGTGTTGTTTCTGAGGTCCTTTACCTCATTGATTGAGAATTTGGTACTCTTATTACGAGTTTAGGAAGTGATTCCGATCGTTCCAGTCCCATTTTTAAGCCCCGGAAAGTCTTTTTCTATTTTCACTTTTTTAATACTGATATTTTTTCATCGTTAAGACTGCGCTCAAAAAGAAATGCAGATTGGCTAAGCAGTTTTACACATTCAGAAGAGGCAACCAGTTTGAGGTAATGAACTGTAAACAAAGAGCAACACCAGCAAATAGTAACCGAAACTTTAACATACATTATTAAAAGGCCGGTGTCTACGGTGAGTCCAAACGTGTAAAGTTTGCAAAGTCAGAACGTTACCAATTAAAGCTGTCAGAAAATTCTCATAATTTTAGAAAAGGGGGGAGACACTCCTCAAAAGAAAAGTGACCAATGTAATGAAAATTACACCATCCCATTCAAAATATTTAAATATCCTATGCCAGGGGTTTCAATTTCCTATTTTATTTGCTATGTTACAGAATACACAATTTTTCATTTTTTCCCCCAAAAAGACTGATCACGGCACAGCAACATACGGACACAGCTACACACGTTCTTCCTCCATCCCAATCTACTCAAAGGCTTCCTCTCTACACCCTCTCAAGAATTTCTATTAAATCTTCTCATACGGAGTTACAACATCCTCCCATACATTGGCAGATGACCAGCTTTTCGTTTGGCCCTAGATAATGGACCAACAAGATCAATCTTTGGCAATCTGTTAACCTTCATCCGCATAACGTGTCCTAGTCATCTGACCTTTTTCTCATTATAGTCCTAGAAAGCGGAAATAAACTTCTTCTTTTTGTACAGCTTACTGTTTGAAATAAGGTCAGCCAGACGGGTACTCAAACAATTCGTACAATTTATCTGGAAAATATCTAACAAATCCTCCTCCTTCTTCTGAAGTGTCCACGCTTCAGAACCACACTTGACCACAGTCGTGACTGTAGCTTCATATATTCTATTCTTGGTTCGCAGAGTCATCTTCCTATTCTTCCAAACTTTTTTCAACTGAGTAAAAATACCCTCGGCCTTGGCTATTTTACTTTTAACACATTCACTGCACCCATTTTCTTTACTAATAATAATATCTAAGAAAGTGAACCTATCCATGTGCTCAATCTTATCGTTACTTAACATCACTTCTTCACCTTCACTTATTTCCGGTCTTGAAAATGTATATAGAGGTTGGTTTTGACGTAGCTTAGTTAATTAAGGCTACGAAAGACTTTAGGGCTGGATCTTTTTCAAGCTGAGATGACAAGATCCTAGAATACTATCCCACCAAGGAGCACTAAAATCGCTTCAATTAATTCTGTTGAAACTGTAATTAAAATCAGTAATTGGGTCATGTCCACTTGGATTAAAAGACATCTTAGATTTTGCTTATGATCCGATAAGGAAGGACAATCCTTGACTATTTCCCACGTAACTACCAGTTTTCCACAAAAACTGATAATTTGGTCTCTTATTAGGGTCAAATCCAGACCGGAGTAAAATATGTCACAACTTGGCGAGTCTAAGTCATTTACAACTATTTAAGAACTTGTCGAGATGATGTCTTCCAATTCCTTACCTTTCGTATCTTTAGTGACTGTTTCAAGGAACCATGGGAAGAGTTGCAATAACTAATACTGCTACTACTACTAACAACTCACTGAAGCAACGAGCAGCTTTAGGAAAATGCAGCCGCGCACACCCCTCTTCCATCCAAATCAATTCAAAGGTTTCCTCTTTTCTCCTCCCTGAAAGTCCTAATTTTCTTTAAATCTTTTCTTTGGACCTCTTCCCGCCCCATTTGGAGATGACCTGCTTTTATGTTTGCCTAATAAGGTCAATCCTTTTTGCAATATGTCATGCTTTGTCTGCAGAACGTGTCCAACTCATTTCAACCTTTCTATTATTATAGCCATAGACAGCAGGATAGGACCACATTTTTCGTAAAACTTAATATTACAAAAAAAAAAAAAAAAAAAAAAAAAATCAGTCAGACAGGTACCCAAAAGAATCTATACATAATTCCTCTGAATCCCCCTTAACAAATTTAACAAATCCCCCTTCGTCTTTTCAAGCACCCATGTTTCAAAACTATACTCGACAACTGCCATCACTGGCAATACAGCATACTGTTAGAATACGTTCAGTCAGTCTGACACCCAAAACAATCCGTAGGCGATTTCTCCGGATAACATCAAGCAAATCTTCATCCGTTTTTCGGAGCGTCTGTGCTTCAGAACCATATTTGACCACTATCATCACTGTAGCTTCTATTATTCTACTTTTGGTTTGCAGACTTATCTTACTGTTCTTCCAAACTTTTTTTCAACCGTGAAAAACACCCCTGGCCTTCACTATTTCCCTTTTAACTTCGCCAGTGCATCCACCGTTTTTACTTACAAAAATACTATAGAAAGTGAAGCTATCCACTTGGTCGATCTCCTCGTTGCTCAACATCGCCTCTTTACCTTCATTTCTTTCCGGTCTAAGCGACTTAGCCTTCTTAACATTAATTTTCAAACCTATTCTTGCGCCCTCAGTTCTCAAAACCTCAAAAAATCAATCATTTTGCTAACATGTTCATCTAGGACACCCAAATCATCAGCATAGTCTAATTCCAGGTGGGTTGCCATTTTATTCCATTCCCTCCCATAGCCTTTGCCGTGTTCTTTAGAACAAAGTCTATCAAAATTATTTTTCATCATTTTTACTGACAAAAATACTATGGAAAATGAAGCTATCCACTTGATGGATCTCCTCGTTACTCAATATTGCCTCTTTACCTTCATTTATTTCCAGTCTAAGCGACTTAGCCTTCTTAACATTAATTTTCAAACCTATTCTTGCGCCCTCAGTTCTCAAAACCTTCAAAAATTAATCATTTTACTTACATGTTCATCTAGGACACCCAAATCATCAGCATAATCTAATTCCAGGTAAGTTTCCATTTGATTCCATTCCCTCCCATACCCCTTGCCGTGTTCTTTAGAACAAAGTCTATCAAAATTATTTATATAAATGGGGATAGAACACAACCTTGCCTGGATTCTGCTTCAATTTAAAACCAGCAACTACCTCATTTGCTACGTTAACGATGGCAATGTTGTTGTCGTAGTTAGCACAAAATCACTTAAATGTATTTATGTGGTGTACCATAGAAGGATAGGACCTTCGTTAAAGCCATTCTATCCGCTGAATCAAGCGCTTGTTAATAATCTTTAAAACTGGGCATTAAAGGCGTCTGATAACTCAGCCACTTCTCAATTATTAATGTAAGAATAGAAATCTGGTCGACGCATCCTCTCCCCTTCCAAAAACCTCACTGCTCTTCTCTTAAAATTTTACCTACAGCATCTCTAAGTCAAAAAGTATCATTATACTAACAGTCAGTGATCCAAGGCTCACTATCGTTCAAAAAAGGGAAGGGGTGGCTCACATCAGCTGTAGTTGGTTTGAGGGTGGATTATAAGGTAATCGTGGGCGCTTACAACGAATATCGGGGTGTACAAGTTCGCAAGCATGTAGAACATGGTCATTTTAGCCTATAAAGTCAAAGTTTAGCCTGTAACGACGTCAAACCACTCTTGATTTTTTTACATGGTGAAATAAACTGAAAACTTTATAAACTTGACATATTCTGAATTCTAAGAACGAGTACATTCACCTGATAATTTTAGTTTTCCTCCACAACCTTTATTTTTTTCGTTAGCTCCTATTTAATTTTAAAAACAAGGTTTTTAATATACTTTTTCTTAGTTTTTTCGGGTTTTCTGAAATTTTTGCGGATGTTTCGGGAGGATTCCCCAGAAAAGAACCCAACAGATGATAACCGACAACCCTCTTGGCACTCAAGCTAGTGACACATACCTGGAAGGTTAAAATCCCCAGGAAAACGCGACCTTGTGACTCTGCTTCCTTACTTTCTTTGTCTGAAAATAGTTACGAGACTCCGATGCCATTCTCGGTGCCGAACCTGGACCTCTTCTGGACGCTTTGTAGATTGTAGCCTCTGCCATTAGCTACTAAATCAGTGGCCGTTGACCCAATCTAACCGATTGGATCATTGGCCCCTGCTATGCTGGGATTTAAAGAAAATAGTATCTTAAATCAGCCTTAGTCACCTCTGCACCACACGTTCACACGGCTTCGCCACCTTGAGGCTCGTATATGAGCCTACGTAAGCCAGAGTGTATCTACTGCTACAGAAAAAATAAATAGTTGCTCAAGAAAAGCCAAATGGTTTGACTCGTAATGACGAGCAGAATTCAAATAAAGCATAAAAAATATACCAAATTCTCGCATGCGATCGCAGAACGGGGCATCTATTATTTTGTTGTTTTTCTTCCTGGTTAAAAATATTAGTTATATAGAATGTTAATACATGATTTGAAAAAAAAGAGCGATCTATCGTTTGGTGAGATAAAAACTATAGGTTGTCTTGAAAATATTTCGAGTAAAACGCCACTATTCAGAAAATATTCTTTTTTTTGGGGTGGGTGGATTTTCGTATTTAAACGCTTATAGATTCTTGCAGATTTATGGCTCGACTTTGTTTTTATTAACAACGTATAAAAGACATTCTGACGGTTCAAATGATATGTAGTTTGGTTCGTTTTAATATTTTTAACAGCTAAAAAAAAAAAAAATAAAAATAAAAAAACTTTATCATTGTAGGCTCATTTCTGAAATCTATGACGTTATTTAGAAAAAAATAAATAGTTGCTCAAGAATTAAGATTTCTTTAAAAAAGAGGTACATGGTTTGACTCGTAATAACGGGCAAAATTCAAATAAAGCATAAAAAAATATACTTATATAGGCAAAAATGTCAAAAAACGAAAAAGCTAAGAAAATGTATATTTAAAAACCTTGTTTTCAAAATTAAATAAGCGTTGGCAAAAAAAAGATTGTGCGGAAAAACTAAAAATACCAGGTGAAAGTACTCGTTCTTAGGATTCAGAATATGTCAAGCTTATAGTTTTCAGTTTATTTTACCGTGTAAAAAAAAATCAAGAGCGGTATGACATCGTTATACGCCAAATTTGACTTTATAGGCTAAAATGACCATGTTCTACACGCGTGCGAACTTGTGCACTCCGACATTCGTTATCAGCGCTCCCGATTACCCTGAAATCCACCTTCAAATCAATTGCAGTGAATGTGAGCCACCCCTTGAAAGATAACGGTCCCTGAATCACTGACTATAAGTAATCTGTTTTCTACAGAAACCAACTATGATTACCTATCTATGATTACCAGACTTAGTCTCATCACCTTTCTTGTAGAGGTTTTTCTCTCGAGATTCTTGTAGAGGTAGAATCGCTAGGTTACTCACCGTTTTTCAAAAATCCTAGTCATAGTCTTCAGTAATTTATCCGTAGCTTCACAACCACCAATTAAAAAACTGATTTACCAAAATATCAGCACCTGGGGACACTTGATTTTTTAATATCGTCACTAATTCTTCCTCGTAAAATAAATCTCCCGTTACTTTCAAAGTGCCATAAGCTTTTTCATTCTTTTCAAATTCCTAGTTATAAATCGCTGAAATTTGGCCCAACTTAAGAGAAGAGCATATTTTTTAATAGCTCTTCCTTTAATATCAGGCCCTTGTGCAAAGAAAAGGGACTTCAGATACCGGATTAGGTACTCCTGTATTAAACGTACTCTTTTATATACTACAATGGCAACCAGTCACGAGAAACCCATTTTTGACAGGTTAATTCAAGAGACTGCTATAGAGTAATGCAATGCATAGCGTGGTTTTCATTGCGTATACGATATTTAAACTGTTGTTTTTTAGGGTTTAGGGGGGGAGGTACCTAGGTTAGGCTAGGTTACGTATTTAATATATGCTATGCTTTACTGCCCCCCTAATGTGCAAATACATAGCCCAAGTTTGTTTCTAAACTATTATATATTCATCCTATTTTATTTTATTTCATTAGCATTAACCAAACTAGCAGTATGTAAAAGAGTACGTTTAATACAGGAGTACCCCGGATTACCAAGACTTTTTCATTTTTATGATCTCCCCTTGATTTACCTACACTAATTTTCTATATTTTGCTTAATGTGGTTTTTGTAAGTGCTTGTGGAGTTTAATAACAAATCCTATGAAAGGAAACGTGTTTATATGAAGTTTACGTGTTTGATAATAAATCTCCAATGAATCTTAAGCAAGTAAAGGGTTAAATGAATTTTGTAAGGGGGGGGGGATAGAAAATCAACGCAGGAAGAAGTATTAGGCTATTCATTTCACGTCTGAAAAGCACATGTTTACCTTAGGTTTAAACATTTAAATGAATTTCCAAAAACTATCCTCAAACCTCTCCATGGCTACAAGTACAACGCTGCATGGTAGATTAGCCACTATTTGTAAATGCCGATTATAACAATAGGTATTTGAATTATTACTTATTCTACCAGGTCGTATCAATTCTTCATATATACAATTTCATTTCCATATTTCCCCATGGTCGGGTAATCATAACGCTACTATGCCAAGTTCGTCTTTGTGAACGAATTTGTTACACCAAGTTATACAATTGGATGACAGGATAACGATAATGTTGTTCTCCTAAGTTAAAGAGCTGGCGACAGCGAACCCCTCTCTGAATAATAAATTTATGATTTCCCTCGGATCATCAAGATTTACTTGAGAGACAGGGAAATTGATTTGTTGCTCCTCAGTTCATTTTGTTGAGACAATCTCTTGATTACTTTTAGGTAACAATAAAAACATACCAAATGATGGGCACCTTGTTCATCATGGTTGCAGTCATTGTTGCAACATGGTAAAGAGCGAGTCACGACCCATAAAAAATGAAAATTTTAAAATGAGTGTAAACAAATTTCTGATATGAGAAAATTACCATCTGCAGTTGGATCAAGTATGATAGCAATTATTTTGTTAATAAGAGCAGTAGAAGTTTATTGCAAAAATAAATTCATGAAGATTTTGAAAAAAAAAAAGCCTGAAAAACCTCAATATTACCGTCGGATTTTAGTTTAAAGTGCGCAATTGGAATTAAAACGGTCAAAACCCTTCATAGGGGATTTGCAGCCCCCTCCCCCCGGACAACAAGGCACTGGAGCATAATAGAGAGATGCTTAAATACTCTTCGAAAGCAATATATATATAAAACTGGGAGGCATGAAAAGTATACTTGACACCATCATGGAAAAAAGCACAACACCATCAAAATCTCCATGGCAGAAGACCCCTAACTGGAGGTTTCTATCTTTGCCCCTCAGCTCCCTTTGTAAGTGAAAACTAAAAAATATATTTTGAAAAAAGAAACTGTCTAATGATTACAAATTACGAAAATTATTTACTGGAAGTTTCAAGAAAGAGCTTGATAAGCTGACATGTCTCTTCCTTATTGTGTTTACTTTAAATTTTCAAAAAAAAACCTAATTCTTTCGGGAAATTGTTTGCTTTTTTGGAAGACACTACTTAAAAAAAGAAAAAAAGAAATGGGTGTGTAGTTGTACATGGTCAAAATCCCGGCATAAATTATAAAGATGCAGAGTGTGCCCCCCCCCCCTTTTGGGATCCCGGAGTGGAGCATCATAATATCAGACAGCGCCGTTTATAGAGCGTGACTATATTTGGAACCAACACGAAAATAGAAGTAGACTGTTCCTGATAAACATTTTTTTAAACCTGCTTGACTTTTCACATAGGTTAGATGTAAAATATTTTAATTTTCTCCGTTAAATACTAATAACATTACTTATATTCAAGTTTAAATATTCATAGCTTAAACTGAAAGCACGCATAAATTTTGAAACAAAATAAACTTGTGCTGCAGTGCCTAAGTAAAGAACGATGTGGGCACATTGTGTGCGTGTTTTTTTGTTTTTTTTTTCCCATACTCAGGCACTTCGTGTCGAAGGAGTTGTCGTAGAAAGTTCGAAAAGGGCTCATTCGATTAGAAATTGGAGTGGCTAGTGCCCTTTTTAATAGTCGAAAGTGATTGGAGGGGAACTAGCCCCCCCCCACGCCCATCATTCCCCCAAAAACATCCAATAAAAATTTTGAGATAGCCATTTTGTTCAGCGTAGTTAATTTCCAAATAGAAAATATCTTTTTGAGGAGGACACTCCCCCACAACCCACGGGGCAAGGGTTTTAAGTTATGCCCTGAGGGCATATAAGGTTTTTATAGAAGGCGTTGTCGTAAAAACTTCAAAAAAGGCTCATTCGATTGGAAATTCAAAGGGCTAGTGCCCTGTTTAATAGTTGAAAGGGATTGAAGGGCAACTAGCCCCCCACGCCCATCATTCCCCCAAAAACATCCAATCAAAATTTTGAGATAGCCATTTTGTTCAGCGCAGTTGATTTCCAGAGAGAAAATATCATTTGTGGAGGATACTCCCCCACAACCCTCGGGGCAAGGGTTTTAAGTTATGCCCTGGGAGCATATAAGGTTTTTATAGAAGGCGTTGTCGTAGAAACTTCAAAAAAGGCTCATTCCATTGGAAATTCAAAGGGCTAGTGCATTTTTAATAGTCAAAATTGATTGGAGGGCAACTAGCCCCCCCCCACGCCCATCATTCCCCCAAACACATCCAATCAAAATTTTGATATAGCCATTTTGTTCAGCGTAGTAGATTTCCAGATAGAAAATATCTTTTTGAGGAGGAAACTCTCCTACAACCCTCAGGGCAAGGGGTTTAAGTTATGCCCTGGGGGCATATAAGGTTTTTATAGAAGGCGTTGCCGTAGAAACTTCAAAAAAGGCTCATTCGATTGGAAATTCAAAGGGCTAGTGCCCGTTTTAATAGTCGAAAGTGATTGGAGGGCAACTAGCCCCCCCCACGCCCATCATTCTCCCAAACACATCCAATCAAAATTTTGAGATAGCCATTTTGTTCAGCGTACTAAATTCCAGATAGAAAAATATGTTTTCGAGGAGGACACTCCCCCAAAACCCTCAGGGCAAGGGTTTTAAGTTATACCCTGGGGGCATATAAGGTTTTTATAGTATGTGTTGTCGTAGAAACTTCAAAACAGGCTCATTGGATTGGAAATTCAAAGGACTAGTACCCTTTTTAATAGTCGAAAGTGATTGGAGGGCAACTAGCCCCCCCCTCCCCCCCTATGCCCATCATTCCCCCAAACACATCCAATCAAAATTTTTAGATAGCCATTTCGTTCAGCGTAGTTGATTTCCAGATAGAAAATATGTTTTTCAGGAGGACACTTCCCCACAACCCTCAGGACAAGAGTTTTGTGTTATGCCCTGGGGGCATACGAGGTTTTTATAGAAGTCGTTGTCGTAGAAACTTCAAAACAGGCTCATTCGATTGGAAATTCAAAGCGCTAGTACCCTTTTTAATAAACGAAAGTGATTGGGGGGCAACTAGCCCCCTCCCCCACGACCATCATTTCCCCAAACACATCCAGTCAAAATTTTGAGATAGCCATTTTGTTCAGCGTAGTTGATTTCCAAAGAGAAAGTATCTGTTTGTGGAGGACACTCCCCCACAACCCTCAGGACAAGAGTTTTGTGTTATGCCCTGGGGGCATACGAGGTTTTTATAGAAGTCGTTGTCGTAGAAACTTCAAAACAGGCTCATTCGATTGGAAATTCAAAGGGCTAGTGCATTTTTTAATAGTCAAAAGTTATTGGAGGGAACTAGCCCCCCCCCCCCCGCCCATCATTCCCCAAAACACACCCAATCAAAATTTTGATATAGCCATTTCGTTCAGCGTAGTTGATTTCCAGATATAAAATATCTTTGAGAGGAGGAAACTCCCCAACAACCCTCGGGGCAAGGGTTTTAAGTTATGCCCTGGGGCCTGGGGGCATATAAGGTTTTTATAGAAGGCGTTGTCGTAGAAACTTCAAAAAAGGCTCATTCGATTGGAAATTCAAAGGGCTAGTGCCCGTTTTAATAGTTGAAAGTGATTGGAGGGCAACTAGCCCCACCCCCCACGCCCATCATTCCCCCAAACACATCCTATCAAAATTTTCAGATAGCCATTTTGTTCAGCGTACTTGATTTCCAGATAGAAAAATATATTTTCGAGGAGGACACTCCCCAAAACTCTCAGGGCAAGGGTTTTAAGTTATACCCTGGGGGCATATAAGGTTTTTATGGTATGTGTTGTCGTAGAAACTTCAAAACAGGCTCATTCGATTGGAAATTTAAAGGACTGGTACCCTTATTAATAGTCGAAAGTGATTGGAGGGCAACTAGCCCCCCCCCCCCCACGCCCATCATTCCCCAAACACATCCAATCAAAGTTTTTAGATAGCCATTTCGTTCAGCGTAGTTGATTTCCAGATAGAAAATATGTTTTTCAGGAGGGAACTTCCCCACAACCCTCAGGACAAGGGTTTTGTGTTATGCCCTGGGGGCATATGAGTTTTTTATAGAAGGCGTTGTCGTAGAAACTTCAAAACAGGCTCATTCGATTGGAAATTCAAAGCGGTAGTACCCTTTTTAATAGTCGAAAGTGATTGGAGGGCAACTAGCCCCCTCCCCCACGCCCATCATTCCCCCAAACACATCCAATCAAAATTTTGAGATAACCATTTTGTTTAGCGTAGTTGATTTCCAGATAGAAAATTTGTTTTGAGGTGGACACTCCTCCACAACCCTCAGGGCAAGGGTTTTAAGTTATACCCTGGGGGCATATAAGGTTTTTATAGAAGGCGTTGTCGTAGAAACTTCAAAACAGGCTCATTCGATTGGAAATTCAAAGGGCTAGTACCCTTTTTAATAGTCGAAAGTGATTTGAGTGCAACTAGCCCCCCCCCCCTCACGCCCTTCATTCCCTCAAACACATTAAAGAAGGTGTTGTCGTAGAAACTTCAATAAAAGCTCATTCGAGTGGAATTTCAATGGGCTAGTGCCCTTCTGAAAAGTCGAAAGTGATTGGAGGGCAACTAGCCTCTCCTCACAGCCATCATTCCCCCAAACATATCCAATCAAAATTTTGAGATAGCCATTTTGTTCAGGGTAGTTGATTTCCAGATAGAACACATTTTTAAGGAGGGCACTCACTCACAACCCTCAGGGCAAGGATTATAGGTTATGCCCTGGGGGCATATAAGGTTTTTATTGAAATCTTTGTCGTAGAAACTTGAAAAAGACCTCATTCGATTTGAAATTCAAAGGACTAGTACCCTTTTTAATAGTAAAAAGTGATTTGAGGGCATCTAACCCCCCTCTCTCGCCCACCTTTTCCTAAAACACATCCAATCAAAATTTTTAGATAGCCATTTTATTCAACGTAGTTAAAAGTTTTGGAAATTAGGTCTTTAAGGATGAAAAACCCTCCCCCCCATAGCCCTCAGGGCATGGGTTGTAAGTTATGCCCTGGAAGCATATAAAGTTTTTATTGAAAGCGTTGTCGTAGAAACTTCAAAAGGGCTCATTCAATTAGAAATTGAAAGGGCTAGTGCCTTTTTTAATAATTGAAAGTGATTGGATAGCGACTAACGCCCCTCTCACGCCCACCATTTTCTCAAACACATCCAATCAAAGTTTTGAGATATCCATTTTGTTCAACGTAGTTGAAAGTTCTGGAAATTAGGTCTTTTAGGATGATAAGCCCTCAGAGCCCTCAGTGCAAGGGTTGTAAGTTATGCCCTGGGGGCATATAAGGTTTATATAGAAAGTTGTTGTATATGATTTATAGAATAGATTTTAGTCTTTCTCAAATCCAATTTTTATATGTTTAAAAACTAAATGTTGACTTGAGATTAAATTAAAATGCACTTAGATAATGCTAATTCCCAATAAGGAATCTCAGCAGTATCCCAAGAACGACTGAGGGTATTATGTTCAAACGTTCGGGGCTACTTCTGCTCTTAAAATTTAACCAAATCCAAATAGCGTTAGTGTAACCAAGCTATCAAAGAAAGTAAACAGATTTTTTTGCGAATGGTATCAAGTTTTCCATTACAGGTCAACTAGAGGAGTTATGAAACTAAATTAAAAGTACTATTTGTGTCCAGATTTTTAAAAGGGTGTATGCTGTTAAAAATTGCTGAAAATTTTTCTCCGGCATACAAATAGCAGGCCAAACTATAAAGTCTTAAAAAACGAAAAGATTTAAAGTATTATTTTCTTTTTCCCTGAAAAGACTATGTCAATATAAAACGAACAGAAATTAATTAAAAAAACTATTTCCACAAAATAGGTTTTTCAAAGAAAAGTAAAGGACTCCATGAAACAAAAAATGAGCAAAACTAAAATCAAATAATCTACCAAGCGTGAAACTACCTTAAATCAGCATTGATAAATAAATAAAACCCAAAACGAACAGAAATTACAATAATTAACCGAGTCAAACTCAAAACGAGCAAAAATTAACATAAGTTGGGCGCAAAACCCCTATGCCTTCCCAAGGCCAGAACAAAATTTGCACTTCACTGAAAAAATACAAATGAAAGTGCATTGTCAGTTTAATATACATATACTGATATTTAGTTATCAAAATGTTAATATTATTTGATTTATTAAAGTCATAAAAGTAAAAAACATGTATATTTTTTCAGTAAAGTGCAAATTTTGTTCTGGCCTTGGGAAGGCATAGGGGTTTTGTGCTCAAATTATGTTAATTTCTTTGACTCTTAAAAAGGGCACTAGAACTCTCGATTTCCAATCGAATGAGCCCCCTTTGAAGTATATACGACGATCCCTTCTATATGAAGTGCCTCTGGGAAAAAAATAATGGAGTGGGGGGGAGGCTAGCTGCCCTCCAATCACTTTTGACTCTTAAAAAGTGAATTACAACTATCAATTTCCAATCAAATGAGCCCTCTAGGAATTTTATACGAGCATCCCTTCCATAACAAACATATATGCCCCCAGGGCATAACTTAAAACGCCTACCCCCGGGCCCTGGGGGGCTGTTTCGACACCAGAGTTTTTTGTTATCAGAACTTTGAACTATTTTTAACAAAATATTTATCTCAAAATTTTTATCTGATGCATTTTGGGCGTGGAAGAGAGGGGGGGCTAGTTGCCCTCCGATCTCTTTTGACTCTTAAAAGTGAACAAGAACTTTCAATTCCAAATCAAATGAGCCCTCTCCGAAGTTTATACGAGCATCCCTTCCATAAGAACTACATATCCCCCTAGAGCATTACTCATAACGCTTGTCTCAAGGCCCTGGCGGGTTCCGTCGACACAGGAATTTTTCTTATCTGACCTTTGAATTATTTTGAATGAAATGGCTATTATAAAAATTTTATCGGATGGGCTTGGGGAAAAAAGGGTGTGGGGGGGGGGGCTAGTTGCTCTTGGATATCTTTTGATTCTTGAAAATTGAACTAGAACTTTCAATTTACAATCAAATGAGCCCCCTCTGAAGTTTATACGAGCATACCTTTCATAAGAACCATATACGCCCCCAGGATAACACTTACAACGCCTATCCCCAGGGCTCTAGGGGGCGTTTTTGTTATCTAATTTTTGAACAATTTCAAAAACACTGGATATCTCAAAATTTGTAGCGGACGGGTTTGGGGAAAAAAGCGGGGAGGGGGGCTACCCCCCCCCCGCTCTTGACTCTTAAAAAGTGAACTAGAACTTTCAATTTCCAATCAAATGAGCCCTCTATGAAGTTTATACGAGCATCCCTTTCATAAGAACCATAGATGCCCTTAGGGCATAACTTAGAACGCCATCCCCTGTGCCCTGGGGGGTTGTATTGACACCGGAGTTTTTCTTATCCGACCTTTGAACTATTTTTTTTAACAAAATGTCTATCTCAAAATTTTCATCAGATGGGTTTTGAAAAGAAGGCGTGGGGGGGATAGCTTCCCTCGGATCTCTTTTGACTATTAAAAAGTGAGCTCGAACTTTCAATATCCAATCAAATGAGCCCTCTCTGAAGTTTATACGAGCATCCCTTCCATAAGAACCATATATACCCCCGGGGCATAACTTACAACGCCTGTCCCCGGGCCCTGGTGGGTTGTCTCAACACCGAAATATTGGTTATATGATCTTTGAATTATTTTTAACAAAATAGCTATCTTAAAATTTTTATTGGATGCATTTGGGAAAATAGGGTTTAGGGCGGGAGGGAAGCTGGTTACCCTCCAATATCTTTTGACGCTTAAAAAGTTAACTAGAACTTCAACAATTTCCAATCAAATGAGCCCTCTCTGAAGTTTATACGAGCATCCCTTCCATAACAAACATATATGCCCCCAGGGCATAACTTAAAACGCCTACCCCCGGGCCCTGGGGGGCTGTTTTGACACCAGAGTTTTTTGTTATCAGAACTTTGAACTATTTTTAACAAAATATTTATCTCAAAATTTTTATCTGATGCATTTTGGGCGTGGAAGAGAGGGGGGGCTAGTTGCCCTCCGATCTCTTTTGACTCTTAAAAGTGAACAAGAACTTTCAATTCCAAATCAAATGAGCCCTCTCCGAAGTTTATACGAGCATCCCTTCCATAAGAACTACATATCCCCCTAGAGCATTACTCATAACGCTTGTCTCAAGGCCCTGGCGGGTTCCGTCGACACAGGAATTTTTCTTATCTGACCTTTGAATTATTTTTAATGAAATGGCTATTATAAAAATTTTATCGGATGGGCTTGGGGAAAAAAGGGTGTGGGGGGGGGGGCTAGTTGCTCTTGGATATCTTTTGATTCTTGAAAATTGAACTAGAACTTTCAATTTACAATCAAATGAGCCCCCTCTGAAGTTTATACGAGCATACCTTTCATAAGAACCATATACGCCCCAGGATAACACTTACAACGCCTATCCCCAGGGCTCTAGGGGGCGTTTTTGTTATCTAATTTTTGAACAATTTCAAAAACACTGGATATCTCAAAATTTGTAGCGGACGGGTTTGGGGAAAAAAGCGGGGAGGGGGGCTACCCCCCCCCCGCTCTTGACTCTTAAAAAGTGAACTAGAACTTTCAATTTCCAATCAAATGAGCCATCTATGAAGTTTATACGAGCATCCCTTTCATAAGAACCATAGATACCCTTAGGGCATAACTTAGAACGCCATCCCCTGTGCCCTGGGGGGTTGTATTGACACCGGAGTTTTTCTAATCCGACCTTTGAACTATTTTTTTTTAACAAAATGTCTATCTCAAAATTTTCATCAGATGGGTTTTGAAAAGAAGGCGTGGGGGGGATAGCTTCCCTCGGATCTCTTTTGACTATTAAAAAGTGAGCTCGAACTTCATCAATTTCCAATCAAATGAGCCCTCTCTGAAGTTTATACGAGCATCCCTTCCATAAGAACCATATATACCCCCGGGGCATAACTTACAACGCCTGTCCCCGGGCCCTGGTGGGTTGTCTCAACACCGAAATATTGGTTATATGATCTTTGAATTATTTTTAACAAAATAGCTATCTTAAAATTTTTATTGGATGCATTTGGGAAAATAGGGTTTAGGGCGGGAGGGAAGCTGGTTACCCTCCAATATCTTTTGACGCTTAAAAAGTTAACTAGAACTTCAACAATTTCCAATCAAATGAGCCCTCTCTGAAGTTTATACGACAATGTTGTCTATACAAAACCTTATATGCCCCCAGGGAATAACTTACAACCCTTGCCCTGAGGGCTGTGGGGGAGTTGTCATCCTCAAAGACCGAATTTTCAGAACTTAAAACTACGTTTAATAAAATGGCTGTCTTAAAATTTTGATTGGATGTGTTTGGGGATAAGGTGGGCGTGAGATGGGGGTGAGTTACCCTCAAATCACTTTTGATTATTAAAAAGGGCACTAGCCCTTTGAATTTCCAATCGAATGAGCCTTTTTTGAAGTTTCTACAACACCGCCTTCTGTAATTATATGGCCCCAGGCTATAACTTAAAACCCTTGCCTTGAGGGTTGTGGGGGAATGTCCTCCTCAAAAACATGTTTTCTATCTGAAAATCAACTACGCTGATCAACATGGCTATCTCAAAATTTTGATTAGATGTGTTTGGGGGAACAAGGGGCGGGGGGAAGGGGCTAGCTGCCCTCAAATCACTTTCGACTATTAAAAATGGCACTAGCCCTTTGAATTTCCAATCGAATTAGCTTTTTTTGAAGTTTCTACGACAAAGCCTTCTATAAAAAACCTTATATGCCCCCAGGGCATAACTTATGACCCTTGACCTAAGGGTTGTGGGGGCGTGTCATCCTCAAAACATATTTTCTATCTGGAAATCAACTACTCTGAACAAAATGGTTATCTCAAAATTTTTATTAGATGTGTTTGGGAGAATGATGGGCGTGGGGGGGGGGCTAGTTGCCCTCCAATCACTTTCGACTATTAAAAAGGGCACTAGCCCTTTGAATTTCCAATCGAATGAGCCTTTTTGAAGTTTCTACGGCAACGCCTTCTATAAAAAAAACCTTATATGCCCCCAGGGCATAACTTAAAACCCTTGCCATAAGGGTTGTGAGGGAGTGTCCTCCTCAAAAACATATTTTCTATCTGGAAATAAACTACGCTGAACAAAATGGCTATCTCAAATTTTAATTGGATGTGTTTGGGGGAATGATGGGCGTGGGGGAGGGCTAGTTGCCCTCCAATCACTTTCGACTGTTAAAAAGGGCACTAGAACTTTCTATTTCCAATCGAATGAGCCTTTTTTGAAGTTTCTACGGCAACGCCTTCTATAAAACCTTATATGCCCCCAGGGCATAACTTAAAACCCTTGCCTTAAGGGTTTTGGGGGAGTGTCCTCCTCCAAAACATATTTTCTATCTGGAAATCAACTACGCTGAACAAAATGACTATCTCAAAATTTTGATTGGATGTGTTTGGGGTAATGATGGGCGTGAGGGGGGTAGTTGCCCTCCAATCACTTTCGACTATTAAAAAGGGCACGAGCCCTTTGAATTTCCAATCGAATGAGCCTGTTTTGAAGTTTCTACGACAATGCCTTCTATAAAAACCTTATATGCCCCCAGGGCATAACTTAAAACCCGTGCCCTGAGGGTTGTGGGGGAGTACACTCCTCAAAAATATATTTTCTATCTGGAAATCAACTACGCTGAACAAAATGGCTATCTCAAAATTTTGATTGGATGTTTTTGGGAGAATGATGGGCGTGGGGGGGGGGCTAGTGGCCCTCCAATCACTTTTGACTATTAAAAAGAGCACTAGAACTCTCGATTTCCAATCGGAGGAGACTTTTTATAAGTTTCTACGATAACGTCTTGCATTAAAACTTTATATGCCCCCAGGGCATAACTTAAAACCCTTGCCCTGAGGGTTGTTGGGGAGTGTCCTCCTCAAAAACATATTTTCTATCTGGAAATCCACTACGCTGAACCAAATGGCGATCTTGAAATTTTAATTGGATGTGTTTGTGGAAATGCTGGGCGTGGGGGGGGGCTAGTGGCCCTTCGATCACTTTTGACTATTATAAAGGGCACTAGCCCTTTGAATTTCCAATCGAATGAGCCCGTTTTGAAGTTTCTACGACAACACCTTCTATAAAAACCTTATATGCCCCAGGGCATAGCTTAAAACCCTTGCCCTGAGGGTTGTGGGGAAGTGTCCTCCTCAAAAATATATTTTCTATCTGGAAATCAACTATGCTGAACAAAATGGCTATCTCCAAATTTTGATTGGATGTGTTTGGGGGAAGGATAGGCGTGGGGGGGGGGCTAGCTGCCCTTCAATCATTTTCGACTATTAAGAGGGTACTAGGACTCTCAATTTCCAATCGAATGAGCCCCTTTTGAAGTTTCTACGACGACCCCTTCCATATGAAGTGCCTCTGCGAAAAAATAATAATAACAAATAAATAATAAAACACTGTAGCCGTATGGCCTTTACTATAGGCAACGCTACAGCGTTGCCTCTGATAAAAAGATTTCTATGAAATATAGAAATCCCTTGAACAATAGAAAAGAAAAGAGGAAGAGTGAAAGAGGGAACTAAGGCCTGACAGCTAAGAGTAGAGAGCAAAATTTCACTGTCTTCAGTCAAAACCTACCTTCACATTCATTTTGGGGTGTTTCTCTAGAAGGTAGTTGTTTCCTGCTCCCTCCTTCCCTTCGCTATGCCCATAAATCTGGCTATTGAACGAGATAAATTTACATGCACCAGAGATTAAAAGGTGCAAACTATTTTTGACAAAAATGTAAAGAAAACAGAATTTTAAACTTTGACTTTGGTGGTGCAAAATGGAGAAATATAAATTAAAACGACTACCTCAAATGACATTGTAGCGCTATCCTTCAGAATTACTATAGAACAAGTTCAAAATTAGTTTAAGTGAAGTTTGATTTTAATATACAACACAAGTGTGAGAGAGGGAGAGAAAGAGAGAGATAGAGAGAGAGAGAGAGAGAGAGAGAGAGAGAGAGAGAGAGAGAGAGAGAGAGAGAGAGAGAGAGAGAGAGAGAAAGAGAGAGATAGAGAGAGAGAGAGGAAGAAAGAAAATTTTATCCCGTCCTGAATTTATCAAAAGAACTGGAAGGGGAATAATTGGACTGTCCACCTTTAGCCGTCCAATAATGCTAGTGTCATTTAAGTGTTATGTAAGTGCAATCAATTTTGAGTAGAATTTTTCTTTTTATTATGTCAAAGAGATAAAAAAAAACAGTCAATTAACTTGTACAGTTCAAGTTTCCAAGAGAAAGAATTTGCTGATATAAACACACTTGTTGCAATAAGTTGAGTTTCATCGCTTTAACCGTCAATTTTTGTTCATCACTTTTATCTGTCCTTTAAGTATTAAAGGGACTCAAGCCCTTCAACCCAACAATATCCCTCCAACCCAATATCCATCTCCAGTTTCTATTGAATGTGTCTAAGTTTGCTTTGCAAGTAACTTGCATACCCGATTATAATACTCCTTAAACATTGAATATTATCATTCAGAAAACTCGAGATAAATCAAATTGTTCCCTAAACCACCCTTCCTGTATTTATCTTATACTGAGAAATATAGCTATTCCACTCGATCATAAATCCTCGTCCTGGGATCCCTTCGCTATCAAGTATTATTACTGCTTTATATTCGCCGCATCTAATCGCATTACTTGCCCAAGGCTAAAGTTTATGCATAACTTGAGGGATTTGAAATTCCACACATTGATAAAAGAAGTTATTTAGAAACTTTGCAAGTTGAAAGTGTGTCTGCTTCTATTCCATTTTTTTCGTTTCTTTTTTTAGTGGACAAAACGTTAAGTATAGTGTTTGTTTACTAAAAGTTATCAGGTGATGTGGACAACAACTGGTTGATGAATCAGTATTAATAATAATGTATAGGTATCACGAATTATAGTGCCTGGGTATTAAAGATATTTTTTTAGTATCACTTGCTTTCTTATACGCATACCATTCGATATTTCAAGACCGAATTAAAAAATTCGCATTTCATGTGAAAGTAAAGAGCGAAGTAGAAATCTAAACGGAAGAAGGCAAATTATCAGCGGTTCTGCATTTGTTACTTTTTAAGTTGATAGTCCAATAGGACAAACAAAAAGAAAATTTCATGTGGGATTTTTTTTTTCATGGCCATCCCCTAAACCACACTACGCTAAAATTTAACTTGCATTTAACAGAAAAGCGGAATTCAATAAGAATTTTTAGCTGATAAGTGAAAGCGCTTTATTTACTTGAATGTTTTCAACATATTTGGATAAAAATTAAACAGTTGAAAACATGAACTGCTGAAACCCGGTGTATTACTCCAAATACAAATAAATAAAAAGTCTTTTTCTGGGATGTATTCTAGCAGATAACAAAAAATGAAAAAAAAAAGGCAGATAGACCTTGAAATTCGGTTTTTGTTCAAATAAGTGCGAGATACATGGTAGAATACAGCGTAAAAAGTCAAAATGGTGATTACCCTACCATATTCATTGTAGTTTCAGTTCATTTTATCTTTTAAAGTCACTTGAAAAATTAGTTTTCTTTAACCTAGTTTATATTCGCTATTGGTTATATTATATTGTTGTTTTTTCTCATTAACTGAGGACGTCTCTCACTTCCTTCAAACTGCATCACCACAGGCCAAATCGTTATTTTATCTTCACTAGGTAAGTAGATTTGATCCTAATCTAATTTCACGCTATAAGATTTTGGTTAATAAATTAATTTAGTCCTATTTATTTATGTAAACCCTCTTCGGCCGACCAAAGAGAGGACAAGTATTTGATTTAAAACATAGGTCTAAGCTGTATTTTAAACGGTTACGCAGTGTTCGCTATAAGATGCAGCTCATTGGAGACGTGTTATCAATTCAAACCAGGAAAAGTAAAGAAAATTTGCACTGTACTGAAAAAACATAAATGTTTTTATTTTAATAACTTTAATAAATCAAATAATATTAACAATTTGATTACTAAATACCAGTACATGTATATTAAACTGACAATGCACATTCATTTGTATTTTTTCAGTAAAGTGCAAATTTTGTTCTGGTCTTGGGAAGGCATAGGGGTTTTGCGCCCAACTTATGTTAATTTCTGCTCGTTTTGAGTTTGACTCGGTTAATTATTGCAATTTCTGTTCGTTTTGGGTTTCATTTATTTATCGATGCTGATTTGTGGTAGTTTCACGCTTGCGAGATTATTTAATTTTATTTTTGCTCATGTTTTGTTTAATGGAGTTCTTTACTTTTCTTTGAAAAACTTATTTTGTGGAAACAGTTTTTTAAATTAATTTCTGTTCGTTTTATATTGACATAGTCTTTTCAGGGAAAAATAAAATAATACTTTAAATTTTTTCGTTTTTTAAGACTTTATAGTTTGGCCTGCTATTTGTATGCTGGAGAAAAATTTTCAGCAATTTTTAACAACATACACCCTTTTAAAAATCTGGACACAAATAGTACTGTTTAATTTAGATTCATACCTCCTCTAGTTGACCTGAAATGGAAAACTTGATACCATTTGCAAAAAAAATATGTTTACTTTCTTTGATAGCTTGGATACACTTACGCTATTTTGATTTGGTTAAATTTTAAGAGCAGAAATGGGAGGGTTGGCGTGGGAGGGTGGGAGTGGAAGGGGGATTAGTTGACCTCAAATCACTTTCGACCATTAAAAAGGGCATCAGCCTTTTCTATTTTCAATCGGATGAGCCTTTTCGAAGTTCCCGCGACAACTCCTTCGATACGAAGTGCCCTGGGCTAAACAACAACAACAACAAAAAATAATACCTTATACCCACTTCGATCTTTACTATAAAAACGTCAAGCCTTCCAATCACTTTCGACTATTAAAAAGGGCACTAGGCCTTTCTATTTCCAAGCGAATGAGCCCTTTTGGAAACGACAACGCTTTCTATAAGCACCTTATATGCCCCCAGGGCATAAATTACAACCCTTACCCTAAGGTCTGTTAGGGTGGTTGTCATCCTCTAAGACCGAATTTCCAGAACTTTCAACTCTGTTAAACAACATGGCTATCTCAAAATTTTGATTGGATGTGTTTGGGGAAATAGTGGGCGTGAGAAGGGCGGTAGTCACTCTCCAGTCACTTTCAACTATTAAAAATGGCCCTAGCCCTTTCAATTTCCAATCAAATGAGCCCTTTTGAAGTTTCTACGACAAAACTTTCAATAAAAATCTTAAATGCCCCAAGGGCATAACTTACAACCCTTGCCCTGGGTGCTGGGGGGGGGTCATTCTCAAAGACCTAATTTCTAGAACTGTCTACTACGTTGAACAAAATGGCTATCTGAAAATTTTGATTGGATGTGTTTGGAGGAATGGTGGGCGTGACAGGGGGGGGTTACTTACCCTCCAATCACTTTTGACTATTACAAAGGGCACTAGCCCTTTCAATTTCGAATTGAATGAGCCCCTTTTGAAGTTTTACGACAACTCTATCTATAAAAACCTTACACGCTCCGAGGGCAGAACTTAAACAGCCGATAAAATTTGAGGTGACCATTTTGTTAAAAATAGTTCAACCATCAGATATTACAACTCCGGGGTCGACACAACCCCCCAGGGCCCAGGGACAGGCGTTATAAGTTATACTCTGGGGATATATATGGTTCTTATAAAAGGGGTGCTCGTATAAACTTCAGAGAGGGCTCGTTTGATTGAAAATAGAAAGTTCTAGTTCATTTTTAAAGAGTCAAAAGAGATCGAAGGTTAATTACCCCCTCCCCCACGCCCTTTTTCCCCAAACCTATCCGATAAAAATGTTGAGATATCCATTTTGTGAAAAATAGTTCAAACATCAGATAATAAAAACTCCAAGGTTGACACAAACCCATTTTTTCACTTTGATATTGTTACTTTGATACCAGTTTTGATACTTTGATGAACATTTGATTTTTTTTTAAGTTTGATTTTGAAATAAGGAATTTTTAAAAACTTGAAACCTTTTGTAATAAAAAACGAAAAAAATTAATTAGAAAAAACTTTCCGAAAAATAAATTTTTCAAAGAAAAGTAAAGGAAATTTTAAACTTAAGCTCAGCAGATACAAATACCTCCTTCTCTCACTGTAAAAGTCTAAAACCTACTGGGTCATTGGCGCTTTACTGGAAACTATATGCGTCTTGAACAGTCTTGGAAAGTATAAACAACATCAAATTGAATATTTGATATATAATGATATTAATTGTTGAAACATCCATCTGTTCAAGAATTTATTTCACTGTAATTTTATTTTTATTTTCAATGCTGTAAGAACTGTAAAAAAAAAAAATATTTGTAATGTAATTCGTTTTCAGTTAAGCGCCAATGACGCAGTAGGCTTTTGGTTTGTATTTACCGTTAAGGAAGGGGGCAGTATCCAAACACTTGTTCGTAGTGAAACTATATTAGTCTTGAACAACTTTAAAAGGAGCTAATAAATTAAACTGAATATTTGATGTATAATGATATTAATTGCTGAAAGCGCATCAGTTCAAAAAGTTACTATAATTATAATGTTTATTTTCAATATTAAGTACAAAAGAAAATTTTGTCATAAAATTGGTTTTCAGTAAAGCGCCAATGACGCAGTAGGTTTAGACTTTTATAGTGAGAGAAGGAGGTGATACCCAAACTCTTCCTTGTAGTGGTTTTTGTTCGTTTCAAGCTTAATTTGCATATTAAATTTAAGTTTCACTCGTTTAAGATTTATTTATTAATTTAGATTAATATCTATTGTACGTTTTGTTTGCATTGATTGTTTATTTAGTTTCTGTTCGTTTAAAGTTTCATTTATACTTCAATAGGAATATATTTTTTTTTTCGTTTTAAGCTTGATTTTCATATTCAATCTAAGCATTACTCGCTTTAAGATATATTTATTCATTTATATTATTACTTGTTGTATGTTTTTGCTATGATTGTTTATTTATTTTCTGTTCGTCTTGGGTTTCATTTATTCTTTAATAGTAATTTCTGGTCGTTTTGAGTTTGAATTTTAACAGGTATTTGTATCTGCTGAGCTTAAGTTTAAAATGACCTTTACTTTTCTTTGAAAAACTTGTTTTTCGGAAAGTTTTTTTTTTAATTAATTGAAAAAAAAAGTTGAAAGTAATGATAAACGAAAATGAAGATACAGTCAGAATACTTGCGTCAGAAAAAAATTACAACAAGTCAAAACAAACGTACAGAACAAAGAAATATTCGGTTCGAAGACAATCGGCAGCCAGAATTAAAACAAGTCAAACAAATATGAAGATCAAAGAAATATGCGTTTACAATACGTGCGACAACAAGGAGTAGAACGAATTAGAAATGGAAGTGAATAACAAAGACATATGCGGCTAAGAGATATGACACATCAAGAACAAAGAAATATGTGGTTTAAAAAATAAGTGGCAGCAAGATTTACAAGCGACAGCGAGAAACCGAGCATGACTGGCCACAAAAACGATCCAAATAGGTCAGGACTTTAAGGAAGAATTTGTATTTTCCCAGGGTGGTTGTAACAAACCTGTGGAGACATCATGACACCAAGAAGAGGCTAACGTCTGAGGATAGTAGACAGGCGACAATGAGAATCCATATATAGAAGCCTGCTGCATGCCGGGGCCCTGCGGCGAACCCACCGGTTTCCCGTTACTATATATATATATATATATATATATATATATATATATATATATATATATATATATATATATATATATATATATATATATATATATATATATATATATATATATATATATATATATATATATATATATATTATATATATATATATATATATATATATATATATATATATATATATATATATATATATATATATATATATATATATATATATATTATATATATATATATATATATATATATATATATATATATATATATATATATATAATATATATATATATATATATATATATATATATATATATATATATATTTATATATATATATATATATATATATATATATATATATATATATATATATATATATATATATATATATATATATATATATATATATATATACAAATATATATATGTTTATATGTGTTTAATTCAAAATCCGTTGCTGGTCGGAGCGTCAAACTTGGTGATTCTACTGTTGAGTTTGCGGTTGGCATTGCATGTCTTGACGTTCCAATTGGACGGTCAATATTAGAGACACGGTGGTTACTGCGTTCTCATTTTCAGTAGCAGTCTTCTTTTATGTATAGCTGTATAGTGGCAAATAAGCGGACGTTTGACCACCGTCTGTTTGGCCCAAGTGTACAATGCCACGGTTTTGCCTCATTATCTGTACATTTACCCATTTTGGTGGTTTTTTTACGGCTTCAGGTAAACTTGAAACTGCGTGCACTGGACTACAAGTATGCAAATTTTTTGATGCGTTTACCACCATGGACAAGCAATAGGTATATTACGCGCAAATACAGTGCTACCAACCCTGAAGAGGCTGTTCTGTCTCATATTGATCGATATAATTTGTCTGTCAAGTCCCACCCGAGGGCCAAGGTTTTACAGTAGTAGTTGGCATTTGTTTCTCGTTGTTGTGTTTTTGTTTTGCTTGTGTCAGAAGAATTAGTGTCTTTTTTTGTTTATTGTTTTTCTTTTATGTGTTCCATCCGTTTTTTCATTGATGGGTATTAAATGCATTCATTAATGATATATAAACCACTCATCGCCGCCAGACTATTGGTGCCCACAGATGGGGGCGGGGGGGGTAATTGCAAGATAAAGCTTAAGTATCTATTTTCTCCCCGTTGTGTCTTCTTTGGTAGCATCTTCCATTATATTTCCTCTTTCCGAGAACTCCAGCCGCTAGCTGGCAAAGCTCATCCCTCAAAAGAGAAGAGAGAGTCACTCACCAGCTGTCAGTGATCCTCAGAGTTGTTACTAGGAATTAACCTTATTTCTCTCAACTCAAATTTCTCCTCAAGAGTTCATTTCTTGCATGATGGTTTGCGTTTCATATGTCCAGGCGAATCGAGACCCCGGGATTAATTTTAGGAGCCATCTTTCCCTGCAGTCCATTCTGTCTTGACAGCGTATTCCAAAAAATACCCTACTTCATGGTCAAACACTGGGAAGAACGACAAGTGACTGCAATTAGCAATATTAAGTCCCTATTTCTGTCCACTACTCTAAAGGGCACCATGAGGAGGCACTCCACCCCCTTTCTGTCTATTATGGAAAATTCAATTTTAACAGAAAAGTGTCGCTTTAAATAGTGAAGGTAAAAAAAAGGCAAGGAATACGGCATTGAAGTAGAAGTGACCCTATAACTCCGGGACGAACACATGTGCTGCCATCTACAATTTAGTTTAATGCTGACGGGACATAATTTATTCAAGGATTATCGATCGAGTCTAATCGGGGGGGTGTGTCAAGGTCAATCGATCTGTTGTTGTTTGGCCACGTGCGAATGACATGAGGGGTGATTTACATAATCGATGGGGGAATTATTGATTCACGAAGGGGAAATTAAGAAACAAACATGGCTTCATTGTTGTTTGGCCACGTGCGAATGACATGAGGGGTGATTTACATAATCGATGGGGGAATTATTGATTCACGAGCGTGGGGAATTATGAAACAATATGGTCATAGAGTCCCTAGGGAGAAAGATTACGTAATGGGCTCAATGACCTCTTCCTTCAAGGTCAATTTATTTGATGTTTCTATGTGTAATAACCTAACCGGGACGAAGGTTGCACATGCGCATTGAATTCTAACGGGAACAATGTTATTGATCTAGGACTCGAGGGGGAAGTGAATTTCCGAGAACTTGATTGCGTAATCGACTGGGAATTTTATTGATCCGATAACGGGAAACAGTTAGATCACGTGTTTCCTTCTCAGCCAATCAACGAGTCGGTTACATATTAGCGGCGGTGGGAATATAAGGAACGGGATTTTTGCTAGAGTTTTATTAGTCTGTGAATAGAATTCAAAGGAGTGAGAAGAAGAAGAACAGTTTTGACTTTACTCATTTGGATATATATTTGTGTTGATGGCGATGAGTGGAATGTTTACACTATTAGAAGTTGATAGTGGAGTTGATGATAATAGTACAAGAGCACCAAACATTGCGGTGGAAATCACGAAAGGATCACGGCTTTGTCTGGAATGGGATGCAGTATATGCAAGATATGTGATATCCTTGAGCAAATTTAAAATGGAGGATCAATTATGTTTCGCCGCTAAAGTTGATATAGCACATGTGAATAGACTTCAATGTGCTTTAAGTGCATTGGTGAAACATATTGAAGACAATAAACAGTATCGCTGAATGTACATGCACTGTATTATTGATGTTGTTGTTGTAATTATTCAATAAAATTGTTTCGAAATCGAAAATGTTCTCTTTCTTTTCTGGTCAGGTTAGGCTAACGAATCAGGGTCAGTCTAGAGTCAGCAGTCGGAGTGAAAGGATTGAAAAATGAATAAATTTGAGAAAGAGAGAATTAGATCAAATCTAGTGTTTATGGAAAAACATTTGATTTTGGATGATGATTTTCTCGAGTTATCTCTTAAACGCAGGATATTCTCTTGTCCGGGAACAATTGACAATATAATGAGGAGTGATTCCCCCCATTGGACTATTGTATGAAACTTTTAAAATGTGATTCAAATGCTTATAGTCAATTTATTGATATATTAATTGGAACAAAGCAGAATCATATTGTGGATATACTTTTGAAAATATTGCCAGTGGATTCAATGTAGATGGCTCCCCCATCATTCGAAGGAGGTAACGTCACAGAGCTACTCCTCTCTCCCACCATTTCCTTCCACCTTGAATTTATCGAACGAAGAGGATCAGTTTCGTTTTAGCTGTGAGTGAGTTGACATCGGAAACCGAAAAATGTTCTATATATGTCCATTGTGCATGTACACTCTTGGCAGTTGGAATCAATGTGAGAATTGTACAATTATTGATGACTATAGCGAAAAGTGTAAATTATGTAATCCTTGTAAATTACATAGAGGCTATGCAGTACAAATTAAAGGATGTAATTCATGTCTTGAGGAGGTGTGTGACTCTCATCCTAGAGGACACTTGTGCTCCAATTGTCACTATGATAAATGTGATCAGTGGGAGAATACTTACCCCGCTATGATTGGAAAGAATCCTAAACGTGATTTTAGTTTATTTCTACGAGATTGGTATCGTCGCGGATTTAAATTATTCTGGGAAGAGGAATCTGGTCTACGATTCAACTGTTGGGGTAACAAGACAATCTGGTTTCTACGTCATCGCTGTAATGACACCACCTACTATGACTATAAACCAAGTGATTTTTATTTGGCTGTGACGGAATGTGATTCACCATTTGAAAACATTGTATGTGATATTGCTTCAAATAGACAGATTGAAACTCGTGAATTTCATAATATGAATGCAAATAGTATCATTGACTATACAAAGAGATATGACAAGAGTGAAGTTACATTGTACTGTAGAAAATGTGACCCTGACTTTGCAGTCAATCAAGATCAATATACAGTGAATCCAAATGATTTACCAGCATTAGTGGTTCACGACAGTTGCCTATACATCGAAGATGAAGAAATCTAAAGTGAAGATTTAAAGACATTGTTGTATATATATGCATTTTATTAATAAACAAATTCACAGACATTTTTTAAGCACTTTACTCTTAGGGCACTGAAATCAATACTATATAGGTCTGAGAGGATATTTTCCACTAGAAAGTCGTTCAGACGTGGATTGTCACTATAAATGTGGAGAAACTGCTTGTAAGTATAGCCACGACATCGGAACACAAAATATAGTAGTGCATGGAAGCCACAGCTTTTAGTCGTTAGATCCTGCACTCTCTTTCGATTTTGAATAATAGTTTTCCCACTGCTCTCAATATAGTTGCTGATGTGGGGTGTGTAGAATATATAGGGTAGACCAAGAGGATCAAAAAATTCAATCGTCTTCATTGTTTGAAAGATGCACAGCCAATGACCCGTCAGCACAGTCGACGGACTGCTATTAACAATAATCAAGGTATTGTTCGCGCTTTGAATTTTTCCAAGATAGTCTGGGGGCAGACAATAGGATTTGTACTGGGACATGTAGGGGTCCATATTAAATACATTGATTATTTGACTGGTGTTCATGGCGCCAAGTCTAGTAGAACACTGCCTTCGGGAGTGATTTCCCAATAGGTTTCATATTGATTTAGTGAGATTAGGGCAATACTCTCAGTCAATGGGTCGGCAAATGTACACTCTAAACGCACACTCCCCGTATGTACTATACTCATATCCTGTGTGCCAGACAAATCCAGTACAATGATACCATGTGTTTTAGCAAACATATCTTCGGTTATACCATTTTCAAATAGTTGAGAGTCATGGTCTAGGGTTTGCATGGTCAACTTGTACAATGTTCTATAGGATTTATCAAAAGATAGATTGTAGAGTGGGATGCCATTTACTTTGCACACAAGAGATGAAAGTCCAAACATCTCGAATTTATGTGGACATTCAGTCCATGATCCTATTGCACTGGCGCTTTTTACAAAGGCCAAAGCCAATTTCGAGGGGATTTCGCCATTGATAAAGGATGAATCGGTGAAGGTGCGTGAGCCCATTGCAATATGACGTTGATTGGTGATTGTATGAGGAACAAGTAGTTTAATATTGTTGCCATTGGCTCTCAGTTTTTCCACGGCCAAAGCAACAGAACTCATGACTTGTTGTTTGCGTACATGAAGTATTGCCGAGGTGAGGGAGAGACTTACATCAGGATTGGCAGCAAGTTCCTTTCTCAATATGAAATTGGAGGGTGCAAGCGTCAATTTTATATCCACTTAACATTGGGCGGTAGCCATTGGGGTATATTAAATATTTCATGATATATTTTTCCAACTAGATGTAATTCACTAGTTGTAGCATTTTTAAGTGCATCTGTACTATCAGTATTAGTAATATATTCATATCCATTGGAGGTGCCTCTCAATTCCTTGTATGACTTGGGTGTCATCAGCATGAATTGCATATAGCTTGTATAGTTGGAGAGATTGTTGCTTGTGCTCACCAGCGTGCCATTGATGTAGACACTAATTTGACGAAATAAATTATGTAATATACAATTTTCATAGGATATCCCATCGGCCCGAATTGGCATTGTATTATCGGATTTCCGGACTTTCATTTGCAAACCTATAAATGTTGAAGACATGTCCATAAAGTAGTCTTCATTGGAATAAATTTGAAAGTGGATATTATCGGAGAGGGGTTGTTGTGGATAAAATTGTTCATAGTATCCATGCTTGACACTCACATCAACATTTTCAGCATTGAATAGATTCAATGAGGCGGTGATTGAAGGTTGAGAATCCTTATGCGGTAGGTAGGACATTTTAGGAGAAGAAATCTAGTTTCGATCTGGCAATTCTATTCTTCCTGGGACTTCTGTTTACAGCACGTGTCGGCTTTTTCCTTCTTTTCTTTGACAAGAGGGATGATGTCTTTCGTTTCCGACCTGAGTGGAGACTGATGAGTGATGCATTGTTTCTTGACCTTTTTAAGCCTTTACCATTCTGTTTTAATCTCTCGCCAAGGGTTCGTGCACTGGACCTAAGATTTTCCGAAGCACTTTTTTTAAAATCCTTGCCAGAGCCCCAATCGTATAGTGTAGAGGATGCAAAATCTGTCGCAGCCGGTACAAGATATTTTCTAGCCAGTGGTAGTGAAGAGCGAAACAGCTTAGCAAACCAACTGCCAAGACCGTAGCCAGACATTGACGAGCGACCTTTGTAGTAGTCCATTCCATTGCCCTGTTGTCTTGGGCCAAGAGTATTAACATAGCAGTCAATATCAGGACAAGTGAATACCACTTTTTTATTAGACATCTTGTTGTTGAACGATGGGTCGAAAATGGCATGTAATCACAGCCAAACCCTTTGAAATTGCTATTGGATCACCCAATTCGGTTCTTAGTGTTAACTGACAGAGTTCCAAATAGGAAGTGTTTACGGGAATATACTGAAGATGCTTTATATTGTAGTGGTGAATATGTTCTTGATTGGTTTTTCGTTCAAGAACTCGTAGGAGGGGAACATTTGAATTACCAACTCGAGATGTTTCCACAAATGAAGCGTAGAGAAATATACAGGTGTCTGTGGAGAAGGCAGGCGGGTAGTCAGCAAAAATGAAATTAGTGTTTCCGGCACTTTTACCATTGATTATATTGAGCTTAAAGCCAAGAACATCCTTTAGATTATCGTTGAGAATAACCTTTTCACTGGCAATAGGTGAACTAATGTAGATCTTGCCCTCCTCCTTTGAATAGTTGAAATGAAAAGCTCCCTTTTTACGAGCGGAAATTCTTTTATTGATAGTACGACATAAATCATTCATACAGGTGAGTTCCTCGTAGGGTAATTCAATATATGGATATTCCATCCAATTGATTTTTTGAATTTGTTCTTGATCACCTGTTGGTGGCGGCGGCCAATCATAGGGTCTAATTTTTATTTCATATTTACGATCCTTTCTCAGGATGTCATAGGTATTTTTGAGAATACAGTCGACAAGAGCCACTTCATACTTTCTATTGTCGTCGAATTTGATGGTGGGGGAGAGTTTCGTCCAAAAATCACTTGTTCTATTCAAGTCATTGTAGAGAGGATCAGAAACATTGGACATGAAAGTCACATAGAAATCATTGGGCATTGTCAATATCTTCAGCACTGACCCAAGAATCAAAATCTGAGTTGTATCCTAGCCAGCGAACAAGCAACTGTCTCTTGCCATGGTGTGTACGACTCTTTAATATCTTTTCAATTTGATAAATTTCACTAGTGTTTCTAACTTTTGCAGTTCATATTCATAAAAACCGCCGAGAATCTCATCATCTTTGGTGTCTCGCAGCCGGTAAGTTATGGGTATGGTGTCCAGGATTTTGGACACTTTAAAAAGTTCAGTGCTCCATAAATAATTCCCTTTTTCAAAAATATTGGTGGTTCTATTAATTCGAACAGTATCACCAACATTGAATTTCTTCTTGTTTTTCTTCTTCTCATTGCCATTGGAGTATTGCTTTAGAAAAGCATCAAATGTATTTTCATTGTAGTGAACATCCGTTGGTGTAGAGTTGGACAGAGATCGATGGGGTCGATGGTTGTATATCTGCATGATTTTATCTAAATCATGAATAAAAGCCGGTGTATTTTTCAATGTGCAATATCTTGAAATTAATAGACGAATCGTTCTTATTAATCGTTCAGCCAATGCAGCCTTTATCGGACTGTGACTATGATAAAGTGTTGTATTATATTTCAAAAGAACCTTTTGCACATGGGGATTAACAAATTCACTGCCACGATCCGATTGAATTTTTCTATACGAATCCTGTTCTAGAATAATTTCAATGGCCCGAGCAACTTCAACACCTCTCTTTGACCGCAGTGGAATGGCATAGGCATAGCGACTAAAGATACTGATTGCCACCAGAATATATTTGTAGGGTGCATTGTGACGTTGTTGAAGTGCGTCTAAAGTTAAAAGATCCATTTGCATTATATGCAGAGGGAAAAAGGCTTTAGTTTGTCGATATTGTTTACTGCGAAGCCTGTGATTTCGATGCAATGTGTAACTCGCTTCATTTTCTAGATACTCTTTTGCATTTTTCAATGTGGTGGTGGTGCCGGAGACAGCTTTGGAAAGCGTTTTGGGAGAACTTAAACTTCCCACCTCGCCAATATTTTCATAGACACCTTTCAGAACTTCATCCATTTTGAGCGTAAACACGTAGTGTAATGTCCACTCCCCTTTTGCACACTGGCGGGCGAATCAATTCGTCTTCGCTTTTGACTAGCAGCCACAGGTGTTGTAAAATCATTGCTGCTGCTGATAGTATCTTGAAATATTGAATCTTCTTCTTTTTTAAATGGTGTTGTTGGTGGACTATATTCTCTTAGTTTCTTTAGAATTTGCTTATTGCCAATAAGACTTTTGGGAAAGTTTATTGCACACAGAAAGGTGTATAGATTATCGTCAAAGGATAAGAGTCCTTTACGATTCGTCACCATATCACAAATTAAATCAACTAGATTATAACTTTTTCCCTGAATTATAATTCGTTTCCCTGTGCTCTCGACTTGAACTTGATGTTCATCTGCAGTTTCCAACATGAGATAAGATAATACTCTTTTACTCTGTTCTCGATAGGTCAATGGCAATAGGTTTCCAATTTTCAATACAATCGAATTCAATTCCTTCTCCTTTGATTGCAGTGCTGCAGAATCTTGAGGAGATGTTTCCTGTTTAGAGGGATCAGTGGTGACGGTGACGGTGGCAGGTCTCTCACGATATGGTTTATGTTTGTCCACACGTGGCAATGCATCTTGAAGTAAAAGCAGTTCTTTGTCGTCGGCAATATTCTCATCGTTAATGAATTTGCTTAGATTGTCTTCAAAATGTTCGATGGGCGAGAGGACAAGTTCAAATGGTGTCAATTTATATGGTTTTGCCATTCTCTCTCTCTCTCTCTAGAGAAAACTGTTTACAAGTCCTGCAATTATCGGTAGTAAAAGTGTGAAGAAGCTACCGCCTGCTTGAAGGAGCCGTTTTCTTTTAAATTTTTTTCCCTTGTTTTTACAAGCCAAGGCGCGTACAGTGGAACGATGTTGCTTTGTCTGTTGTCTAACACCTTCTGGCAGTTGAACATTGCCCTCAGTTAAATTTAAACAAAGTTCAGATATTAGATTAATGAAATCATTGTCAACCCCATGTTTGAGTATAGCCTTCCTAAGCAATGGTTTTTAAGTGCTTAAAACGGAAAACAGATGCCGTTGTTCGTGTAGTTTCTTCAGTGTCATAATGGCGACTAATAGTCTTTTCTACTGTTCACCGGAAGATATACTGTAATTTCATTGTTGAAAATGTCGGTGACTACACGTAGATCCTCGGGCGTGCTCTGATTAAGATCCAGCAAAATGTAACCGTAGGGCTTGCTAGTCGCCTGAGTGTACGCTGACAACAGAAATTTTGGAGCGCCGGGGTATATCTGCTTATTGAGAGTTATGAGCGAGCTAGAATCACGAACGACTCGATAGATAATATAGACGGTGCAATTCAAAGCAAGGGTTCGCATACATTTGCTCTGATGAAACAGATTGTGTAGAACTAGGGTAACGGAAATGTGTTCATGATGGGAGCGAACGGTGAACAGTTGTAGCATTTCCTGTGAGAACTGTTCAATGGATTCAGCCAAATCATCAATAATCAACCACGACTTCGATTCAATACTATTGAAAACATCAAGTCCTCGTATGAATTGTATTGGTATGGTTATGGCAATAGCTTTTATTTTATCATAGGACTCCTGCCAAATACTATAGCAATAGTAGATTTTTTTCGGCTTCTTCAAAAACATTTTATCGCAATTTTGAATTATTCTAGCTAAAAGTGTTGTTTTCCCCGACATTGAGGGACCACACAGAAACGATCTGAAGGGTGTTTTAAATTGATACATGCTGCTGTTGGGGAGAACAGTCGGACTACAACTAACTGTAAATCATATGTGCTCAATGAATAAGTAGTAGCAATAATTTTCCCCATGGATCTATCTATTCAAGAACAACAAAAAAAAAACAATATTACATGGCAGCATTTATTTCGACACTGCATGAAAACAAATATTTGCAGTCAACATGAACTGCAACGATAAAAATAACACAAGAACAATTGACAAAATTTCTCCGGTGGTCAAAATGAAAACTCTATTTGCAGTCAACATGAACTGCAATGATAACACTTTATAAATAAAACACTTATTGTCTTTAAACACTTTTTGTCTTTAAACACTTTTCTGTACAATAAAAAAAAAACACTTTTTGTCCATCATCAACTTAAACACTTTTCTGTACAACACTTTTTTTTTTTTTGGTCAACTTAAACACTTTTCTATACGACAACACTTTTTGTACAACAAAAACACAGAAAATACACACACGGGAACTAGAACTAGTAGCACAGTTGAGCATTATGAATTTAAAGGTGTGTGGGATCCCCCCCCCCCCGGGACCGCGGGGCCGAAGGCCGGCCAGCCGCGGGCGGGGACCCCCCCCACCCCCCTGGGCGGCCGCGGGAAGGGACCCCCCCCTCCCCCGGGAGCCGCGGGGCGAAAAAGAATAGTTGTCGTCACTGCAGGTTAGATGAACAGGTTGAGTGGTGGTTAGATTAGTTGGTTAGGTTAATTTATGAAAGGTTGAGTGCTTGGGTTAGTCAGATTAGGTTAATTTATCCAGACCAAGTTGATTGCGATAGTCAATGCATTCAACTCGATCTGAAATACGGTAGTGGCCGTGGGGTAGAACACTCACACCATTCTCGAGCACATAGACCTTGTCGGATATACACGACATTGCATTCTTTTCCACTCTCACAGTATAATTTCTATACTGTAGAGAGCGAATTGCAAGCACTTGTGCTCTTGGCACTAGGCTACTTTCTACAGAGTCTCTGTACACGCTCATGTTGAAATTGCTCTTTACAAAATGTGTAGGCACCCCTTTACACGCCTTCTTTTCTTCCCCACTATGAGTTTCCACGCAATAGACTTTGGGGCCCGGGAACACCCCCCGGGATATCAAATCACTCCCCGTCTCTGATTTTAACATTAATAGTTGGTTGGGGGCTTGACGTTTCACCAGCTCGGGGTAGAGAGATGGATTCCAGTTGGTGAAATCCATCCGCGAGCTGATATGCACCCCCTTTTCTAAATCACCCAACAAATCTTCAGTCCCATTTACCTTTAACAGCAGAGAATCTGTATCACCATAGTAAACTTGAACCTCCCCCTCCCGTGGCCATTGCACCTTGCACACATTGTAAAAGAACGACAACATGAGCTTTTTGGAAATTTCTAGTACTGAACTGCCGCCTGCAATATTCTTGTTCAGTACCACATTTCGCTTTTTCCTGTGTAGAAGAACCATGCCGGCCTCTATGCTCGTGAACGATGTAAAATTGGGGTCGGCAATAATTCGTGCACACTCTAGAGGGTCAGTCACGACGTCGCAGCGAGATCTGTTCCGTACGCTTTCACACATTTTGCCAAACGCTGAATTTAGAATGAGCTTATACATTTCCTTCTCCACCTTTGAATTTGCCTTAGAGCGTTTATCGACAAAGGTGTCGATAAACGTTTTCAAGTAGGGTCGCTGATTGAACTGCAGGACCCTGTGTATTTTGGTGATCTTGAAGCCGTTGCTCACCATCCAGTGCAAAAGCACATGGTGAACAACGATATTCTCCTTAGGGTCCAAATCAGCAATCAGTTTCTGTTTAGAGGGAGTCCAGTGCATCCCCATATCCTCAACCAATGAACGATTGTAGGGGCTCAGAGAGTCCCTGCTCACCGGCCGATTGATACAGGGAAAGACAAAATCTTTGACTGAGTCGTGAAGCGCCAGCGGAATGTGACCATCAACTTCAAAGAACCATCCTTGTGGCCCATTGTCCTCGACGATGGTAATGTCGGGGAACTCACAAGGATTCTCAAGCCATTGATAGTTCCCACACGGCAAAGAGTAGTTGGACATTGCCGAGGGGTACAATGAGTTCATGTCCAAGAACACTGCATTTGACTTTGCACCGGTGCTTTGTCCGCTCGGATCGGTTGATAAGACGCGGTCCCCATGAAAAACATACCCTCCCCTCATTGAACGCTCTACAAAAAGGTGCTGATCTATGTCAGTGATTAGGCCTATTTCCTCCCTGCTAATTTTTAAAATTAAATCCATCACTAAATGGGGTGTAGAAAAATAATAACCTATATCTAACCCGAACTCTGAATAGATCTGGTCTGTGTTCTTACAGACTATATCCAACAAAGTTAGAACGTCACTGGCCAAGTACAGTCTACAATAATCCCACCCATTTTTACAATCCCCCTTGGACCACACCTTCTTGGCAAACTCATACTCCTCGGCTGTGCATTCACTGTTGGTCAGTGAATTGTAAAAAGCTTCAATTGGAGGTAGTTTCTCCTCACTTAAGCGAGCGCCAGAGCAGTAATAATCGTATGCGTATATACCTTTGCAGGTCAACAGGTCATACATTTCACTGTCTGGAAAGTGCTGTTTAAGCAAGGGAAAGCTATCAAAATTGTCGCTTTTTTGCACTTGAATCAATTGACTCAATGCCTTGGGGAAAAAACTAAAGGAATCTAAAAACCTGATTTTATTCCAGCACGTATGCCCATTATCCACTGCCTGCCATTTCAGCTCGAGAAGCAGCAACTTCTCAGCTGATTTGGGAATTATGTTGTAGGTAAATGAACTATTTACCCATGGACAATCTACTCCCCCTCCCTCCCTGTGCATACGTGCCAGTGCCGGTAAAATAAATTTTAAATCATAATTGGAATTATGAATAAAAACAGGGATAAAAAACTGCTGGCTAACATTTAAATTACACGATTGATGCGCAACCCCTCTAAAATTACTACCCCCGAGGATATTTCCTGCCACAAATGGTCATGATCTCTAACTTTCCCCCTCCCCCCACGTTTCCCTTTAGTCCCCTTATCCACCTCTGCAAACTCCCCCTTACAAACCCAACATATTTTTTGATTTTTAATCGCGAGATAATCCTCTGCAGACAACACCATTGGATAATGCGTATTTCTCAAACGAGAAATAGCAGCATTAGCCGTGCCAATCAGTTTAGTCAATGCCTTGTCCATGCACTCAGGTCCCTCATCCAATGTTTCAACTATTTCTAACAACTGCATGGTGTTAGAATTGTCTCTTTGCGCGTGGGCGTAGGACACTGCAACAGCCTGATGTTCTTTGACTCGGTTTGGATATTGGGGGACATTCACCTCCACCAACTTAGCTTCACAGTCTAAAGATATTTTGTTGCACTGGAGAAGGGTGTTTTGAAAATGTTTGAAGCGTAGAATGTCCCTATCCCCTGAAACCGTTTCCACTGTCTGATAGCCGTGGCGGCTACAATGCCTCATGTGATTTTGTAACTTTAGTTCAGTCCAAAATCTAGAGAGGCATGTTGGACAGTAGAAACGTACCCCTCGCCCCTTTTTACCCTTCCTCAGAACTCTACTAATGTCAGTGATAAGGTTAAAATGACCGATTGTGTTCGGTTGACTAGGTGGCGTGTAAAGCAACCAAACCCAGTGTTTAACCAAATCAACTGAGGGACCCCTTACGGGGAAGACCACCCCCTTCTTTTTTAAACGAACCCCATCTTCAAATTCTGTTTCGTATTGTACCACAGTAACGCCAATATTTAAGTGGGCATTAGCCCTTTCAAAAATATCAATGGATCGAAGCGTTACTGGGTATTTCCCCTCTAAACAAGAAAAATCTACAATGGGGAAAGCGGACCCTTCCTTCCCATGTACAGCCCAGTGATCTAAATTCTTCTTGGTAGCGTCCCGAGTTAGAGGCTCGAATGCTGATATGAGGAAAGCATATCTGAAACACATATGACCTGTTTCAAAACAAATCCGCTGGACACCTTGACAACCTTCTAGATCTGGATTATATTTTAAAACTACTGACCTCTCAGACCCCCCGCCTGCCCCCCCTCTTAAAATAAAATCTTTCTTAATTTTACATATATTTACGCTTAAATTTTCAACAAAAAGAACTACTGAGCCACTCCCATTTTCATTATAGTTCTCGAGATGCGTTATAATTTGATCGACCCAATCCATGAAAGCACCCCCAAAATTTTCTAAATTTGAATAAACCAAACGCATCTCGGAATGTACATAATGATAATAAACCTCGCTTTTTCCCTCATTCAAATAAAAAACCTTTAGAACAATGGAGACCTTAATTGAATCCCTACCTCCCCACAACTGAATTTGATTCTCCAGAAGTGCACGAATTTTATCTACATAGTTGTGTACAATTTCTACAGGGTCAAAGACAAAATTACCACACAAAAGCGAATTAAAAGGGTCACCAAACATTGCAGTGAAAACAACTATATTATTTAAAATTCTGTTGGACAGCTGAAAGTCCGGGAGAGTTGTACCCCCCTCCCCCTCTTGTATATTACCCCCTCCCCCAAGCTGTTCAACAATATCTGGCGAATGCTCCACTTCAGTTGTTCGAAGTGGAGTCGTTATGGTATCGGAGGTTGGAGGGTTCCCTGTTAATTCCCGGGTAAAATCGTCTAAAATTTGCAATGTGTTTGGACTCAAGTCTACCAGCTCAACTGCGCTATAATCAACATTTAAAAAATCACCTAAAAACTCGTCAATATTATCTGGAATTTGATGTAAATCATCCCATAGTGAATTGTTGGGGAGCTCCACATGTGCATCTTCTTCTCCTTCTCCAACTGACGAGCAGGGGGGAGATGGGGAGTATGGAACCAGGACAACCTGCAAATGAAAAATAGCTTATTTTCAAAGTGTTCAAATCATCCCCTACTGTTTTTAAAATTTGGATTATTATTGCTTAATAACATTTGGTTAATACAACTGAAGATAATCTAAGATATGACATAGAAGGCGACAATTTGTTCAATTTTTTTTTTTTTTTCGCGGCACTTTCCCACAGCGCTTCTCGCAGCGCTTCCCGTGGCGTTTCCCTGGCCCGTGGTGCTTTCCTGCGGTGCCTCCCTGGCCCGTGGCACATCCTGTGGCGCTTCCCTGGCCCGTGGCGCACCCCTGTGGCGCTTCCCTGGCCCGTGGCGCATCCCTGTGGCGCTTCTCGGGCCCGCAGCGCTTCCCGCAACGCTTCCCCGCCCCACAGCGCTTCTCGAACCCGCGGCATATCTTATACTAGTATAAGATATTTACAATCTAAAACATCGCATGACATAGTAGGTTTTGATTTTGTTCAAACAATTCCTCCAAATAAAATTTCATATTAATACTCTTTATCTGCTCTGTGGAAAAAAAAAAACATGATTTGAAAAGGATAGCCATCTCCTGTCATGATACACAATTCATTCAGATATAAAGTTTTTTTTTATAATATTTGTAGAGGCAAGGTGAACCATTCGTTTATATCGCAATAGAAATTACCAAACCTTACTATGACCAGAATATAGTGCCTTTTTTTGTCTTCACTAATCTAATTTAGCAAAAGGGTGAAAACATGACATAGTAGGTTTTGATTTTGTTCAAACAATTCCTCCAAATAAAATTTCATATTAATACTCTTTATCTGCTCTGTGGAAAAAAAAACATGATTTGAAAAGGATAGCCATCTCCTGTCATGATACACAACTCATTCAGATATAAAGTTTTTTTTTTATAATATTTGTAGAGGCAAGGTGAACCATTCGTTTATATCGCAATAGAAATTACCAAACCTTACTATGACCAGAATATAGTGCCTTTTTTTGTCTTCACTAATCTAATTTAGCAAAAGGGCGAATGCATGCACTTGACGTGATTCAAAAGGGAGAACATTATATTTCCTTTGGGGAGAAAAAATCTTTCAATATTCCCGCTGAGATATACTCTTACGCAGTGTTCGAAAATGTTGCATGTGGAAAAGGCCTATAAAAGTTGGATGAAATCGATAGATATTTCTATAACTAGAGGTAAAAATGCTTACATTTTTATATCTCGGCTGCACTTGGGTGCCAGATGGCCCGGGTAGCGAGTGTTGGAGGGTGGACGGAACGGCGTCGCTATGTTCCTGTGCGACTGGGTCGGCTATTTCACGATCTTGCATGGATGAGCCGGCAGGGTTCTCCATATTATAAGAAGCCATCCATTCTCTTTTCGGTTTTTGACCGGACTGTATGGTGGCTGCCTCGTCCACTTTTGCTTTCTTGGGTGGAGGGGGCATGCATTCTTCACAATTGTCCTTAAAAAGAAGAGAAAAAATTAGTATCTAAATAATTTGCCCCCTTTTTTACAGAAAGAAAGTTAGTACCCTCATCCATGCAATTTTGTTTAGTTTATCACTAAGAAAGCAAAAAGTAAAAAAATTTCGTGAAATATACTAATTGCATCCTTTTTGAATCTGAGAATTACGGTCCACTGAGCCGTTCAAAAGCCGGCCTAGTTTGTATATTTATCACACCCCCAGAAAAACAGACCATGGAAAATAACCCCACGGAAAATATCCCTGAGAAAAGTCATGGAAAAATACCCCCTCCCCCCACCGAAAGATATCGCATCCTTTTGAATCTGAGAATTACGGCTCACTGAACCGTTCAAAAAGCCGGCCTAGTTTGTATATTTATCACACCCCCAGAAAAACAGCCCACGGAAAATAATCCCCACGGAAAATATTCCTGAGAAAAAGACATGGGAAAATATCCCCTCCCCCACCGAAAGATATCGCATCCTTTTGAATCTGAGAATTACGGCTCACTGAACCGTTCAAAAGCCGGCCTAGTTTGTATATTTATCACACCCCCAGAAAAACAGTCCACGGAAAATAACCCCCACAGAAAATATCCCTGAGAAAAAGACATGGGAAAATATCCCCTCCCCCACCACCGAAAGATATGGTAAAAATGCTATTCAATTTACACAACAACGTAAAAAAATTTCGTGAAATATACTAATTGCATCCTTTTTTGAATCTGAGAAAGAAGAATTACGGCTCACTGAACCGTTCAAATGCCGGCCTAGTTTGTATATTTATCACACCCCCCAGAAAAACAGACCACGGAAAATAACCCCACGGAAAATATCCCTGAGAAAAGTCATGGAAAAATACCATGGTTAATTAACAATAATCCCTCTTTTCACGCGAAACTGTTTTTAATTCGATGTGAAAAACTAACCTCAGAGAAACCTTTTTTGGTTAAGCCGCTATCCAAATTCTTGTATATTTACTAAAGCCGGATGTACTCTAAAGGGATGTCAGTAATTATCAGCTATTTAAATTGTTGCGAGAAATCTGTAAGTCAAAGCCATAGCGATGAAAACACTATATTAAGGGAATGACAGAAAGTTGACAGTTGCATTTAGATAAGATATGGAATTTATCAAAAACAGAATTATGGTCATAAACAGAGGGGGAAGGAAGGATGGGGTTTACATAACGAAAAAAAGAGCGTATTTTTACGCTTTTTATCGAGTATAAACATCATATAGTGGCGTTTGTATAGGGGGGGGGGGTTTACCCGAATATAGTAGAGGGTAACCACGGAAAACAATTTTATTTTGAAAATAAAAAATGAAAACAGAACTTACATTGCTAATTGTGGCTGCCAAGGCATCAACTTCATCAATAATTTCACGTGTTCTATCCATTGTGTTCTGGAACTTTCTGATAATTTAATCCCATTGCATGCCCGTTATATACGAAATCTCAAGGGTGAATTGTTATGTAACGGGAAAATCATATGTAAGCACGTCTCTGATTGGCTGAGAAGGAGGATGTATCCGACTCGATGATTGGCTGAGAAGGAAACACGTGATCTAACTGTTTCCTGTTCCAGGACACCTTGACATTCACCCCTAGCATGCACTTGCCCAAAACAACAATAATAAATAAATCCCTCAGGCCTAAAGATTAAAGAAACCTTAATGTTTCTTAATTCCCCCCTTCGTGAATCAATAATTCCCCCTAGCGATTATGTAAATCAAGTTCTCAGGCCAGGCTAGCCAAACAACAATGAAGCCATGTTTGTTTCTTAATTTCCCCTTCGTGAATCAATAATTTCCCCTAGCGATTATGTAAATCAAGTTCTCAGGCCAGGCTAGCCAAACAACAATGAAGCCATGTTTGTTTCTTAATTTCCCCTTCGTGAATCAATAATTTCCCCTAGCGATTATGTAAATCAAGTTCTCAGGCCAGGCTAGCCGAGAAAAACATCAAATAAATCGATCTTGGAAAAAGAGGTCATTGAGCGATTACGTAATCTTTCTCCCTAGGGACTCTATGACCGTGTTTGTTTCTTAATTTCCCCTTCGTGAATCAATAATTCCCCCATCGATTATGTAAATCACCCCTCATGTCATTCGCACGTGGCCAAACAACAACAGATCGATTGACCTTGACACACCCCCCCGATTAGACTCGATCGATAATCCTTGAATAAATTATGTCCCGTCAGCATTAAACTAAATTGTAGATGGCAGCACATGTGTTCGTCCCGGAGTTATAGGGTCACTTCTACTCATTGAACTCTACAGTCCCTACCGGCTTTGTTCCCAATACACCGTCAGCAACTTCACAAATTATTTTTCTAAAATGATTCCAACCATCTTCCAAATTATCAAATTTTAAACTCTTAAGTTTAGTATTCAACTGTTCCTGGAAAGTTTCTCTCAATTTCTGATCCTGAAGTCTACTAACATCATAACTTCCCGGGAGGTAGTTACCCTTCCGGTATTTCAGCTTTAAATTAACCCTTGACACTACTAGATGGTGATCTTTACTTTTAAAATCAATAACGGCACTCCTATATACCCTAGTATATTTTATTGATCCTGCCAGTCTTCGGTTTACTCTAACATAATCAACAAGGTTTGATGTCTTACAATCACGTGAATACCATGTTAACCTATGAGCCATTTTATGACCAAACACCGTATTGGTTATAACTAGATTGTCATACCTACAAAAATGCAAAAGTCTGTATCCATTACTGTTTTCTTTCCCTACGCCAAAATTACCAAGGCTAGGATACCATCTATCCCTATTTCTACCAACCTGTGCGTTAAAATCTCCCAGTAAGAGCACCATATTTCTACCTTGGACCCTGTCTATTTGCTCCTGTAACTGCAAGTATAATTCATCTGAGTCACTAGTATCTCCGTCAGTCGGTTCTACAGGGGCGTATACTACTATAACTGATACCCTGAACGTTTTAGTCATAAAATGAGCAATTAGTATTCTATTATTAATACCTTCTCAGCCTAAACATAACTTAGCAGCTTCCTTATTCATTATGAGCCCTACTCCCTGTCTACATACCCCATCCTTCCTGCCTGAGTAAACAAATTCTATATCACCTAATTTCATGCTTTCTACCCCTGGGATATGAGTTTCTGAAACTCCTAATAAATCCAGTTCGAATCGTCTGAATTCGTCAGTCAAAATGTCGATACGATAGTCATTTTTTAACGTCGTAACATTCCAAGTTCCAATTTTCATGTTCTTTAAATCACTGAAATTATTTTCGCCTTAGGAAAAGTAATGATCCCGGATACCAGTGCAGGACGGGGATCATATATCTTCTCAAGTCTACACCGAAGTGCTTAAGCCGGCTTAGAACCGGACAGCAAGAAGTCCCCAGGGCCTCCATGAATGGAGGCTTTGTGCAATCCTGGGCCCATCTTGGTCACAACATGGTTTTCAGCACTTGGCGATGCTCTTCTATCAACAAGAGTCGAAATCCTGCACAGACAACCTCAAGCCTATTACCTCCGACTCATTATATATTCATGCCTACAAATATTATGCTACAACGGGGAGGCAGCCCATAATAGATAAATTAGCTAGGAAGAGGTTTTTCAGCCGAAAACGCCCATCAAAACAAACCAAGCCCAGAAGAATTGTCCAGTAGTCAGAATCCCGTGCGAATGCTGTGTTGTTTACTAGGCTATAATTTCCTTGAGAGGCGCCACTCCTCAAACGGGAATAGAGTTGACCGCAAGGTCCCCAGTCTTGCAGGTACCCCAAAAAAGTCGAGGCAGCCCTTTGCAGAGGCCGTTGTCCATAGATCTGGATCTTACGCCCTGCCGCAGTTGTCCTCCTATAGAGGATCCTCCCTTGATGGTGTTCTGCATCACCATGCAATTTAACCCATTACTGGGAGAAGGTTTGTAACTCATGAGACTTGTGGACAAACTTTTTGAGTGTACATTTGAGGGGCCTTCTTCCTCCTCCGCCTGTATTTATGACCCCGGGCGAGGGTGCCCCAGTTTCTATTATGGACCTCTAGGGACAAGGTCCCCCCTTGGTCCGTGCCTCCTATGGAGGTACCCTACATATCTGTAGGGTGTTCCCCTATTGCCACCTGGGGACACGCTGAATGGCCTGGGGGAGGCCAGGAACATAAAAATGAACTTAAATAAAAATATTATGTTTTCTTTAAACATGGAAAATGATATAGTCTTCTGTATGACTTTTCAAACATCAAATTATTATAGAGAAGAATGAACAAAGTTATACAGAAGACTTTTTGGTTTTCTTATTTAATATAACTCAACATTAGCTTGTAAAACTAATGTCTAGCCGAATTTATTGATTTACTTCAACATTAGCTTGTAAAACTAATGTAGAAAACTAATGTGAAACTAATATGAAACTAATATCTAGCCTAATTTATTGATTTACTTGAACATTAGCTTGTAAAACTAATGTCTAGCCTAATTTATTGATTTTCTTCAATATTAGCTTGTAAAACTAATGTAAAAGACTAATGTAAAATTGTCTCAAATGAACTTAAAAAGCAACACTGGAACTTCAAACAAACATAAACTATCCTATATTTGTGGTCCCCCTACCCTGCACCCGAATCCTTACGCTAAACATTTGCTAATTTATCACTCCTTCAAGAAGGATTTTTATGACACCGGAGCAATAAAATAAAAAAGCTTAATTTTCACAACAATTCTTGGACACATAACTTGTATATGCTTTAAACAATAGAATATATGGTTTAACTGTATTTATTTTAAGAACTTTTCCACAAAACAAGGTTTTTGAAGAAAAGTAAAGAGTTATATTATGTCAAAGACGACTAGAAATAAAGTTAAACACTATTTCAAGCGTGTATTTCAATAGTTTTTCGTACATTCAATATGTTTCGAACGACAATAAATCACTATCAATAAATAATTGAAACCCAAAACGAAAAAAATTGTAATAATGACCAATTCGAACCTAAAACGAGCAGAAACTAAAATACTGAGTTGTAGGGCTATAGCCCTCTGTATCTTCTAAAGATCAGAACTCAATTTGCACTTAGTGAAAGCAATTCTTTCGAACAATGAGTACTTATTGCCTATAAAACCAAGAAAACAAAAATCACCAAAATAACCAAGATTACTCCGATAACAAACGAATTTGGATTGATAAGTTTAATGCACGCACACTTTCATTTCTGAAATTCTCAACAATTTTGGATTTATTAGCGCAATAAAAGAGAAAACATTTAAAACACAATTTTTTTTTGTAAAGTGCAAATTATTTTCTGGCCTTTAGAAGGTACAGGTTGGCGTAACACTACTCCTCATTGTGGTAGTTTCCGCTCGTTTTAGTAGTAATAGTAGCAGTGGTAGTAGTCGTAGTAGTAGTAGAAGTAGTAGTAGTAGTAGTGGTAGTAGTAGTAGCAGTAATAGTAGTAGTAATAGTAGTAGAAGTAGTAGCAGCAGTAGTAGCAGTAGTTGTAGTAGTATTAGTAGTAGTAGTAGTAGCAGTAGTAGTGATAGCAGAAGTGGTAACTGTATTATCAGTAATAGCACACACCTATTGCCTTTCGGTAAGTTGAAGCCTCCCCGTCATCATGTCTTGAAAATTTCAACTTAATATCCCAAGCCGCTCCTGAGATACCCCCTTTTGAAAAACTTCATGCATATAGTTTGTTTTGATTTAATTCAACATTCCTTGAATTCCATTCAAATGAATACCTTTTGCCTACTTGGAGACGGAGGATCAAGCATGCCCCTCTTTCCCACTAACAAATACTATTTGTAAACAATGTTCAAATTCCACAACATACACTCTATTTCCCCAGAGGTTGTTGGGGGCCTTATCATTCCAAGAGGCATATATTTTGGAATTTTCTACTATGCTGAACAAAATGTCTATGTCAAAATTATGATCGGCAGGCTTTGGGGGAAACAGTGGTGTTAGAGGGGGCCAGTGGCCCTCAGATAACTTTTGATTTTTAAAACAGACACTAGAACTTTCCATTTTAAATTAAAATGAGCCCATTTCGAAGTTTCTACCATAAATCCTTCTATACGAAGTGCTTTGATGAAACAAATAAATATAAAAGTCACACTTGAAGCACATGTCGCTCTTTAGTTTAGTGAAAATTCAAATATCAACAATTTATTGATTCCTAGATTCAATTATAGCTTCAAAAGAAAGTTACATCTTCTTGAGCTGTTTCGTGCCATTCGTTTTTACCTTATTTTTTGCTAATTATTTTCACTCCTTTTTTTTGAACCCACTACCACCAAAAACTGGATAAATGCTATGTGGAGGTTCTTTCATTTAAAATGTAATTCTCTCTTTTTTTTTTCTTTTTTTTTCTTTCTTTTTTTTTAGGAGATACATGGTCGGGTGAGTTTCCACGGTACTGTTCTAGTAGCCGGGAACACACGAGAATTGAGGCTTGGTTAATGCTAATGAAATAAAACAAAATAGGATGAAAATATAATAGTTTATGGACAAATTTGGGCTACATATTCGCACATTAGGGGGTTGGGGGTAAAACATAGGATATATTAAATACGGAACCTAACCTAGGTACCTCCCCCCCCCCTTAAACCCCAAAAAACTAAAGTTTAAATATAGTTTCCGGAATGAGAAACCCTTCTTTATGCTGCGTCAGACATCCAGTTACCGGGTAATGACTATCTGGTTTTTGCTTTTCTCGATGCGTGTTGCCGGGGTAACAGAACAGTAACGTTTCCACTTAACCGAATCAAGCAATTAGATTTCATTTTAACTATCCCTATTATTTGTCAAAAGCTCCATTGTTATTGGGGAAATTCATTAAAAAAACATCTAAAAGAAGTAAAAAATCTGTATAAAAAAATCAGTTCTATTTAGTCACTCAATTGTATATTTATTCTTTTTTTTAGCTCTTGATGCAGCTAGTTTTAAACTTGTTTAGAAAAATTCTCCATTCAATTTTTTTTCTCGTAAGGTAAACCATACAAAGACTTAAATCCAATTAAATGAAAAAATATATATTTTTTGCAATGAAGGTAAAGATTGGCGTTAAAACTTAAAACCCAAAAATATCCTCTGCAACCTATAGGTACATTCACGTTGTGAGCCACCCACACTGTAATTTATTTTATTGAGATTATTCTTAAATTTTATTACAATGAAACCTAACCATTATTAGCAGCTGACTGAGGACGTAGTAGTTTCCCTCCAAACTGTTGTGATTTATTATCTGTCCGTAATTAATATTATATTCAAGACGGTCCTAACCTTTAGAATGGTTGCCACTATTCTTTATGATAGTTCTTACTTTTCTGTAGCGAAGCTTTAAAAATGACGATGAGTACTTGGAAATTCAACCTCTAAAAATGTTTGCAGCACGAAGGCCATCTGTTATTTTAGGTTCACTCATAGAAAACTGTAAATTATAACAGCGCTATCTTTAATTTTCTTTTTTATAGGTGCTATTCCATACTCTTTTTTTTTCTCTTCTAATAAACTCTTGGAAATTGGAATAGTTCGTCATTGAAATTGCAAATGATCATAAGAAATCAGAAAACTCTGGTATCTTTTTTACCTTAACCGTAAAGAGATATATTAGTTTCTAAAGAGCATCTTTATGTACAATGAGTTGAATATATCTGAAATATAGACATCCAAAGATGCTGTGTAAATAATTTTAGCGGAAGATTTGTATTTATGTCTAAGAATATTGACTTTATATTAAGAATGCCACCCATGACCCATCCTTTCTGCTAGTTCCAAATCATTGAAGGCTGTAAAATGGGTTTTCGGAAATAACAAATTTTATTACCACCAACTATAGGCTACATGTGCATCTAATAACAAAATTTCAAAGAGGATCCAATTGGGGTTTCCTATAAATTCCATCTCTGATTGCAGAAGATTATTTTTATGTCTGTACTACGCATTTTGCTAAGATCTAGTACTTTAAGAATGCTTTCGTGAATTGTTTAATATAAGTTAAAATTCGTCAATATTGAATTAAGCCATAAACAGAAATATTTTGCCACTGAGAATTTTGCGTTAAAGGGTGTAATTGCCTAAATTTTTTCCTCATTGCTGAACTTGTATTTTTTGTGAATTAAATAAAAAAAAACAATTTGTTTCAACTGAAAGTAAGGAGCAACATTAAAACTTAAGACGAACAGAAATTATTTTGTATATTAGGGGGTTCGCCCCCTCGTCAATACCTTACTCTTTACGCTAAACTTCGAATTGTGTTCCAATTCTTGAAGAATGATCTCTGAATCACAAAGGCCGTTTAATTAGAATAAATAACTCTTTTGAAAACACTAAAAAAAAATTAGCGTAAAGAGTGAGGTATTGACAAAGGGGTGAACCCCCTCACATAAGGAATAATTTCTGTTCGTTTTAAGTTTTAGTGTTGCTCCTTACTCTGAGTTGAAAAAACTTGTTTTTTTTTTATTTAATTTCTGATCGTTTTTTAAATAATGCCAGGAAATCCAGCATCCCCTTCATGAAAAATTCCCTTTCCCCATGAAAAATTCCTCAATGGAAACATCCTCCCACGTAAACCCCTCCCCGAACCTCCACATCTATACACACAAACACAAGAAAAATCCCCTCTGAAAACGTCTGTATGCTTTCCAATAACCAATTTTATATGTTAACAATGGAAAAAGTTCATAACTTTGCAGCCCTTCCCCCGGGGACTGTAGGGGATTATGTCATCCTTAAAGACATAGTTATTAGATTTTTCAACTATGCTGAAAAAAATGGCTATCTAAAAATTTGATCAGGTGACTTTGGGAAAAAATGAGTGTGGGAGGGGCCCTAGGTGCCCTTCAATTTTTTGGTGACTTAAAAAGGGAACTAGAAGTTTAAGTTCCATTCGATTGAGTCCTCTTGTGATATTTTAGGGCCACTGGGTCGATGCGACCATCCCTAGGAAAAAAACAAGAACAAACAAATGAATACACATCCGTGATCTTTCTTCTGGCAAAAAATATAAAATTCCACATTTTTGCAGATAGGAGCTTGAAACCTCTACAGTAGAGTTCTCTGACGCACTGAATTTGATGGTGGGATTTTCATTTAGATTCTATGACTTTTAGTGGGTGTTTTCCCCTTTTTTCAAAGTAATGCAAACTTCTCAGGCTCTTAAGTTTTGATGGGTAAGATTAAACTTAATGAAAATACTACTTTGTAGAGTTTCGGTTACTATTGAGCTAGGTCGCTCTTACTTACAGTTCGTTACCACGAACTGTTTTAAATTTTGATAACTCCAATAAAAAAAAGGAATAACAATTCTTAATTCGCACTGAATATCTGATAATATACTTCAAATGTTTTTCATGGTTTTAATTTTTGTTTATGTTCGAGTAGTCAGAACGGATTGAATGAAAATGCTGGAATTGAAAGTTTAAAAGTGTAAAAGAAGAACCTTTGCTTCTGAGATTTCTGTTTTGTAAAGACAGGAATTTCATTAAATTTCGGCTATTACCAATTAAATTAAGCAGAGGGGAATCCAAAGTTAACAGGTTTTTGGAACGAAAAATTATCGTTTAGTTTTTTTAAACCTTGGTGCCACCGTGGAATTGTGAGGAAGGGCGCCCAAGAAAACGGATTTAAGATCTCTGTAAAGTTGTAGAATATCCCGAAATTAAACCTGTTTTGTTTCAACTACTCACATTCTAGAAATTTTTATGATATGATCGAGCTTTCAAACGTCATGGTCTGTAAATGCTCATTTATGTCAATAAATGCAACATTTAGTTTTGGAAAGTAAAAAAGTTGGATAAACTGTTGAATGATATTTAAGTTACTGCCCTGCATAACAAAAACTGTAAACAGTAATTGAATTTTTGTCACAGGAAGTAAGGAAATAACTTATGCAGAGAACATACCCAAAGTCAAATACAGCTCGGCTGGCTGAACTGAAATACTTAATGAATATTTTATTATATTTTTAGTTAATGGTAGACACAAACGATGGCGGTAGAGCATAAAAGCCCAGCTACCAGAAACTTAGAGAAACAAAAATGACTACTTCAAGCCAGCTTGTAAGACTGCATTATAATAAAATGGCTAGCCAATACACTTTGATTTAAATCTAGAAGCAGTCAATTTGAAAGTAAGGCTTATATTTTTTCTAACACTAGACTTGTAAAGAAAAAAAAAGTTTAAACAATCTCATTACGATTCAGTGACTATAACACAAATTTTTTATTTACGCTTCCTTTTTTTTGCCCAGCAATGTATCTTCTTTTCTGCTACAAGCTTGATATGCTCGTTGACGTAGATATGTTCAATGATCACACTGCCTTTCCATGACGTACAAATAACAGTTAAATAGGGAAAAATCTTTTTATTAGACAATGAAAAAAATAACAAACCTCTTGGTATTGTGATTACATGCACAGTTGCCGTCCTCAGCGGATCTGCTGAAGACGTTCACTGTATGTGATTGAAATATTCAGAGATTTTGTTATTGTTTTCACCGTTTAATATAATAAAATATAAAGATCTATAATATAAGGATTTCTCCCTATTGAACTGTTATATGTATGCTGAATGAATCCAACTATTTGACAGTCCAGTAAAATCTTTTGAGTAAATTTCTAATAATGTATTCATTGAACATGGAAACATGTTTTTAAATGTAATCTGAGATTGTTCTAAAAAAAAGAAGAAGAGTAAAAAAAAGCTCATAATGATTCAATGACTATAAGAATAAGCTTGTTTTAAAACATTTTGTGTATTATTCCAGCTATTTTTTAATCCTAGTATACCAGCTTTATCCCTCAGTGAAGAAGTGGATACACCAGGTTCGAATCATAGTGTATCCAATTATTTGGTTTTGGACGGTGGTCAGTGACGTGACTCTGTAAGTTCAGCCAGTGTCGACCCAGCTCTAAATGGGTAATTGGAGAAATCTTGGGAAGTAGAACAGGAAGGGTGTGCGAAAGCACAGGATGGTTGGCCTCCAACCTCCCATTGCGCCTCCTGGCTGAAAGGCCAAGAAACGGAAATTAGCACCGCCGGTAGGGACTGTAAAGTCCAATGCCGTGTTCTTTACCTTTACCTATTTTTTGCCAAAACCGAATAAGTTTTTAACCTACTTCTTCACTGAGGGATAAAACTGATATTTTTGCTAGTCATATTTGGCAGAGGAAGAAATGGGATTATTATATTTATGTTGTATGAACTTCGTTTTTTTATATTAATTCATTTCAAAGCCAATCCGAAGCTGATTAATGCAGATCTTTTAACTCTTGAGATCATATGCTTATCACCTTTTAAAATGTGTATACTTTAAGATTTTGCTTAATGTATTTGTTGATTAAATAAAGTATTATTTTCTTTTGGTACAAAATTCCAAGTAGTACTTTACCAGTTGGGAAAAGATTAGTCAATTATGTAGCAATTCGAGGACCTGATGAAAAGGAATCCAGCAGCTTGTTTGTGGCTTATGTATATTCGAATTGTAATTGTTAATCTTCAATTTGTGTTGGCTGAAAGAAATAGAGACTGGGACCTACATCTACAAGCCCTGGGTTTTATGGCTACCTTCAGTGCAAGGCGTTATAAATATGGTGAAAATACTATTCTATGTTTGAAAAATAGGAAAAACTTTTCTAGATATATCAATGAAAAGGGTATGGCACTTGCGTAGAATCTGGGTACACACGCGAGAAGTGAAGTTTCCTTAATGCTAATGAAACAAAACAAAATAGGATGAAAATATAATAATCTAGAAACAAATTTGGGCTATATATTTGCACTTTATGGGGGGGGGAGGGGGTAAAGCAAAGTATATATTAAATACGTAACCTAACGTACCCTAGCCTAGCTACCAAACCCCCCAAAAATTAAAGTTTAAATCTTTGTCACGGAGTGAGCAACACCTCACAAACATGTTTATCAATAGCAGCTTTCAGATTTCGATGATGCATTTCTTTCGTGTGTACCCAGATTCAACAGGAGTACCGTGGAAGTTTACAAGTGGATATTCAAATTAAAAAGATACGAAGCACTTGCCTAGATATATTAGTGAAAGTTTACAAGTGGATTTAAATAGTGACGTGGGCACAGCGTATTATTTATCTTTTTTTCACCAAGGCACTTCGTATAGAAGGAATTGTCATAGAAATATTGGAAGGAACTCACTTTGATTAAAAATTGAAAGTTCTAGTGCCCTTTTTAAGATACAAAAGTGCTTTGTGGGCAAAAAGCCCTCCTCCCAAGCCCATCAATTTTCCAAACACATCCAATCAAAATTTTGGGATATCCATATGTTCACTGTTGATGAAATTTCCTGTAACTATATCTCTGGGGATGTCAACTCCCCCACAACCGTCGGGACAAGGACTGTAAGTTATGCAATTCACCCATTGTTTTACATTCAGTATTTTCTTTGGAGAAAAGTGGGCATGTTCGACCCTTAGTGTTCAAAATGATGAAGAGCATTCAGATGAGCCTTTCAGAGAATGTTAAGGGGGATTTTGAACTAAATCAAAACACATTATGTTCATATGGGTTGTCAAAAGGAATGACTGAGTGAATTAATTTGGAACTTTCAGGAACCGATCCGGGGGGAGGGGTAGATCCCTTGGCCAAAAAGGCAATGTTTGCACGCTACCTCTTCTACTTATACCGCTTATGCCACTACAACTACTGCTTCTATGGAGAGTACTACCAAGGCTGAGGATATTGTAGTGAAAATTTGTGGAAATTTTGTGGGGAAAGACGAACTACATCAAAACATAATATGTGCATACAGATTGTCAGAGGTGATTGCTGTTTCATTTCAAGGCACTGGCTGGCTATTGTTTATTTTGACCTTGTTTGAACGCGGGCCCCTCTGGATTTTTATTTCTTAGAAGTAAGGAGCCCTTGCGAGTAAGTTTTCGTTCTATTTTTTTTTTTTTTTAGAGAAAATTTAAAACATCTGCAGAAATTTATTGTTAGTATTAAGGAATTTAAACATGACGGCTGTAACGATGGATTATTTCGATCAAAAGTATCAAGAGCTTGTGCAGTTGCTGGCTAGTCTGGAACAAGGAATTAGTGCTCTCCGCCAGGAAAATTCCCAAATCTGGCAGGAAAATTGCATTTTGAAATCAGAATTAATTAATATAAAAAAAAATAAAAAATTTGTGTGCATTCTGAGCTTGCCTCTAAAAGTCAGAATCTTCTTCTTCATGGGATTCCCCTTGTGTCTGGGCAAAGTGCAAAAACTGCTGTTCGCGAGCTTCTGACTGATATCGGGTAGGCAAATGCTGACGCTATCCCATTTTTGAATGCTATCGCTTGAATAGTAAAAGGCAGACAGGGGCTCCTACAAGGTCTTCTGCTAGGAATAAGTTTGAGCCAATTGGAGTTAAATCGACAAGCATTACTGATAAAGATAGTATTATGCGGAACTGTAGAAAGCTCAAAGGCTCTCGCAAAAGTATTAGTTACAATTTACCTCGAGACCTAGCGCGTCGCCGTAAAGAACTTTTAGCGTACGGGTATAGCCTATGCACTTCTGCTACCCCGTTCGTGAAAGTTGCTGAAACCAGAGTTATTTCGAAAGGGATTAACATTAGGCTTGAAAAGAAGACAAATTCCAAAGCGAAAAACTGGACGCGTGTAGAAGATACCCGTTTTGATCCGTTTAAGTTCTCTGTTAGTGCGTCTAACGCGATCGTCCCTCCAATTGTGAATGAAAACTGATTTTGTTGTTTAATTGCCTTATATTATCTCGTCTGGTTCCTTCCTTTGTTTTTAGTATCCTTTTGGTATATTTATTGTTATATTTGTTATAATATGATTATACTCCTGCGTGTGTTTGAACTGATCTTCAAATGAATCAATCGACGATTCCCTTTTCCTTATTTTTGTTTTTTTCTTAGTTTTTCTTTATTTCTTTTTCCTTATTTTTCCTTACCTTTTCTCACTTATCCTTATTGCTATTATTAACTTTAAACTTTTTTTCCTTATTTTTTTCCCTTTCCACAATTCCTTATTTCAGATTTATTTGTTTTGGCTTTTATTTTTTGTTTTTCAGTTTCATGTGTGCACAAAATGAGTTCAGCCTTACCTCTGTATAGACACCATACCTGTGCTGTGATGTTGACAACGTTTGGTTTGGTGGGTTTGGTCGCCGATCGGATTTACCATCCACCGTAAGTAATTTGATGACTTCTTTTGATGACCAGGGTGGTATCAACTCTTTGGGGGAACGTTTTGTTGAATTAAAAAACAATCCTTTATAAATTGAAAGCGTAATTAATAATTCAATTGGAAGTATAAATCAGAACAATAATGATCCTAGTTTGACTAATAAAAGTAAGTATGTTTCGCAATTAAATGGTTCTGCCTCTTCTAAACGAGAGGGTATTTTCTCTGCGCTTCACCTTAACATTCGGGGACTTTGTTCGTCTTTTGATGAGCTGAAAGGGATCGTTAGTGGTGGAATTACTGATATTATTGTATTATGTGAAACTTTCCTGGATTGAAATAAGGATGTGCTTTTAGATATTCCAGAATATAGGATTGAGAGGCTGAACAGGAAACAGATGGCGAGAGGTGGGCTTGCCCTTTATATTGCTGATCGTCTTGCATACAATGTTCGAAGTAATTTGAGCAGAAATGCGAAAGGAATCTTTGAATCCCTTTTTATTGAGATTAAGTCAGGGTGTAAGGATTTAGCAGTGGGTTTGGTTTACAGGTCCCCCAGTGGATTTATTCCTTCGTTTATGAAAATTCTGGAAGAGGTTTTGGATTCAGTCCAAAAGTATCCCTGTGAACTAATTCTTATGGGCGATTTCAACCTCAACCTGCTGGATCAAAATTCTGCTTCAGCTATTGATTTTTGTCGATGCTGCGCTCTCCGGGATTTCTACCTTCAGGTTGTATACCGACCCGAGTTACTGAGACACATGCGTCTCTTTTTGATAAAATTTTTCTTCACTAGATGGCTTAGATAATTCGGTGCTGGTTAGTGATATTTCTGATCGTTTTACCGCTATTCCCCGATATAAGATCGCTGATTAAGCGCAGCGTACAGCATCACCATCTAATCTCCCATTTTTCCGTTTTGGTTATACTGAGCTGAGTCTACTTAATTCCCGTCTGACTGATCAGCCATGGGATAGTTTGATTTCTGATTCGGATTTTAACCGCTCTTTTGATATCTTTTATGATTTAGTGAAAGAAAGTATCCTAGATGTTTGCCATCTGGGTCCGGCGCCCCATACTTCGAAAGTGGGAAGGATGTTAGGAAGACGTGGTATTAAATTAATTTGGTTCTTAGACCTACTCCCCCTTTCCTTCAGTTCCAACAACGCTGATAGTCGATGGCAAAACCGTCCAAGGAGAAGAAGATTTAGAGCAAGAGCTTGCCTCTTATTTTGCTAATATGGGAAAGACAACTGCTTCCTCTGCAAGCTCTGTAACTTCTCGCTGTGATTTCAGAGCCTATCTTGGACCCTCATGTTTAAAGTCAATGATCTTGAACTCTGTTTCTGAGTTTGAGGTAGTTCGTATCGTGAATACTCTTAAAGGATCGTCGTCTTCAGCGCCAGACAGATTTCCAACAAGGGTTATCCGTGCCATTCTGCCAGCTATTCTATCATCCTTGGCTAAGCTTGTAAATCTGTCTTTCGAGATAAGAATTTTCCTTGAATCTCTAAAGTGAGCTAAGGTTATAGTGCTGTATAAATGAGGTTCTCGGAGTGATCCTGCTAATTATAGGCCAATTTCTCTCCTATCTGTTTTTAGCAAAATTTTTAAAAAGGCAATGCTATCCAGGCTTCTTAGTTTTCAGGATGCGAAAGAATTTTTGCATGATTTCCAGTTTGGATTCCGAGGGAATCACTCTAAAGAGCATTCTTGCACAGCTCTCTTGAATTTCGGTTAATTCGGGAATAGATTCTGGTCATATACCGGCAGTTTTATTTTTAGATGTTCGTAAAGCTTTTGATTCCTTGACTCATCGGATTCTTCTTTGGAAACTATCGCATATTGGTATAAGATCAAATGCTTTCTCTTGGTTTGAATCATATCTTTCTGGTAGGATTATTTCTACTGATCCACTTTTCTGGAGCCCTTCTGAAGTAGATTATGGCGTGCCTCATGGATCTATTCTTGGCCCAGTTTTATTTCTGATTTATGTTAATGATCTGATTTCGGCAGCTAAAACACCAGGCCTCTGGCATGCTGCAAGCTGTGTCGTCCTGATGTTCGTTCCTGTTCTAATACTACTTCTAATGAACGTTTTCTCGTTGCTTTTGCTGATGATACCACTCTTGGTACACTTGCTAAGACGGAATGTGATAACAAGTCTAACCTTGTGGCAATATTCGAGAGAATTATTTCATTATTTAATGCTAATTACTTGACCTAGAATGTTGGTAATTCACATTTTCTTATATCTTCTCGAATTGGTATAACTTTTCCTCAGCTTACGCAACTTCAGGTGTCACTAGGCTCCTTGTGTAGACCAGAGAATAGGATGGTCCGGTTTCTTGGTATCCTGCTTGATGAGAACCTTTCATTTAGAAACCATATAGGTTAGGGTTAAGGTCTCACGGAGTTTGGGTATCATTTGAAAACTTGGACACACATTTCCTGGATCTATTCTGAAGCTTCTTTTTTTCTGCCTTTTACAGTCATATGTTTCCTATTGCCCCATTGTATGTATGTCTACTTTTCCTTCTGCACTGCGGTTACTTTCTATCATGCATAATTAAGCACGGCGTCTGGTTACGGACACCCACAGTTCCTCACCAACACCGCTCTTAAATCGACAGTCTATTTATATTCTTGCTTGTGCTTCTTTTGCCTTTCATCAGCTTCATGGCAATCTCCCAAGATCTCTACGAAAAAACTTCTGTGTTTATTTCTAATTCGGCTCCATATAGCCTTTGTTCTTCATTTAGTATCTGCATTCCTCCTATCCCTACTATGCGATCGGATTTCAATCCTCTCATTGCTTGTCAACAGGTCTAGAATTCCCACCTTCCTCAGTACAGAGGTGTCACTCGTTTGGGACTTTTAAAAGGATTCTTAAGGACCATTTGGTTAAGAATCAAGCAGAATAGCATTTCATTTTTTATTTATTCATTTTATTTATATAAAAAAAATTCTTTTCTTCTGAGGAGTTGATTTCCCCTGAGTGTTTATTTCATGGTGTATGGTTGTCTTCTCTGCGCGTTGACTCCCAGGCCTCAAGTATGTTCTCTTTTTAATCTTGTATGTTATTTGGCTATTGCTCTCATTTTTGGTTGTTGGGTATATTGTGGTTTTTGTATTTCCCTTGTATCCCTGGCCATGGAGCCTTTCGAGGGGAATAAGGGTATTGTATTTCCATTTTGTATTTATTGGTGAATAAAACTCTGAACTGTAAACTCTGAGTAGGGCGTGTCAACAATATCTTTGGAGCTGCTTACCGAATCTAGCTGAAACTTCCAGGGTGTCATGAGGGGCATGGTCAACAGACAAAACAGTAACAGGTACGTACTATTACAACTATTAATACTGCTACTACTGCTGTTACTACTGCTACTAATACAACACAACTATTGCTACTATTTTATTTCTGCTAGTATGGTACTAGCACTATTAAGGCTATTGAAAGGTTGAAAGAATATTAAGGGGAAATTTGAACTATATCAGAAAATACTATGTGCATGCAGGTTGTCAAAAAGGCATATCTCAGGAATGGATTTGGGTATTAAATTGGAACTTTCAGGGAATGTTTAAAGGGAAGTTCAATTGACGAAAAGGTAATATTTGCACGCTACTACTAATACTGCTAAAAGGAGGCCTTATTTTATGTAAATTTGGTAACTCAATTTCAGTAAAAGTTGGGATCCCCTTTGCTCCAAAAGATCAGAAGTATATCGACTATTTCAAATTAGCTTAAATATGAAACTACCTTCTCTTTGTATGCCCAGTCGTAAATCTTGAAAAGGCATTACTTTGCTTAAGCATCGAACGACATTTGAACCCATAATAAATATTTAAAGACCCAGTCTATATCAGTTTTGTATAAAACAGAGAGGATTGTCCTAAAGTGTTACGACATTTCAAGCTTTAGAATCAAGGCCTTGAAATACTCGAAAAAGGAGAGCACAAGGCTCTCCTATAGTTATTACTTGTTTTAAGGTTTTCCCCCATCATAAACCTTCGGTTATTCGAAACTTATTCTACAAAGTTTAAGTTTCTGGGAAGAAATTAATTTAGATTATTTTAACTTTTAAAAATACTGTCTTTTATTTAGACGGCTCGAGCCTTAACTAGGTGAAATATACAAACGGGACTATGAAACCAATCACCAAAACAAAATAAAAATCTGACAAGAATCTTAAGTTTTTTATGCGGGTATTCACTGCCTTTAATCAATTTTAATTAGATCACGTGTCTCTTAACTAATAACAAAGGATCTCAGGGTTACCTCAAACTATCAGTAAGGCTCAAACCTTTTATAAATCAATTCTAAATTAGTCAAGTGCAATTTATTCACTTAGAACTTCTGTAGCTCTAAAACTAAGATAATTCCCCTTTTTTCGGTAACTCACATGTGGACAATAGAAGAACATACGTACCAATAAATGACCATTCAAATTTGAAGGAGGGATTATAATAAGAATTACAATGTTTTCGCCTCTTTTATTAAACATATTAATAAAAATTAGTTGTCACTGGATTTTGAGCACCAATTTCGAACTAAATCGCCTCAGTTTATCACGCTACCAAATGACTGATTGTTAATTTAAGAATTTTGGGAAGAAAGATTTATAAATAGAATTTAAAACGTTCAGAAGGAACGTCTAGAGGCACAGATTTACTCAGAGCCTGCTTAGAGCAACAATTAGACTGAACTTCTAGTCCTAAGACTAGGGCAATCTGACAATACTACCACTGCTACTGCTACCACTATTCCAACTTATATTTCTATTCCAACTACTACTAACACTAAGAGTATTAAGATTAAAATTTCAGGAAGTGTTGAGGGAGACGTTGAGCTAAGTTAAAACACCTATGAACAAGCAGGTTATCAATAGGGCATATCGACAATATTGGAACAACAGCTAATTATTTTAAGTTGAATCTTCTTGGGCTTAATGAGGGAAATATTCAGTAAGGCAATATTTTAATACTATTGTTGCTACTAGTACTACTGCTATTACTGTTAATACTTTTACATGTCTTACAACTAGTACTACTAGTACTCCTGCCACTACTACTATGACTACTATTACAACTATGGCTAAGGATGTGAAGGTGAAATTTTCAGGGAATACTGAGGGGTGAAATTGAACTGAATCATAACATGCCCTCTACATGCAGATTGTCAAAAGGGTGGATCAGAAATATCCTAGGAACGGCTTGGTGGAAGTTGAAACTTACAGTGGTGTGGAAGTGAAATTTATTGTTGGGGATATTGAATTAACCAAAAGGTGATATTTGCGTCCTACTACTACAATTACTTCTACTACTATTACTGCTGCTACTACTATTGCTACTGATGCAACTACTAATGTTACTAAGGCTAAAGCTACTAAAGACAGTGGCAAAGGGACAAGGTGGATTTTTAAATAGCCATAAGATGGAAAATTTAATCACTGACACAATTACACCTGTGGTCACTAGGTGTCTCCCTAGCATAATATTCTACTTATTTGTATTACTTTAGTACAAATCTCGTATTAGTCTTCATTGGTCAGCTTAATATGCACATTTATCGAAGTCTAGCTGGCTCCATTTAATTCTTTTACTTTGCTTCCATCTGGCTAACAACAATCTAGTTGAAGCCACTGTATTTTCCGTTTGATTTCTAGAGTATTTTTAATCAAGTTTTGCGCGACAATTTTACAGCCCCTTTGTTCATAAAAATTCAATTTTTACGATATACGGGTTGCAAATTTTTATCTAGCTTAAAATAGCCGCTTGCATACGGCTTGCTCTGTCTGTTCTTTGTCAAGGACAAAGGACAGTAGATGCATTACATGTACTTAACAACGAGAGACCAGCAGTAATTGAGCTCGTTCCAAATTTGCTAGCTTCCAATATCCCTATTTCAGTAGTCTACCCTTCTTCGTTTTTTTCAAACAACCCCATAAAAAAGTTTTTTTTCAATAGAACAATCAAATAAATTGTCTTTTAATTCTGTTTCTGAATATGTATAATTCATTCAGTTTAACTAACTAATCCAACGTCATGAGACAAATATTAATTACACAAAGGAATCCGAAGTCATTTATGTCAGTTTCCGTGACAGAGTTTTTCTTTATTCTGGATATAATATTATTGCATAGGGAACTGTGACGTCGCTTAGATCCGATTTTGATTCTCTCCGGGAGCCGTTATGTCAAATCTATTGACTAGGCCATGTCTTTTTGAGGGACTATTAGCTTAATTTTTTTTAAAGGAAACTTAAATATGACGAAAACTTTGACTTATTAACATAAAGATAAAAAAAAGTGTAGATATTTCTGTAGAGCCTTTTTACCCGTTTTTTCCACGGTTATTATTACTTTATTCAAACATTAGGCGACTGGGAGCGACGCTGGTTCTCCCCTTTTCAATTTCCTATTCTGAGTTTTGGATTCCTAACTTAACTTTTTCCTCCCTATAATATTGACAAATCTTCCGGTGGTCTCTATAGTGCGGTTTACAAGGTTCTGAATTTGAGAGTGGTTTTGTTGCTTCATTAGAGGTCTGTAGTCTCTGTTCCTCTTGGCGCTTTGCCTTTTACCTTAGCGATTTGTCCACTTGCGCCGCCGAAGTTGGAACTGGCTGTTGAATTTTGGTCTTTTAACCTTTCTCCATAGCTTTTTTCTAATCTGGGGAAAATTTAAGAATTAATTTCTGTTAATTTTCCTTTGTTCTCTTGTTGAGTTAATATGAATGTTTAATTTTGTTTCTTAATTAGTGAGTTTTTCATATTCTGTTCACCACTCGTTAGGACGGCTGGTAGATGGAGTAGAGTATAATATAATCTGATACTTGAGCTGCAACCGTTTTGATCTTTAGCTAATATTCTGCATTTAGTGCCAAATTTTTGCAACGGACTAACGTACCTACTTTTGGCTGTTTTTAAGGGATTTTGTTGTTGGTTATCACTGCTTGTAAGTTTTAGGTTATAGCTTATTGTTATATTGCTTTTGGTTTATTTTACCTAGCACCTTTTTAATTTCTAAACTTATTCTAAGTTTCGCTTTAATCTTTATAGCGCTTATAGTCTTTAATTTTTCCTTTTATATTTTACAACTAATAAAATTTTTTGTTTTATTACACTAGACTATAACTATTCATAATAAAATTACAGCCAGTTTTTACATGTTGTCAACCTAATATAAAATCTTGCTGCATTTCCCATTAATATTAATTTTTATTTTCCGTCCAACAAAATTTTTTTTCCAAATTCAACTGGAGGTACTACCTCACAAGGAAAAAGGACAGTAGATGTATTACATGTACTTAACAACGACAGACCAGCAGTAATTGAGCTCGTTCCAAATTTGTTAGACTCCAATGACCCTATTTCAGTAGTCTACCCTTCTTCGTTTTTTTCAAACAACCCCATAAAAAAGTTTTTTTTTCAATAGAACAATCAAATGAATTGTCTTTTGATTCTGTTTCTTAATATGTATAGTTCATTCAGTTTAACTAACTAATCCAACGTTATGAGACAAATATTAATTACACAAATGAATCCGAAGTCATTTATGTCAGTTTCCGCGACAGAGTTTTTCTTTATTCCGGATATAATATTATTGCATAAGGAACTGTGACGTCGCTTAGATCCAATTTTGATTCTCTCCTGGAGCCGTTATGTCAAGTCTATTGACTAGGCCATGTCTTTTTGAGGGACTACTAGCTTGATATTTTTTAAAGGAAATTTAAATATGACGAAAACTTTGACTTATTAACATAAAGATAAAAAAAAGTGTAGATATTTCTGTAGAGCCTTTTTACCCGTTTTTTTCCAAGGTTATTATTACTTTATTCAAATATTAGGCGACTGGGAGCGACGCTGGTTCTCCCCTTTTCAGTTTCCTATTCTGAGTTTTGGATTCCTAACTTAACTTTTTCCTCCTTATAATATAGACAAGTCTTCCCGTGGTCTCTATAGTGCGGTTTACAAGGTTCTGAATTTGAGCGTGGTTTCGTTGCGTCATCAAAGGTCTGTAGTCTCTGTTCCTCTTGGTGCTTTGCCTTTTACCTTAGCGATTTGTCCACTTGCGCCGCCGAAGTTGGAACTGGCTGCTGAATTTTGGTCTTTTAACCTTTCTCCATAGCTTTTCTCTTAAAATATTTCTGTTTGAGATACCAGGTTTAGACATAACCGTTTCTGTAGAAGAGTTGCCTGTTTCACAGGTTGTTAGCTCACGTCTTATAAATGGCGTTTGTTCCGAAAGCCATTTTTGTGTTAGGACTGCAGACGAGTCTAGCTTATGAAATTTAGACAATCTTGTATTTCCCTCAATTTTTCTTCTTCTTTGGAATTAACCTCTGGTTAAATATCTCTTGGAACACTAGGTTGTCTTTGGAATATTCTTCGTCACTTTCATCACTACTCTCAGATAGGCATTGCACCTTACTCATTTTTTTTGGTTACTGAAAGTTTGTAGCCAAGACTGGGCCAAATAATCCTTCCACTCCTCCCAAGTCTTGTTGTCGTTAAAAAGGTCATAAAATTCATATGGTCTCCTTATATATACTAATGCAATTGTTTCGGCTCTTTCTTCCTCTGAAGAAATAGGCTCAAATTTCCATGTTATTGAGAAAATCCTTTTTCATTCTGTTATGGTGTACTACTGCCTCCGTTTTTCTATACTGATTCTTAAAACATAGGTTAAGTTCTTTTGCATAATTTTTACTATTCTAAAAGGTCCGTCTCATTTCGACTTTAAGTTTTTTTTTTTTCTCTAGGTTGTTTTTTTTTACATAAATTAAGTCTCCTAAATTATAATTGGTCTTGTTTTGACATTTCCTATCACATTTTTCTTATTGTATTGTCTTTACATTTTCCAATTCTCTTTAACTTTTCTTTTTTTTATTGATCAAGATTGTAATATGTTCTGTCACTTTATATTTAATCCATAAAAACCCTGGGATCTCTCAAATATTGTAAAAGAAATGGTGTTTCTTTAAAAAACTTGAGTAAGCCGTGTTAACTGCAAAGACTACATACGATAAACGATCATCCCAATTTTCATTTTCCTGCCTTGCATGTATCCCTAGCATATAAGCCAGCTCCCTATGCTTCCGTTCAATTTTTCCATTAGCTGAAGCCATATGTGATGAAGTGCACCAGCGTTTTATACACAAACATTCAGTAATTACGTCTAATAATTTTGATCTAAAGCATGGGCCATTGTCACTAAGTAAAATCCGAGGTAAAATACCATGTTCCAAAAACAGTCGGTTTACTAATACCCTTACTATAGTGCTGGCCTTTTCGTCTTTAATTGGGAAACCGTACAAATATAAATTAATATAATCCACTATTGATAATACACACCGATTCCCCTTCCTGGAAATTAGTGAACCTACCCCTGCAACCCAAGTGTCTATAGAAATTATTTCTCCTACCCCTGAAGGTATTGGGTATTGTCTTAATTCGGCCTTAGGCGTCTTTGGTGGTGAATTTTGTTTGACACACTCTTGACAGCCTTGTATGAAATTTTTTTACTTTTGAATACGTTTTTGGAAAATAAAAATTTCCTCTTATTCGTCCAATCGTCTTTTGTTCTCCCATGTGACATCCACTTATTGCGTGTGCCTTCTGTAAAATTTCTCCTTCTAGTGACTTTGGAATTACTGGAATAATTTTTAAATTCATTTTTTCTATACTCTTATGACGCTGTTTAATATCTTATTAAAAGTTCCTTACTCTCATCTAGATCAAAATTATTTAGGTCTTTCAAAAAATCTTTGAAGTGTTCAGGCGGCTCTTTTCCGTTTAGTAAAAGGGATTTCATGGCTGAACAAAAACTGATGTCACGAAATATTTTCATTGGATAAAAATTCCACATCAACAAAGTCGTTTTGGATGGTGGTTATCAAATTTCCTTCTGTATCTGGGTTCCGTGATAAATTACCTGGTAGATTGTTTGTACGGGCTTTTATATATATTGGGGTAAATGAATATGCTTGAAGACGAAGTACCCATCTTGTCAGCCTCGCTGAAGTATTTTGCATTGTATGTAACCAAATTAGCGATTTTTCTCTACGCGTAAAGCGAACTTTTTTGCAAGCAAAAATACGTGAAAATATTCAGTAAAAACTACAACTCCTAAGCATTCTCTTTCAACGGTTGGATATTTTCTTTCTGCCTCTTTCAGTGACCTACTTGCGTACTGAACTATTGATTCTTCCCCTTCAGAATTTATATTCAATAGTATTTTTCCAATTCCATAAGCCGAATTGTCTGTTTGCAAACAGAAGTCTTGTGACAAATCTGGCAATTTAAGTATTGGAGCCTTCAATAATTCTCTTTTTATTTCATTCAGTGCTTCTATAGCGTCTGGGTGACTTTCGAATTTGCCTGATTTTTTAAACAGATTTGTCAAAGTGTGTGCTATTGGGGCATAACTTTTAATATATCGTCGGAAATAACTCAGCAATCCACACACTGATCTGCAGATTATTTTTATCTTTTGGTGGTTTTAATTGTTCTATGACCGTAAATTTATCTGGATTTGGTGAAATAGTACTTTGGTTTATCAAATGTCCAAGAAAGAACAATTTTGTACCACTATTTTCAGCTTTTCTGGTTTTAATTTTAACCATGCTTTTTCGAATTTTCCTAGTATTCTTCTCCAAGTCCAATTAAACGGTCTTCTAGGTTTTAAGTAAATAATATGACATCATCTAAGTAAGCTAATGTATCTTTTTTCCTTCCTGGTTCGTTATCTTTTAATACTAAATTCATTTATCGGCTAAAACAGTTTGGGCTAAATGATAAGCCAAAATGCATACGTTAGAATGTGAACGTTCTTCCATCGTCTAAGACTACTGTTGCCTTATGCTTTGTTTCTGGGTGTAAGGCTATTTGAAAATATCTCGCTATCAGGTCAAAACTAGTGTAGTATTTCAAACCTCCTAGCGAATCCAATATCGCATCGATTTGTGGCAATTTCATAACATCCTTTACCGTGACTGCATTTAGTGCCCTAAAATATGCATATCCTCCAAGTATTGTCTGTTTTCCTGACTATTACCAGTGGAAAACACCACTCGCTAACACCCTCTTTAATTATACCCTGTTCTTCCATTTCTTTTATTTGCTCATCTAGCCAAGATTTTAAATGATGAGGTGTTTTATATGGTGATTTTTTATTTGAAGGGCCCTGTGTTGGTATTTTGTGCGTGATCAGGTGAGTTAAACCGTAATCAGCTTTATGTCTTGCAAACTTCCATCTATAATCCCAGAGAATATTTCCCACCTGGGTTGTTATATTTTCCGGTAAATGTACTAAATTAAAATGTTTTAATAAATCAGTGTTCGTCATCCCGTACTCTTCTTACGGTTGTGGTTTCAACAAAATTTGCTGGTGACTAGTAAAATTGACGCTTAATTCTGAGCCTGCTTAGTGATTTTATATCTATGTGAAATCTTTTCCGCGGATCCTAGTGTTACTTGGTTTAACTTTACTTTATCATTGCTTAAATTTGATAATTTTAAATATGTGATACCATTCTCGATTTTAATAATTTGATTTGTCCCGAAAATTTTGGGATATTCTTGGAGGGTGTACCCCCCTATTATGGCTTCCATTGTTTTTTTTCTTTCCCTACTTTGTATTTGATGTCGCTAAAACTTGAGCTGTTGTTTCCCTTCAATTGTGATATTCCGTTCAATTTTAAATTATAACCCGAATTGTCACTATTTTTATCTGTTATTACGCAAACTAACCTATTAGTTTCATTTGGCTAGGTTATGGTGATACTATCAGTTAGGGGCTCCCACACGATCCTATAATTTTTATAGCATCTACTCCTGAAATACAAGGAAATGGGCGTTGTTTACATATTATCACTGTTACTGTTATTTCTATATTCCCTGTGCTAAATTTTAATGGACATTCACCCAAAATTGTCATCTTGTGACCTGTTACCGATGTTAGGGTATTCTGGCATTTGCTTACACGATTTTTTAATCTATATGGAAACCTCTTAAAAACTTCCTCTCGAATTAAGGATTTTGACGCTTCCGTTCAAGTAAACACGGTAAGTACTGGAAACACTCAATTTTAAAACATCTATATCAAAATAATCTAAACTTTAAAGTTTTCTTCGAAAAGGTTCAGCTCTGTCGACCCTTACAGGCTGAATTCGCCGTTTAAATGCCCACTGTCAGGCTCAAAAGTTCTCGGGGGTTTCCCAGCTTTCCCTGGTATTTCTACTTTGACCTTGGGTGTTCTTTACCGTTATTAATTAAAAAAACTTTTTCCACAAAATACATTTTCCAAGGAAAAGTAAAGAACTCCATTAAACTAAAAATGAGCAAAAATAAAATCAAATAATCTGCCAAGCTCGAAACTACCACGAATCACCATCGATAAATAAATGAAACCCAAAACTAACAAAAATTAGAATAGATAACCGAGTCAAACTCAAAACAAGCAGAAATTAACACGAGTTTGGCTCAAAACCCCTATGCTTTTCCAAGGCCAGAACAAAATTTGCACTTTACTGAAAAAATAGAAATGTTTTTACTTTTATAACTTTAATAAATCAAAGAAAATTAACATTTTTATTACTAAATATCAGTATATGTATATATAACTGACAATTCACATTTATTTGTGCATTGTTTGGGAAAATGGTGAGTGTGAGAGGACTGTTAGTTGCTCTCTAATCACTTTAGACTATTAAAAAGGGCACTAGCCCTCTCAATTTCGAAGTGAATGAGCCCCTTTTGAAGTTTTTACGACAACGCTATCGATAAAAACCTTATATGCACCCAGGATATAACTTACAACCTTTCCATAAGGGCTCTGGGGGATTTGTTAAACTCAAAAACATAAATTCCAGAACTTTCAACTACGTTGAACAAAATGGCTATCTCTAAACTTTGATTGAATGTGTTTGGGGAAATAGTGGGCTTGAGAGTGGGGTTAATTACTCTCCACTCACTTTCGACTATTAAAAAGGGTACTAGCCCTTTCAATTTCCAATCAAATGAGCCGTTTTTGAAACTTCTACAGCAGCTTTCTATAAAAACCTTATATGCCCCCAGGGCATAACTTACAACCCTTGCACTGAGGGCTCTGAGGGGGTTATCATCCTAAGAGACCTAATTTCCAGAACTTTCAACTATGTTGAACAAAACGGATATAATCAAAATTTTTATTAGATGTGTTTGGGGAAATGGTGGGCGTGAGAGGGGGCTAGTTGCCCTTTAATCATTTTTTACTATAAAAAGGACACTAGCCCTTTCAATTTCCAATTGAATGATCCCTTTTTGAAATTGCTACAACATCGCGTTCTATAAAAAACTTATATGCCCCCAGCGCATGACTTGCAACCCTTGCCCTCGGGGCTGTTGGTGGAAGGGGTTGTCATCCTTAAAGACCTAATTTCAAAAACTTTCAAGTTGAATAAAATGGCTATCTAAAAATTTTGATTGGATGTGTTTTGGGATGAGATGGGCGTGAGAGGGAGGTTAGTTGCCCTCAAATCATTTTCTACTATTAAAAAGGGCACTATCCCTTTGAATTTCCTATCGAATGATCCCTTTTTCAAGTTTCTACGACAAAGATTTCAATAAAACCTTATATGCCCCCAGGGCACAACTTATAAGCCTTTCCCTAAAGACTGTGGGAGGGGGGTTATGATCAAAAGTATAGTTTCCAGAACTTTCAACTGCGTGGAACAAAATGGCTATCTCAAAATTTTGATTGGATGTGTTTGGGGAAATGGTGGGCGTGGAAGGGGTGTTAGTTGCCTTCCAATCACTTTGGACTATTGAAAAGGGCACTAGCCCTTTGAATTTCCAATCGAATGAGCTTTTTTTGAAGTTTTTGCGACAACACTTTCAATAAAAACCTTATATGACCCCAGAGCACAACTTACAACCCTTGCCTCGAGGCTTTTGGGGGAGTTTCCTCCTCAAAAAAATAATTTGTATGTGGAAATCAAATACGTTGAACGAAATGGCTATCTGAAAATTTTTATTGGATGTGTTTGGGGAAATGGTGGGCGTGGAAGGGGTGTTAGTTGCCTTCCAATCACTTTGGACTATTAAAAAGGGCAAAAGCCACTCCAATTTCCAATTGAATGAGTCCTTTTGGAAGTTTTTACGACAACTTCTTAGATACTAAATGCCCTCATCTAAAGGAAAAAAAAATAATAAGTGATACATTGTGCCAACATCTTTCTTATATGTCCCCAGGGAATAGCTTAAAAACCTTGCCCTGAGGGTTGTGGGTAGTTTTTTCCTCAAAAACATAATTTCTATCTGGAAATCAACTACGCTGAACAAAATGGCTATCTCAAAATTTTGATTGGATGCGCTTGCGGAAATGGTGGGCGTGGAAGGGGTGTTAACTGCCTTCCAATCACTTTCGACTATTAAAAAGGGTACTAGCCATTCCAATTTCCAATCGGATAAGCCCTTTTAGAAGTTTCTACGATGACTTCTTCAATACGAAGTGCCCTGGTGTGGAAGAAGAAGAAAACAAAAAATAAATAATTCATTGTGACAACATTGTTCTTTACAGGGCTAAGGTTGTAAATTATGCCCTGGGGGCATATAAGGTTTTATTTTATTGTAAGCTTTGTCGTAGAAACTAGAAAGAGGGCTCATTCGATTGGAAATTCAAAGGGCAAATACCCTTTTTAATAGTCGAAAGTGATTGGAGGCCAACCAACCCCCTTATTACACTCAACTTTCCCCCAAACACATCCAATCAAAATTTTTAGATAGCCATTTTGTGCAACGTAGTTGAACGTTTTGCAAATTAGGTCTTTAAGAATAACACCCCCCCCCCACAGCCCTTAGGGCAAGGTTTGTAAGTTATGCCCAGGTGGCATATAAGTGTCTTATAGAATATATTATCGCAGAAACTTCAAAAACGGTAAATTCGATTGGAAAATGAAATGGCTAGTGTCCTTTTTTGTAGTTGAACATGATTGGAGGGCAACTAACCCCCTCTTATGCCCACCGTTTCTCCTAACACATACAATCAAAATTTTGAGATAGCAATTTTTTTCAACGTAGTTGAAAGTTCTGGAAATTATGTCTTTGAGGATGACAACCCTCCCACAGCCCTCAGGACAAGGGTTGTCAGTTATGCCCTGGGGGCATTAAGGCTTTTATAGAAAGCGATGGTGTAAAACCTTAAAAAAGGGCTCGTTCGATTGGAAATTGGAAGGGCTAGTGCCCTTTTTGATAGTCTAAAGTGATTAAATGGCAGCTAACCCTCCTCTCACGCCCACCATTTCCAAAAACACATCCAATCAAAATTTGAGATGTCCATTTTGTTCAGCGTAGTTGAAAGTTCTGGAAGTTATGTCCTTGAGGACCATAATCCCCTCAGAGCCCTCAGGGCAAGGGTTGTAAGTTATGCTCTGGGGGCACCTAAGGTTTTTATACAATGTTTTGTCATTTAAACTTCAAAAAGGGCTCATTTGATTCGAAATTGAAAGGGCTAGTACCCTTTTTAATATTCAAAAGTGAATGGATGGCAACTAACCCCCCTCTCACGCTCACCATTTCCCCAAATGCATTCGATCAAAGTTTAAAGATAGCCATTTTTTTCAACGTAGTTGAAAGTTCTGGAAATTATTCATTTGAGGATGACAAACCCTCCAGAGTTCCCAGGGCAAAGGTTGTAAGTTATTCCCTGGGGGATATAAGGTTTTTATAGATAGCTTTGTCTTAGAAAATTCAAAAAGGGCTCGTTCAATTGGAAATTGAGAAGGTTAGTTCCCTTTTTAATAGTCGATAGATATTGGAGGGTAACTAACCCCCCTCTCACGCCCACCATTTTCAAAAACACGTCCAATCAAAATTTTCATATAGCCATTTAGTTCAACGTAGTTGAAAGTTCTGGAAACTAGGTCTTTGAGGATGACATTCCCCCCAGATCCCTCAGGGCTAAGGTTGTAAATTAAGTCCTGGGGGCATATAAAATTTTTATTGTAATCTTTGTCGTAGAAACTAGAAAAGGGGCTCATTCGATTGGAAATTCAAAGGGCTAGTGCCCTTTTTAATAATCGAAAGTGATTGGAGGGCAACCAACCCCTTTCTCGCACCTACCTTTTCCCCAAACACATCCAATCAAAATTTTGAGATAGCCATTTTGTTCAACACAGTTGAAAGTTCTGGAAATTAGGTCTTTGATGATGACACTCACCCAAGATTCCTCAGGGTTAAGGCTGTAAATTATAACCTAGGGGCATATAAGCTTTTTATTGTAAGCTTTGCAGTAGAAACTAGAAAGAGGGCTCCTTCGATTGGAAATTCAAAGGGCTAGTGTCCTTTTTAATAGTCAAAAGTGATTGGAGGGCAACCAACCCGCCTCTCAAACCTACTTTTTCCCCAATAACATTCAATAAAAATTTTGAGATAGCCATTTTGTTCAACGCAGTTGAAAGTTCTGGAAGTTATGTATTTGAGCAGGACACTCCCCCAACAGTCTTTCAGGCAAGGGTTATAAGTTATGCCCTGAGGGGCATATAAGATTTTTATTGAAAGCTTTGTCGTAGAAACTTGAAAAAGGGCTCATTCGATTGGAAATTGAAATGTTTAGTGCCCTTTTTAATAGTCGGAAGCGATTGGAAGGCAACTAATACAGCCATTAATATAGCCATTTAGAAGGCAACTAATATAGCCATTTAGTTCAACGTAGTTGAAAGTTCAGGAAATTAGGTCTTTGAGGATGACATTCCCCCCAGATCCCTCAGGGCTAAGACTATAAATTAAGTCCTGGGGGCATATAAGGTTTTTATTGAAAGCTCTATCATAGAAACTTGAAAAAGGGCTCATTCGATTGAAAATTCAAACGGCTAGTGCCCTTTTAAACGATCGAAAGTGATTTGAGGGCAACTAACCCCCCTCTCATGCCCACCTTTTCCCCAAACACATCCAATCAAAAGTTTTAGATAGCCATTTAGTTCAACGTAGTTGAAAGTTTTTGTAGTTAGGTCTCTGTGGATGACGACCCCCCATAGCCCTCAGGGCAAGGGTTGTAAGTTATGTCTTGGGGGCACATAAGGTTTTTGTAGAAAGCGTTGTCTAGAAGATTCAAAAATGACTCATTCGATTGGAAATTGAAATGGCTAATGCCCTTTTTAATAGTTGAAAATGACTGGAGAGCAACTAATCCCCTCTCACGTCCACCATTTCTCATAAAACATACAATAAATGTTTTTAGATAGCCATTTCTTTCACCGTAGTTGAAAGTTGTGGAAATTATGTCTTTGATAATGTCAACCCCCCCCCCTCCTCCGAGAGCCCTCAGGGTAAGGTTTGTAAGTTATGCCCAGGGGGCACATAAGGTTTTTTTTATAGAAAACGATGTTGTAGAAACTTCAAAAAGGGCTCATTCCATTGGAAATTAAAAGTGCTAGGGCTCTTTTTAATAGGCGAAAGTAATTGAAGGGCAGCTAACCCCCCTCTCACGCCCACCATTTCCCCAAACACACCCAATCAAAGTTTTGAGATAGCCATTTTGTTCAACGTGGTTGAAAGTTCTGGAAATTATGTATTTGAGGATGACAAACCACCCAGGGCCCCCAGGGCAAACGTTGTAAGTTATGCCCTGGGGGCATATAAGGTTTTTATAGGTAGCGTTGTCGTAGAAGCTTCAAAAGGGGCTTATTCAATTAGAAATTGAGAGGGCTGTTGCCCTTTTTAATGGTAGAAAGTGATTGGAGGCTAACTAACCCCCCCTTCATGCCCACAATTTCCCAAACATGTCCAATCAAAATTTTGAGAGCGCCATTTTGTTGAACGTAGTTGAAAGTTCTGGAAATTAGGTATTTGGGGATGACAAATCCCCCCCCCCTACAGCCCTCAGGCGTAAGGTTGTAGATTTTGCCTTGGGGCATATAATGTTTTTATAGAAAGCGTTATCGTAAAAATTCAAAAAGGGCTCATTCGATTGGTAATTGAAAGTGTTATTGCCCTTTTTAATAGCCGAAAGTATTCAGAGGGAAAATCTCCCCCCCCCCCAGCACGCCCATCATTTTCCCAAACATTTTCGATCAACATTTTGAAATGGCCATTTTGTTCAACGTAGTTGAAAGGTCTGGAATTTATGTCTTTGAGTGTAATGTTTATGGATTTAATCTGTATACCGATCGCGCCAACTGCGCCGTTGAGGTTTAAAGCTGTGAACTTGCACCTTATAAGTTTTCCGATCGCGCCACTTGTAAAGCTAAGGATTGCGCCAATTGTGCCATCGAGGACTGCGCCACAGCAATGGGGAGTAAGTTAAATGGGTGACCGCGCCACTCTCAATCTTAGAGAGAAAATAAAATATGTAACTACAAAAGTGTAACCTCTTTTCCTCGAATTATCTCCAAATCAGATTCCTTAGGGAGCGCTGCCTATGGAGTACAATTGAACTAGTTATCTACTTGCGATGAGATACGGGCATATAATAAGAACAAACACAAATAGAAATGTAATGGATTTATTGATGGAACATAATGTCTGTAATCATAATGCCTGGGTTCTGAATAATAATAATATGAATCCGAAAAACACTTTTCTAACATTATAAAACACAATTCTTGATTCTGCGCGCTAAGAGCTATTTCACGATTGGCCCAACTCCTTGGAGGACCCGCTACCTTGTAATTATGTTTGCAAACTAAACTCATTATGCTAACTGCCCATCCAATAATTTGTTTTCAATATTTTTGATGATTAAACGTTCATACTGCTATGCTAACTTAAACTTCCTGTGAACTTTGTATCTAGTGATTTTTTTTATTGCCAAGTATCTTCACGAAATTCAAAACCGTCTCCCGTGATTACCGCCGATGTTTGGCTGAGACTAAAATGCAGTTTTTCTTTTGCTGATTAAGAATTTAGACTCTTTGAAACGGTATTTAAGCTTAATTAGGAAAAGTATAATTTATGTCGGAATTATCCTTAGAGGAAAAGAATTTTATTTTTTTGTATTTTAAATATATCACATATTACTCACGGTACATATTACCCTTCCCATTATTTAATGACGTCCCGTCATTAGGATTTGCTTGGCCTTGCGTTTATAAGGATGCTAATATGATTTGTTTGAAGTCTTGGGTTTTTGAAATACTCGCGATTTATTTACTATTGGTCCTACGTAATTTTAATTGACATTGTATTGTTTTATACTTTTATATGAGCTTAATCAGGAGTGCTAAAAATTTTGTCTATTACTTTTCTTATTTTATTATATATCCCTTTCTAAGGTTCCTCTAACGGACTAAGATTATCTATGGTTATAGCCTAGCTACTATAATAAAGTTTTTTTTCTACATCTAACACTGATGACTCCTACATTTCCAACTGTATCAAACATTACCATGGTAAATGTTTTATGTGGTTGGGACTATTCTACTATTACTACAATATTTTTTTTGAAAATTCATCTTTTACAAGTTTTTATCCTTTGCTAACTATAGGATAATTATGCTTCCTATCTACGCTTAATTAATGGGAAAATACATCGATTTTACATTAACTCTGTCTAAGTAGCAAGAAATACATATATATATATATATATATATATATATATATATATATATATATATATATATATATATATATATATATATATATATATATATATATGAAAGGCTTAAAGCATATAATAATATTTAAAATTTACTGGTGATCATTAAAACATTTTCACTTTGTTTGTTCGTTGTATAATTCTGATAATAAGTTATCGAAGTTGTTTTTCAAAACTATTTTTTTATCAAAACTATTAAAATGTGACATGTGTAAATTCACACCTATTTCACCTTACGTGTCTCTTAGCGTACTCACTCCTTCTTTTGTAAATTATGGTCCTTACTTCTTTCGTCTTGGCAAAAAATTTTAAAACACTTACAATATAGTTTCTTCACAGAACAGTTCGAGCATGGTTATGCTCATCTTGGACGAAACGCTTTCTCTATTTGTCAAACGGGAAATGATACTCCCAGGTACAGGTGTGTGATATTTTGATATCAGAGTTCATTCTCACCTGCTGTTTTTGGATAGTTCACAAGGTGCCTTATCGTTAAAGGGTTGAACACTGGGACTGCGTTGATAATAGATGGGTTGATTTTCTTCTCAGCATATCGTTCTTGGGATATTCTAAAGTAGATAGAGAATGTAATTCTCGTATAAAATTGTTCTTTTGTGCACTTGGGGTTTAAGTTCTCTTATAAAATTGTTCGTGCATGGCTTGCATCTATTAGCTTTTGCGGTGATTCCTTGGTTAATCACAGGGGAATTGATGTTTGGATTTGGAATGGGTCGACATAAAACTTTAGCGACTCCTTCGACATATTGTCTTTAACTTGTGGGAGGAGTATATTGTCACTGGGGTTAGTCACTGGGGTTAATTTTGGTTTCTGTAATTCAGTGGTTGGTTTCCAGGTCAATTTTTAAGAAATTATCTCGTAACATTTATGGGATAACAGAGACAGGAACTTTTCGCATTTGATAGAGGTGATAGGATGGGTCCCGAGAAATGGTCGAAAGGGATTCAACGCGTGAATCTGTGACACGTAAATAATTTGGGTTCATCTAGGATCATAACTATACAGTTATATGGTGCATGGGTCCATAAGGATTATCAAGGGTGACATTTATGTACTCATATCTTGTACTGGTCGATGGGGATCTCAGGATTGATGTGTTTATATAGTTCGATAATGCCCTGGATACTGAGATTTATTAGATAGTGTTACCTGTTACATAGTGTGGTTTGTGATCGAGGGGCAACGATCAAAAAGGTAACCGTAATTTTCGTAAATGAAGCTAGGATGAAAATTGCCTTGAGTCTATGGGGAGTACTCTTCGTTGGTTGAGGTATGATGAAAATAGATGCTACTAGGTTGTATCTGCACTGAACTATGTATTGTAATGATTGATTTACAATATGTCATTCCAATTACTGGAATAAAAATATCTAGGCGGAATCACACGTTCTTTAAAACGAGTAGTCATAATACATAATAGGCAATACGATTGGGTACATGAATTTTACGCTACAAGACAATATTAAACAAATACACTAATATTATTACACATATATTGATTTTAACGAAACGACATTATTATCATGTTGGTTTGAAATATATAAAATTTCCATTGGGAAACCTAAAACATAGAAATTTCTTCTAATTGTTATAGAATAACGACGATATAAGAGATTAATTCCTTTAACTTTAAGTAAGTTCTCTTACTATGCTCCTTAGTATACGCTATTACACACACTTTATTTCAATTTCCTTCAACACTTATTTAATTCTACATTAGATTTAAAATAACCATTTAAACATAAGTTACGCTACGTCATTAGGTTTGAGGTCTCAGTTTACAACATATTTCATGCCTTCATTGTTCACGCACGTCCGTGCTGTTTAAGAAACGCATGTTGCAGCGTCGTAACCGCACGGTTTTACTTAAACGACACTTACAATGAGGGAAATAGACATAGCAAGGACAAGTGGAGATCTCTATACCCACTCGTTTTCTAATGTCTTCCCTTTTTCTTGGATTAGACGTTCTCATGGGGTTCCGGGTTTAACTTCTGCATTTCAGCCGTTTCCCCGTGTTCTTCCTTTGGGTTTTGCCTTTTTAGTCTCAAAACTCTTCCATAATTAAAAGTTAGTAAGGTTTTCATGGTCAGGGAAATCGCGAATACGACACATACGGTCAGTAGTATGTTCCACCAAAAATTGTTTGAGAATAATCCGTATCTATCATCCACGTACGTTAATCTTTGGTCTTCATTTGTAAATAGGGGGATCGGGGAATCTAATGCTTCTCTTATTTTTGTAAGCCTTAATGTCCCTTTATTCTTTTCTATTTTGGACCATATCGAGGTTTTCATTTCCTCACTTTCTATATTGGGAATAGTGTACGACAGGTTAATTGCCTTAAAATTGATTATTTTAGGACTTATTATATTTGTGCTCGTGTTAATTAACGGCGTTTGAACTGTTGACTCTTTAGTTACAAGTCGACATCCTTGTTTTATGGTTATCGTGCCCACATCTTGTAATAGTAATTCGGTCCTGTAACTTGGATTTATTCTTTCTGTATTATTATAACAAGACAAAGTTCCAACAGTTTCTCTTGGAACAGAAAATAACCAAAGATCATTTCTAAGGTGTATGAATATTTCTCGTTTAGTACTTTCTAGCAAGGCTTCGCACGAATCTGGTAATTTTTCCTGTTGTGTGTCTTTTAAAAATATATCTAACATACAAGATCCAGATTTGACATTATAAATAGGTAACGTCAGCTGGCATACTAGGTTTTTGAATGATGCGCACTCTTTTAAGTCTTGTGGATTGGCTAGGGCATACTTTCGTCTATCTTGATCAACAAGTAAATACTCTGCTTCAGGTGTGATAGTCATAAATGAATTTGTCTTCTTTATGTTAGCAGGGAAGGTCGAAATTTTGTACAAGTCGTAAATGGATTGCTGGTTTATCAATGGAATTGTTACTACTGCGAATAACTGTTCATTTATTTCTGTGATGTGGACTTTTAATTTGGTATAGTAAAGAAATAAATTTGATACTTCTGGCTCTACGGGTAAATGTAAACCAAACGTTAGGTGCGTTTTTATTTCCTCTAACATACTTTTTAGGTTAGAAGGATCTACTAAGTCTTATGACAAAGTTCATCCCGTGAGGGCAAATAATGCGAATTCGAACTTACTAATATCTGTCGCCAGATTTAGTAGTGACATGGTAATTGTATCGAGTGATACCATGGTAAAGCTCGCGTCTGTCACCACGCGATCCACTTCGTTCCTTAAATAATTCGATACGTTTACGGTTTTTGAGATTTTCCTAGATATCATTTCAATTTTATCTCTCTGGTAATTTGCTATACTGGCTTGTATCTTCTGAACGTGTAATGTTACGTTCATTGCATTATCCAACTTTTTTTCATTTTCCCTCAGGCTGTTTAAGTCTTCCTCCGTTGTTGAACCAAAAAGGCGGGAGGCGAGTTCTCCGATGATGGGAATTAGGCCTGTAGACCTACTGTATTTATTTCTTCGAAGGAATACTTCAAAAATCTTCATGGTACTTTGTTTTAGTTTTTGTATTTCCGTATTAAATAGTTCAAATAAGGCTTGTAGTCTTTGTCTATATAATATTAAGAAGGCTTGATGAGTTGACACTTTTTGGGCGTTTTTCTCATTTAGATTAGGTAATGGTTGTTCGTTTATCATTGCGTAATTTCCATCATAAGGTTTTCCTTTCCTTGTAGTCAGTAATTTAGGGTTTTCTATGGATTTCGTTGCGGTAAAGTCTCTCGATAAGTATTCAATATTATTCGCTGATCTTTTCCTTCTGTCTTCCTTGGTGCTCGTTCCAAGTGCCATGTCAATTTCTGCCATTTTCTTATCAAATTCATCTATTACGAATTTTGATTTTAGTTTGGGGATAACAGGAATTGGAAACTCTTTATTATCTTTACTATGCACTATTTTACTGGCCTGTAATCCCTTATCCGACTTTAGGAAATGAAATATCGATTCCTTGAGTTCATTCGTGTTCTTCTCAAATCTTGTTAGTTGTTGAAACAAGGTTTCGAAGGGTTTGGGGTCCAATTTCGTAAAAATTTTCCATGCATTATGGCTAGCTAGCAATGAAATTTCATGCTAGAATATTACTCCATGCTTTACGATATCTTGGGCGGCTGCATGAACAACGAGGATTATGATGATATTCTTAAGCCTCGTCTTTTTGTTTGTTTCTAGAATTAATTTATCATTAATTTTACCCATTTTTGGAAAATTCGTTTATTTACTATTTTATTATTATTATTTTATATCAATTCAATTTTTGGATTGCTTTGTGGCATTGCCCGAACAAAATTGATTTGTAAGCGTAAAACAGAATTTCTGTTTATGAAAAGTATTTTAGGAATAGAATGGTTATGGAAGTCCTAGCTTTACTCTGGTTGTGATATGCCTTTATGAGTGGATGCATTCACAATTTAGTTTTGTTCGAGCAATTTTTATACAAACTTTTAAGAAAATTTCCTCCATTTAGTAGGTTATGCCCTCGGTCTACTAATATTGTAAGGAATATAAGTGGTAAGAAACGATAATCACCATTACTACAATTTGGCCACTTTATATGAATACAAGTTGACTGTCGTAGAGGAGTATAGGAACTGTTAGGCCAAACAAACTGAACAAAACACCGTTTGTAGGCGAAACAGAACCCAAACTTCCCACGATATAGAATCTGTCATTAATCTCAATAACTGGGTTTATTTTGGGTTGTTTATTGATTAGTTCAATTTTGTAGAGGTACAGTTGATTCTCGTAAGGGAGTTGAGATCCACCACCCTCCGGGTAGCTCCCGATAAGTACACGCAAGCCTCCGTAGCAATAGTATTTTCGTAGTTGTAAAATTTTTATTCATACGCAACAAGCTCCTAAATTACCATTCCTTCATGACACCGAACTATGAAAATCTCTTAATCCTGTACTGACTAAGGGTAATTCCATCTATCAGGTTTCATAACCGTTCTACCTGACTGTGTCATTACTTTTTCTTCGACTTCTTGTGGTTTTTTCTTTTCCGGTTTTGCTAGGGACATAAGATCAAACTTTTTGTATTATTTTTTTCAAAAATTCTTGCCCTTTTAATTGTGTTTCTTTCGCGTGCGCGGCTGCTGAAGTCGGTTTTGATTTCCCTATTTCTTTAACTACTATATGGTCTGATTCGCCGCCAGACTCTTCGGAACTGGTTTCCGATGATTCCGCCTTAGAACTTTTAAGAAGTGGCACTTTGCGTTTTTGAGTTTTCACCTGCCATTCCTTCGTAAACTTTTAAACCTCTGGAAGTAGAAGGCTTATTCTCTAAGTCCTCGCTTTGAGTTTTAAACTCGGGAGACTTGTAAGACTCTTGAGAACTCTGAGAGAAATCAAAAGTTTTTGTGGGGTTCCGCCATTGATTAGATGCCATGTCTTCAGGGGGATGGGGCATTTTTTGCACTAGTGTTTCCCTCCATGAAGTCTATTGTTTAGGCTTGACCTTGGACACAGTTATATCATGATATTGTCCTTGCTGGTCATCCTTGGGAGTTTAATGCCAAGGCAATGTACTTTGCCTCGTTTTTATGGGGAAATTTATTAAATCCATAGCTTCTCGCAGATTTGTTTTAATTGAATCTTTGGGAGGAGTTTTCTTTACGGTAATACCCGGAGTTTCTACAGCTCTGTTCAATTCCTCCTGTAGTGACAGGGGTTTCTCTATTGGGGTTTCTGGGGAAACCATATCGTCTGGAAATCTTTTGGGGGGGACAAGGGGTAAAAATTCTGTCAGGAACAAATTACGGACTTATACTGGGGCGTATAATCTCATTTTTTTCTAATTAATGAATTTTATTTTTTAACCATTCTTTGTGCTTATACGGTAGACGATATGGCTGTTTCGCGACGGGATTACCGGTCTTTAGAATTGAATGTTCATAATACGCTATCAGTCCGATGTCATCTTCAGATGCGGAAAATACATCTTTGAAATTCCATAATAATTCGCATAATTTTTTCTTAAGTTCTAAGTCCGTAATATGATCCATATTAAATTTGTTTAAAAATTGCGATTTAGCTAGAGGGTATTTGTTGATTGAGGTTTTAATGCCGTTAACCAGGTTTCTTTTGGAATTTTCTTATCTATCTAAATCATTCTCCGAGATAACTTGGATTTGAACTAGACATATTCCCTTTTTTATTGTAATTGTATCATTTTCGTGGTTATTAGTTACCCAAATAAAACCTTCTCCTTAGTCGTAAGATATAATATGTTCTTCGCATAGCAGACTTTGAGGAATTTCATTCGACGGGATCGCGAGCCATATTTCGGATTTACTATCAACTGGTTCAATCATCTGTGATATTTGAATTCTTTGCATCGTTTTGGGAGGGATTTTTGTTTTCCGTATTGCGAATCTATAACATTTTTCTTTATTTTCATTGTCTATTAAATTTAGACTGGCGCTATCCGCTAATGACATGGGCTGCGCCTGAACGGCATTGGGGTTCCCTACTTTTTTCCATAATTCCACTATTTCCTTGATTTCATTCGACCTATATCGTCACATATCTCCTATTTTCATTTTTGCAGATTCAATCCACTTATTATTTAAATTTACTTCATTTCTGCAATGTCTCTCAGAATAATTAAACAAATTTCTGATTATGCCATGTCCTCTTTGTAGCGAGATATGAGGTTCAAAAGATTGCAATATTATACCGCCAGAAATTTTATTTACTGTTACATTCTCTTCGTAACCTCTGTTACAATTTCTTAAGGTAGAAATTCCTTCCCCTACCTTAGCCGGGTAGACAAGCCTTTTGTTCGCTACATCTAATAGTACTCTATGTGACCTTAAAAAATTTGCGCCGATGATGGCTTCATACGGAAAATTGTTGCATATTATAAAGTTTGTCGGAAAAATTCTATTATCCCTTTTTACGTCTAAGCGAATTGAACCTTTTGCATCCAATTTATGCCCTGTCACGCTAGTTAAATTGGGATTATTAAAATTCCTCTGTGGCCTAGTATGCGGAGGCAACATATTAAATACGCCTGAGTTTATGATATTAACCGTGGCACCAGTGTCAATTAAAGCCTTAAAGTAAACATTTGCCACGCAAAAGTCATTAAATATAGGTAACTTATTATTACTATCACTAAAGGACGGTACTATTATTGGGTTGGACCTATAAAATATGCTGGGCCCCTTCTGGGTTCAATTTATTCTTCTGAGGGGTCTGACACGTTTCCCTGAGGATTTATTTCATACGTCGGTGTCTGCAATAGAGATTCAGATATATCCATGGGATCTCTAGCTAATTGATTTACATTTGTTTGTAGATTGTGCCATGTATTATTATGATAGTTTGGATTTCTTGCGCCAGTGCTGGGTGCTGGTGTCAACTGGAAATGCCGTTGGCTTGAAAAATTTGCATATCCCGTCGGCAAATTTTCGGGATTTCTATATACCATTCTTGCACCATATTGGTTTTGACGAGTATTTGGGTTTTCGAATCAATAATTATTTTGTTTATTGGGGGGAAGATTGTACAAATTTGGTTGGTACGCGTTGTGAGGTACTGATTGGCGCAATCTTCCCTGGCTATAGCCTGGTACACCACTGGCACTATAATTTGTTCTTCCGAACAAATGGTTGCCATAATTTTTTGTATTATCGACGGCAATCCTTGGTACCGTTGTGTCCCTAATCCTAAAGCGGCACTCTCTCGCGATATTCCCAGGTCGATAAGAGTTATAGCATCTTACAATTGTGGAACTATTTCCATAATTGATTGGTTTAATGGGCTGAAAACGTACTGTTTTCTGCCTATTGGGTTCTTGCGTTCTATTTTTTTGTGGCACTGGGGAGTTATCCCTTGAAAAGAAATTTGGAAAAGCTTGATCGCCCTTGAAGGTCAGGTTTGCGTTTGTTTCACCTAGGGTATTTATTTTTGTTTTACTGTGGTTTGCTACAATCGTATCAATTTCGATCATTCGTCCCACCTTTTTAACTGCGAGTTCCAATGTCTCAAATTTTTTTATATCACCATCCTAAATAGTTTTGGGGGTAGCCCTTGCAAAAAGGCGTGTAGTATGATTTTTTCATACAATTCTCCTGAACCTTTTCCGAATTTTGCTTCTACTGAAATCCGTATATTGTGAAGATATTCTCTTATATTCTGTGTATGGTCAAAGCATACCATTCCGTGTTTTAATTTATTAGTTTAACTAGTTTTGATGAATCTATCTTTGAATGCAATTAACAATTTTTATATTGTATTTATCGGCAAGCTGTCATCATCTCCTATAGTATTTTCAATTTGCTTTAGGAAGGTTAAGGCCTGCCCTCTTAATCTTAGTAGGAGCATACCGACTAACGTTTCTAGCTCTGTTATTGTTAATTCTACAAACTGGGCCAATTGGATATTAAATTCGTCGATATCTGTTTGTCCATCATATTGCGGAATAGATTTTGCAATTTCTACAATTTTCGCGATCAATTTTTGCGCCATTAATAGTTCGCTTAGTTCTTCTGACATTTTTGTGTTTGAATAACTCAAAATGATTTTTTTTCACTTAACTTATTTTGGGGGAGACTAGTATCTCCTATGAGATATTTTAAAGGGTTTTCCTATAATAACTTTGCGGTTATAGGCCTAATCACTTTTTCTTATAAGTCTGTATCTCTCCAAAGATATAAGTTTAAATTACGAAGTTTGTGGCATAACTAGTTCGCATGTTTTCCTCCAAGTTTACGACCGCGCCAAATGTAATGTTTATGGATTTAATCTGTATACCGATCGCGCCAACTGCGCCGTTGAGGTTTAAAGCTGTGAAACTGCACCTTGTAAGTTTTCCGATCGTGCCACTTGTAACGCTAAGGATTGTGCCAATTGTGCTGTCGAGGACTGCGCCACAGCAATGGGGAGTAAAGTAAATGGGTGACAGCGCCACTCTCAATCTTAGAGAGAAAATAAAATATGTAACTACAAAAGTGTAACCTCTTTTCCTCGAATTATCTCCAAATCAGATTCCTTAGGGAGCGCTGCCTATGGAGTACAATTGAACTAGTTATCTACTTGCGATGATATACGGGCATATAATAAGAACAAACACAAATAGAAAAGTAATGGATTTATTGAACTTACATTTCAGGTTTACAACAATGTATGCATATGGGTAATGCTTCACTTCGGTAGGAACATAATGTCTGTAATCATAATGCCTGGGTTCTGAATAATAATTATATGAATCCGAAAAACACTTTTCTAACATTATAAAACACTATTCTTGATTCTGCGCGCTAAGAGCTATTTCACGATTGGCCCAACTCCTTGGAGGGCCCGCTACCTTGTAATTATGTTTGCAAACTAAACTCATTATGCTAACTGCCCATCCAATAATTTGTTTTCAATATTTTTGATGATTAAACATTCATACTGCTATGATAACTTAAACTTCCTGTGAACTTTTTATCTATTGATTTTTTGATTGCCAAGTATCTTCGCGAAATTCAAAACCGTCTCCCGTGATTAGCGCCGATGTTCAGCTGAGACTAAATGCAGTTTTTCTTTTGCTAATTAAGAATTTAGACTCTTTGAAACGGGATTTAGGCTTAATTAGGGGAAGTTTAAATTATGTCGGAATTATCCTTAGAAGAAAAGAATTTTATTTTTTTTGTATTTTAAATATATCACATATTACTCACGGTACATGAGGATGACAATCCTCCTCCCATAGCCCTCAGGACGAGCGTCGTATGTTATGCTCTTGGGGCATATAAGGTTTATGTAGAAAGTTTTGTCGTAGAAGCTTAAAAAAGGCTCATTTGATTGGAATTTGAGATGTCTAATGCCTTTTTCATAGTAGAAAATGATAAAAGGGCAATTGCCCCCCCCCACGCCCATAATTTTCCAAAACTCTTCCAATCAAAATTTTTAGATATTCATTTTATTCAGCGTATCAGAATGGTCTGGAAATTATATCTTTAAGGATAAGAAAACCCCCAGATCTCAGGGTAGGGGTTGTAAGTTATGCCCTGTGGACATATAAGGTTTTTATAGAAAGCGAGGTCATATAAACTTCGGAGGGGGCTCATTGGATTGGTTATCAGACATTCTAGTGTTTTTTTTTAAGAGTCAAAGTAATTGGAGAGCAGCTACTCCCCCCCCCCACACAAACGTCGTATTGAATGAATTATTTTATTCAGTGATTAAACCCGTACAGAGTATTTCACTATCTAGTCTACAAAACACAGCATAAAATAACAAAGACTGAAAAACACAAGCAAAATACTAAACAACAAAAAAAAAGAAAAAAAAATAAGTTGACAGCATTTATTAACACTTAATAGTAAGAAAATGAAGGGGAAAAGGAAGAAGAAGAAGAAGAAAAAATTATACAATACCTAGTCTCTTTGTTCGGTTTAAATATTCCAAAACGGCATACCGAGCCTCTTTAATGAACCAAATAATATTAATTTTTAAAGTATTAGAGTAAGAAAACCCTTATTCTCCGAAAATGCATTTAATAGAAATTTTGAGATAGCTATTCTTTTCAAAATGGTCTAAATATCATATAACAAGGCTTTTGGGGTTGAAACAATCCTCAGAGATTAGGGGCATGGGTTGTAAGCTATGCCTAGGGCTATTTAAGGTTTTATGGAAGGGATGGTGTTAAACTTTAAAAGAGGCTCAGTTTTCTCCCTGAAGAAGACTATGTCAATGTAAAACGAACAGAAATTAATTAAAAAACTTTTTCAACAAAGTAAGTTTTTAAAAAAAAAGTAAAAAACTCCATTAAACCAAAATGAACAAAAATAGAATCAAATAATCTACCAAGAATGCAACTACCACAAATCATTATCAATAAATAAATAAAACCCAAAAAATCAGAAATTGAAATAAATAAGAGTCAAACTCAAAACGAGCAGAAATTAATATGAGCAGAGTTCTAAATCCCAAGCTTTCTAAAAGCCAGAATATAATTTGTTCTTTACTGGAAAAAAATCTTTTAATTTTTTTCACTTTTCTAACTTTAAGAAATCAAAAATCAATTAAGATTTTAAGGAATAAATATGAGCATATGTATATTAAACTAAAAATGCAGATTTTTTTTCAGTAAATTCACTTCAGTTTTTTTCAGGAAAGTACATATTACAGTTGCAGTTCAAACCAAAACCAGTCGAGAAGCGTCTCCCACGAATGGTAGCGAAAGAAATACCAGGTTACGTAACACGCGAAGAATGCATGAGTTGTGTGATGGACTCAAACCCCTCAGTTAAAGACCTCGTAGCGAAAGGAGAAACCTTCAAGGTTATCAGTGTTGTAGAAAGAGGAACGAGAAAAAACGTGATTATTGAAGTCAGCCCAGTATTACGGAAGAAAATCATTTCAAATCGTGGACTTAAGTTCGGGTTTTTAATGGTTGAATGCGAGGATCACATCAACATCATTCGATGTACGAAGTGCTGTCTCTATGGACATAAACGTTCGGCTTGTAAGGGTGATGTTGCGTGCTCATGGTGCATGGGTAACCATGCTTACGAGGACTGTGAAAGACCTTTTACAAGTCGCCCGGTGTGTCGGTCATGTAATAAAAAAAATGTCAAATGTGAGCCACATGCATCCTATGAATTTAAAAAATGCCCAATTGCTCGCGAAATCACGGATCGTCTCAAGAAGAACATTCAGTATAATTGAATACTCAAAATGACTTACTTAGTGCAAACAAACTGACATTTTTTCAGATTAACCTTCAGCACTCTTATAGCGCACTAGTTCAGCTTCAGAAAACACTTTGCGACCTAAAACCAGATGTGGTATTGTTACAAGAACCGTATGTCAACAAGTTTGGAAAAATAACATGTGTACCAAGTGATTATGCAGTATTCTCAAGGTTTGATTCTGAGAAAAGATTCTTTAGTGCTGCAGTATTAGTTAAAAAAGAATTTAAGTGCGATATTCATTATGATGAGTCTACAAACGAGTGTGTCACCGTATCTATTTACTTGAAGTCAAGAATCATTAGAGTGTCATCAGTATATTGCTCCCCTTCGCTGCAGTCCTTAGATTATCAGCTGAGTATTTTGGATAGAATGTGTAATTCTTTTTACGTGATAGGTGGGGATTTTAACGCTAAAAGTCCAATGTGGCTAAACGGTGGTTCTACTGATCATAAAGGAAAAGAATTAGAGGATTTTGTAACTTGTAAACAACTTGTTGTTATTAATGATCCTGATTCACCCACATATTATCATCATTATTCTAGCCCAGATGTTACGATTGCTAGTATACAACTTTTGTCATATATTGAAAATTGGAGAGTCCTACAAGACCCTCCTTCACTGTCAGACCATTTGTATATAAGTTTTGATCTCAATTTTAATGATGAGATTAGAGAGAAAAATGTGAACCAGCGATATAATTTTAAGAAGACTAATTGGGACGTATTTAGTGCTGTTTTACTGAACCGTATTGATGAAGTTTTTGCATGTAATTTGGCTTCAGAAGAAGCAATTGATTCAGCCGTTGATCATTTAACTAAATTATTACAGAATGCTATAAAAGAATCGACTCCTATGTGTCATAATAATTTTTTAAAAAGATACTGCCGCTGGTGGACACCACAATTAAGTGAACTAAGGAAAGAATATAGACGTAATACGAGAATTTTTAAAATATCAAGATCGATAGAAAGCGAAGTAAATATGAAAAATGCTAAAAGTAAATATAAGATGGAAATTTTGAAGGCTAAAAAAGAAGATTGGAGGCGTTTTTGTGAAGAAAGGGGGACTATGGATCCGTGGAATACGATTCATAAGATTTGTAGGTTGAAGGGTGGGACTGCAAAGCCTATCCATATTAAAAAGAGTGATGGTACTTTTACAAATTCAATAACTGAAGCTGGGGATGTACTTTTAAATAAGTGGTTCACGAAAGATGAGATATCAGATGACAATAGCTATCATCATACAATTCGACAAGAAGTAAAGCAGATATTAGAAGAAGATGTAGAAAATAGCGAGGATTTTCAGCTTCAAGACCTTTTAGAAACTATAAAAAAATTAAAACCAATGAAAGCCCCAGGCCCAGATGGAATTTTAAATTTAATTTTGAAAAAAAATATGAATGTAATTGCACCAACTCTTTTGAAAATTTTAAACGCGTGTTTGAAAGTTTCGTATTTCCCTAAAGAATGGAAAAGGGCTAATGTGATTGTAATAAATAAAAAGGGTAAAAAAAATGACGGTAACGCCCGATCATATCGCCCAATAAGTCTGCTTTCTAATTTGGGAAAAATTTTTGAGAAGTTAATAATGGGTAGACTGAATAATTTAAGTAATGATAAAAATTGGATTTCTGATTATCAGTTTGGTTTTTCGAAAAATAAAAGCACGGTAGATGCGGCTGATAATTTGGTGACTATGATTGAAAAAAATAAAAAGAAGAAGTTATTTACATTGTGTATATTTTTTGATATAAAAGGGGCGTTCGATAATGCTTGGCATCCAGGAATTATTAAAAAGTTAAAGGAAAAAGAATGCCCTTCTGGCTTAATAAAATTAATTCATAGTTATCTATCAGATCGAACAGTCGCATATGAAAATGGAAACTTACATTTACTAGAAAAGTCATGTCCACAAGGTGGAATTCTATCTCCTTTTCTTTGGCTTATTAATATTAATGATATTCTTGAAATTAATATAAATGAAAATTGTTTGATTCAAGCATACGCTGATGACATATGTGCTATTATTACAGCAAAGAATGTAAGTACACTGGAAAAAGTAGCAAATAAGATTTTCGAGAGTTTTGATAAATGGGCAGTAAATAATAAATTAACATTTGATACATTAAAAACAGAGGCCGTCTTATTCACAAATAGACATAAAACACCCTACGTTAATTTAGTATTTGGAGGCGACATTATTGAAGTTAAGGATAAAGTTCGATATTTGGGTGTAATTTTAGATAGGAAACTTCTTTGGACAGAACATATAACATGCAGAATTAATGAAGCTAAGAAATATTCGAGTCGTCTTTTAAGCGCGGCAAGGATGACCTGGGGCTTAAAGCCTTTCGCTCTTAGAAAATTGTATAAGTCAGTAATTGAAAGTACCATTTTGTATGCTGCTCCAGTATGGATTGGGGCCTTAAGAAAAAAAAATATACAGAATATGTTACAGTCAGCACAAAGATGTTCAACCCTTAGTATTTCAAAGTCATTTAGAACTGCTCAAAATCATGTTATTACAGCCCTTTCTGGTGTCCTTCCAATCGGTCTAAGAGCAATAGAACTGGCAGTGATGAGGTTTGTTAAAAAGGGACGTCCTCCTTTTTGGCCAGATATTGTGCATCCTAGTTTTCCTTTAAATAGATACTCCGTTGATCATAGCGTTTTTACCGATGAAATAGTTGCTGAGTTGCTAGGAGTTGAGTTTCTGATGGAAAATTATTTTTCACCTATCCAACTGAACCGTAGTGTTTTAAAAAATGCTCTATACAATAAATGGTATGTAATATTTGAAAATTATATGAGTAGTTGGCCTGTTAGATTTTTCAAATGTAAAGAAGATTTAATTTGTGCGCAAAAACTTGAACCAAGCTATATCTTAACTCAGTTTATAACAGGCCATTCGAAACTGAATTATTTTTTACATAGAATAGGCATGACGGATAGCCCAACGTGTGAATGTGGATGTATAGAAAACTGTGAGCATGTCCTGTATGACTGTCCTTTTTATGTTCGTCAGAGGTTTAATATGATTTTTGAATTGAGAGAATATAATGTTAACTTCCCTTTTGATTTAAGTTTGATAATTGGTGATAAAAATGTTAGGAACATTGTGAAGAAATTCCTGTATAACACAAATAGATTTGTTGTTTGAGGTTATTGTGAAAGTTTTCTGAGGAGTGTTTAGTGAATGTGTAGTTTTTATTTCCTTTTTTTTTTTTTTTTTTTTTTTTTTTTTTTTTTTTTTTTTTTTTTTTTTTTTCTAAGTATTTTAGTGCTTGTGTATTAATGTAGTTATATAGTATTGTAGCGTGAAATACCTGTTTGGTGCAGTCACGTAATAAAATCATCATCATCAAGTACATATTATGTTCTGGCTTTTAGAAAGCTTGGGGTTTAGAACCCTACTCATATTAATTTTTGCTCGTTTTGAGTTTTTATCTTATTTATTTTAATTTCTGTTTATTTTGGGTTTCATTTATTTGTTGATCCTGATTTGTGGTATTTGTATTCATGGTAGATTATTTGATTCTATTTTTGTTTATTTTGGTTTAATGGAGTTCTTTACTTTTGTTTAAAAAACTTATTTTCTTGAAAAAGTTTTTTTAAACTAATTATTGGATAAGAGGGTATGTTTCATCCCCTGGCCCCGAAAAGGCTTAGGGTATTAAGATGAAACTTAAAGGAAATGCTGAGAGGAATGTCGAACACAATCGAAACACTATATGCCTGCTGGTTGTGAAAAAGGAATATCAGCAGTATCCAAAGAATGACCGAGGGCATTAAGTCGAATATTTTAAGGTATGTTAAGGAGATGTTGAAGAAAGATGCAAGGGGAACCAGCCTCCCTCCTTATTCTTTTTAGGTGACTCCTCTGCTCAATTCTGATCGAAATTTTTGAATTGTCATTTTGTTCAAACTAGTCAAAATATCTAATGGCTACATTTTCAGGAATGCCATACCCCCATAGCCCCGAGGCAAGGATTGTAAATTATACAGTTTGCCATTATTTACATGCAGATTTATTATTAGGAAAAGGAGAACTTGATGTATCCTAAAAGATTAAGAGCATTAAGTTGAAACCTTGGAGAATTTTGAGGGGTATGTATTACTAAATCAAAAAATAATATGTCTAAATCAAAAATGAAAAGGTCAAATATTTAAATATTAAAGTCAACTATTTATAAGATACTACAGGAAAAGACATATATTACAAAATTGATGAATTTTGAAAGACTGAAGATCCAGAATGGAAAAATGGCTGTGGAATATAAACAGATGGTGCGAGAGCGATGACGGGCAAAAACATTGGTTTTAAATCATTTTTTCAAGCTACTATTTATGAACATATAACTTTTACTCACTGCCTTATTCACCGAGAGGCCCTTGCACCAAAAAAATTAGCACCATAATTGAACAATGTGCTTCAGAATGCTGTTATGATTATAAATTTTATTAAGAGCCATGCCCTTAACAGTCACTTATTTTCAAATCTTAGTAAGGATACGGATTCCGTATATACAAATTTATAATTACATGCAGAAGTAAGATGGTTGTCAAGAGGTCAAAGTTTAAGAAGAATATCATTATTAAAAAACGGAGTTGAAATATTCTTAACTGGACGAAAATATGAACTTGCTGCTTTTCTTCAAATCGACTTATGGTTATCCAAGCTGTGTTATTTGTCAGATATCTTTGCGAAATTTAATGATCTCAACTTGTCTCTTCAAGAAAATAATTGCGATATATTTACTTCTAATGATAAAATTGAACGTTTTATTAAAAAGATTAAATTTTGGAAAGATAGGATAGAAAAAAAATCGCTGGGAATATTTTGCAGTGTCTACAATTTTATAATCGAGAGAAATCATTGTAAAACTTTTATTGCAAAAATTATTGTAGATCATCTAAAAGCGCTAGAAACCGAGTTCCGTACATATTTTATGTTAAATATTGATTTCAAAACGGTAACTTGGATTAGAAATCCGTTTTGTATTGAGGTAACCGAGATTGATCACATGCCACTTAAAGCTCAAGAGGAATTTGTTGAGCTTTGGAGTGATACAAACTTAAAACTACAACTTCCAAAAAAGCCTTTGACTGAATTCTGGATCAGAACTAGAATTGAATTTTCCACAATCGCAGATATGACATTATATGTTCTTCTGCCATTCAACACCACATATTTATGTGGAGTTACTTTCTGAGCTTTAACACATATCAAATCCCAATACCGATCATCGCTAAAAAAAAAGGTTGAAGAGGTTTTATGTCCAACACTGCCAAACATTCCACCAAGATTTAATTTGTTATGCAATAAAAAAGCAGGCACATCCATCTCACTAAGGTATTTCCTTTTATTTTAATTTCAAATTTACCAGCCAACGACTGCGTTCGAATATATTCGATTGAGCTAAGACGGTAAAATTCTCTTTCATTTATGTTATTGCAAACAATGCAATTTTGATGAAAGATAGGGCATATAATTTTGTAAGTATAATAAAGACAAGTTTTTAACTTTTGTGGAATTTTTTTTATTTTAGATTCTTGTACGTTTCTAAACGAATTCTAAAACTATGTATGTTCATGTGTATATGTATATTGTTACCTAATAAATGAATCATCAAATAATATATATTTTCTTTCAGTTTTATTTATATAGGGTCGCCAGGAAACTTGCAATTATAAATGGGGTCGTGAATGAAAAAAGTTTATGAAGCCCTATTCTAGAGGGATGCTGAACACAGTAAAACAAACTGGGTGCATGCTGATTGTCAGAAGCACATATCATCAATATCTAAGGAACGGTTGGGGGTATTAAAATGAGAATTTCAGGGGATGCTGAGTAGAGTAGAATATTCTTATTTACAACACATACATAAATAAATGTCACAAAACAGCGCACATGTCTGGTGGCAGACTTTAGCGCTAAAAATATCGCTAACGGAAATACACAGCCATCAACTAAGTAAATTTTACAACGACGAAAAAGAAAACCACAATAAACAAAATGCTTAGCTTGTCGTAAGATATTTTTTCACCAGTCTTAGAAAATATCGCTTGTTGCTGCATTCTCGAACTGATGCTGGAATTGAGTTCCTGATTTTTGGCCCAGTTTGAAGGATGCTGATCCTGCTCTCGATGATTTCGGCGATTTTCGCACGAAAAGTCTGAACGATGCTTAGTCAGATAATTATGAAATTGGGAATTAGTTGGAAAAATGCCGGAGAAATTTACAGGTAAATTTCTATATTAATAATCGTGACAAATACTAGAGATAGTAACTAAATGAAGTTGATCCAAGGAATACATTCCTGAGGTCCATATAGGTTTCTAACTGAAGATCTGCAATCAACATTGAAAAAAATCCTCATTATACTTTATTCTGAAGTATTTGGAGAGATTTGAAGACACACGAAAAGGTAGATGCCCGAACCGAAATGCGATAGAGAAAATATGGGTGGACGAATGAACAATAAATAGATTTAGAATAATTTTAGGAAAGAAATGATGAAGACGAGTTAGCATGCCAATATTTCGGGAAGTTTTTAACGATAGCGTTTTAACATATTTATGAAACGACAAATTTTTATCTAAAATAATCCCAAGATATTTAAACTGATCTACTTGTTTTAATTTAAGACCATTTAAGAAAAGAGAGAAGTTATCTGACACTGAGGGGTCAGCTATCTGAGGGGGATGTTGAAGAGCTATCGGAGGGTAACCATTCCCTTTGCCCTTTTTAAATTCTTTCTCCCCTCATAACCATACCCTTACCCTTTTTATTGCTTTCTCCCCCATTAATGATCAAAATTTGGAAAGTTGTTTTGTTCAAAAGATTCAAAAGGTCTAGTACCTGTACTTCCGAGGATACAATGCCCCCCCCCAAACCTTCAAGGGTAAGGATTGTAAATTAAGCAATTTACCCTTTTATGGATTCAGGATTTATCATTAGGATTTTAGAATAGTTTTAGGAAAAAAATGACGAAAACGAGTTAGCATGCCAATATTTCGCGAAGTTTTTAACGATAGTGTTTTAACATATTTATGAAACGACAAATGGTCATCTAAAATAATCCCAAGATATTTAAACTGATCTACTCGTTTTAATTCAAGACCATTCAAGAAAAGAGAGAATGTATCTGATACTGAAGGGTCAGCTATCTGAGGGGGATGTTGAAGAGCTATCGGAGGGTAACCATTCCCTTTGCCCTTTTTAAATGCTTTCTCCCCTCATAACCATTCCCTTACTCTTTTTATTGCTTTCTCCCCCCATTAATGATAAAAATTTTGAAAGTGCTTTTGTTCAAAACATTCAAAAGGTCTAGTACCTGTAGCTCCGGGGATAAAATGCCTCCCCCCAACCTTCAAGGGTAAGGATTGTAATTTAAGCAATTTACCCTTTTTTGGATTCAGGATTTATCATTAGGAAAAAGAAGAAATTTTTGATTCTAGGTGTGTTCGAAAAGGCTATGGGTGCTAAGGTGAAACTTCTAGGAATGTCGAGGGACATGTTAAAATAAATCTAAATATACTGTGTACATCCTGTTTATCAAAGAGTTGTACCTGCAATACCGCAAGAACAGCTGAGGGTATTAAGTTTAAACTCTCAGAGTATCTTGAAGAAAAAATTAAAAAGTGGTTGGAGGGTGACCAGTACCCCTTCGATTCCCTTTCCAAAAGATATCTGATCAAAATTTTGGAATAGCTATCTTGTTTAAAATAATCGATAAAGTCAAATAACTATACCTCCAGGGATTACTAAACTCCCACAGCTCCTGGGGTAAGTGTCGTAAGCTATATAAGTTGCCCATTGCTTATATACAAGGTTGGTTATTGGGGAAAGGTGGCATGTTTGATCCTGAGTCTTATAAAAGGCTGAGAATATCAAGGTAAAACCTTTAGGAAATGTTGAAGGGGATGTCAAACAAAACCGAAGGGCAATATATACACGTGATTTTTCAAAAGGACGCAACAGCAATATCTATGGAATGGCTAAGGGTATTAAGTTGAAACTTTAAAGGCATGTTGGGAGGCATGCTGAAAAAGGAAAGAAGGGCTGTCGCCCCCCCCCCCTCTTGTCCTTTAAGATTATTTCCTTGCCACTGCTAGATATCTTAAAAAATCACTTGGTTTGAAGTAATCACAACATATAGCAGCTAAGCCTCATGGGATGCATGCCCCTAGGGCGAGGAATGGAAATTATTTGATTTGTTCATTTTTTCATGTAGAATTTGTAATTAGAATGTGTTCAAAAGGTTTATGTTGAAGGGTATGTTGAACTAAATAAAAAGAAACTACATGCATCCAAGTTATCAAAAAGACCTACCTGTAATATTTTAGGAACAGGTAATGGTATTAACTTGAGACTTCTAGGGCCATTACTGGTACTGCTATTGGCGCGGCTGCAAATAAGACTGGTTGTGAGTGCAACTGTGACTACTTCCAACTGCCGTTCACCTCATTTAGTTGTTTTTTTTTATATTTTAGTAATTTTAGTCTTGCCCTCAAGGTACCCTGCCTTGGGGGTTAAATGGCGTTTAACATCGAAAAAATTAATTAAAATTAACTAATATATTATATCACAGCATTCATGGTACTGAATATTAAGTATGGTGTTATGGTGTTACCTTTGTCAATAATCACTGAAGCTCTAAAAACAGAAAGTTTGCTATTAGCATATATATATACATATATATATATATATATATATATATATATATATATATATATGTATATATATATATATATATATATAATATATATATATATATATATATATATATAGATATATATATATATATATATATATATATATATATATATATATATATATATATATATATATATATATATAATATATATATATATATATATATATATATATATATATATATATATATAATATATATATATATATATATAATATATATATATAGAATATATATATATATATATATATATATATATATATATATATATATATATATATATATATAATATATATATATATATATATATATATATATAATATATATATATATATATATATATTATATATATATATATATATATATATATATATATATATATATATATATATATATATATATATATATATATATATATATATATATATATAATATATATATATATATATATATATATATATATATATATATATATATATATATGTATATATATATATATATATATATATATATATATATATATATATATATATATATATATATATAATATATATATATATATATATATATATATATATATATATATATATATATATATATATATATATATATATATATATATATATATATATATATATATATATATATATATATATATATATATATATATATATATATATGTATATGTATATATATATATATATATATATATATATATATATATATATATATATATATATATATATATATATATATAATATATATATATATATATATATATATATATATTATATATATATATATATATATATATATATATATATATATATATATATATATATATATATATAAATCTAATTTTGATTCTGATTCTGAATACTTAAAATTCAAAAAGCTTGAAGCTACTCACCAATAGTTATTGTCACATGAAAATGTGCACGGCACCTTAAGATAGGTCCTCTGACCCCGCCCCTTCAATAGTGGGTTTACAACATACTATGTAGTCGTTAGTAATATTACATATATATATTCTATATAATTATCGTTCAATTTGTATAAAAGATTTGGAGAGAGCGGGGTTTGCCCAGACACGGGGTTGCTCTGGACTATCGCGTATGAGCCCCTAGTGGCTTAACAAAAATTCTCAAAAAATCACGATAGGGCCCCATCTATTACCCCATTGTCACGCCGTTTGGATCTAGATACACGCTGCCATTTGTTTCCTATTTAATTAAAAAGTATTGTTCAAAGTAATATTGTTTTCAAGGATCTGTGTGTGGCCTAGGCAGATGGCTTTGCAATTGCATTTTATTCAGGAAAAAGCACCTCACATAAAAAGATTTTATATCCGAGGATTGAACGCCATCTATTTGATTGTTGTCAAATTCTTTGACATTTGTCAAATTTGTATAATAATATATGAAATTGTCCATATAATATATGAAATTGTCCATAATATGCACTTCCTTTTTGTTTTGTTGTATAGAACAATTTATATAAATGAATATATTCGACAAAATACATCACTGAAATATTTTCTATACTATTACATTGTATTTTTGTTAAGCGCCGTCAGATATTCAAGGCAGAAGAAGATAGACTTCTTGTTGGGTATATAAAACATATATAAAACATATATAAAATATATAAACACAAATATAAAAACATATAAAACATACATACATATATATATATATATATATATATATATATATATATATATATATATATATATATATATATATATATATATATATAATATATATATATATATATATATATATATATATATATATATATATATATATATATATATATATATATATATATATATATATATATATATATATATATATATATATATATATATATATATATATATATATATATATATATGAATATATATATATATATGAATATATATATATATATATATATATATATATATATATATATATATATATATATATATATATTATATATATATATATATATATATATATATATATATATATATATATATATATATATATATATATATATATATATATATATATATATATATATATATATATATATATATATATATATGAATATATATATATATATATATATATATATATAAAATATATATAAACATACATAAAACATATATAAAACAGGTATATAAAACATACATGTATAATATATATAAACGTTGGATCTAATGAATAAGAGACTAATAATGAATGAAGCCAAAAAACTTCCGCTTTACTTCACGACGGCAAACTCCGTCGTCACCCCCATAGGCTGGTCCCAGAAACAATTTGCATAGAAGGACTGGCTGCCCTCATTTTTAAATAGGTGCAAGGATTTGTCGCATAGATCCACTGAAGTGACTAGCCAAGCAAGACAAAGTTATTTTAACTGTGTTATAGTGGACATTTTCTTGAAAAACTCTTGGGTGTCTATTCATGTTTCAAAGAAAAGATTACCCTGACAGTATTTGAAATTCTGATGAGACAGGAATCCCACCCATCCTGCCTCCTCCTCGACTTTTCACTCCAGTGTGGCTAGAGCAGGTTTTGCACACTACCTCCGTGGAACATGGTCAAAACATGACGATGATTTGCTTTTTTAGTGCGTATGGCACCATTATACCTCCGACATATATCTGGCGCGCACTGGCCATGATTCGTTACTGTAATTTTTTTTTTTTGTGCATATATATCCCACACAGAGGGACCTTAGCAGGAGCCTACTGAATAGTCACTATTTTTACTAGTAATTTAGCATAATTTCATAACAAGACATAGATATGTTGTCATATGTGAAAGATACCAAAATATGCACCTCCTTTCTATATTTGTTGTTTTATTCTTTTGGCTTACAGAACAATCTATATAAAACGAATATATTCGAACAAAATGCATCATGGGAATACTATCTATAGTATTATTTTGTATTTTTGTAAAGCACCGTCGGATTTTAAAGGCAGAAGAAGAGAGAATTCTTGTTGGGTATGTAAAATATACTGTCTAATGAGTCAGAGACTATTAACGAATGAAGCCAAATAACTTCCACTTTACTTCACGGCGACAAACTTTGTCGTCACTCCCATAGGCTGGTCACAGAAACAATGTTTAACAAAGGAGTGGTTGACTTCGTTTTTAAAGAGGTACAAGGATTTTTCACTTGGATCCACTGAAGTGACTAGCCAAGTAAGAGAGATTGGATTTAACTGTGTTTTGGTGGATTAATTTGAAAAACGTTTTCCACAAAGCACGTTTTTCTAACAAAGGTAAAGAACTCAATTAAGCCAAAACTGATCCGAAATAGAGTCAAATAATCTTCCAAGCGTAAAACTACCAAAAATCACTATCAATAAGTAGATGAAACTCAAAACGAACAGGAAGTATAGTAAATAGCTGACTCAAACTCAAAACGAGCAGAAATTAACATAAATAGGACTGATAACCCCCATGCCTTCTCAAGACCAGAGAATCATTTGCACTTTACTGAAAAACACAAAAAAAAACCAATGACCGTGGAATGTCAGTTTGATTGACATATTCTGATATTTGTTCCTTAACGTTTTGATAGTTTTTTATTTATGAAAGTAAAAAAAGTGAAACCACATAAAATGTATTTTGTTGTTAATAAAGCGCAAGTTATATTCTGGTCTTGAGAAATTATGGGGGTTATCAGCCCTACTCATGTTAATTTTTGCTCGTTTTGAGTTTGACTCGGCTATTTATTGTAAATTATGTTCGTTTTGAGTTTCATTTACTTATTTAAAGTGGTTTGTGGTTGTTTTACGCCTGGAAGTTTGACTCAACATATATGCTCATTTTTGGTTTAATGGAGCTCTTTACTTTTCTTTGAAAGACTTGTTTTGTGGACCATTTAAAAAAAATTATTTTCTGTTCGTTTTTTATTGACATAACCTATTTCATATTTTTAGTTTTTTATATTTTTACGGTTTCTTTCTATAAGAATCCCTAGTTTGGGTTGCTAATTGCATGGTAGAAAAACTTTTTCAACAATTTTTAATCCTGACACAAGCAGTATTCTTTAATTTAATTTTATAACTTCTGAAATTGACCTGGAAAATAAAACTTAATATCATTCCCAAAAGCTTCTGTCTATGCTCTTTGATAACCTTGATATGCCTACACTCTTTTTTATGTATTTCAATTTTAAGAGTAGAAGTAATAATTGTAGTAGCCCCAAAAGTTTCAATTCAATACCCCCATCGTTCTCGATATATTTCTGAGGTGTCTTATTGGCAACAATAAATTCAACGCCTTTTCATTTAGTTTAAAGCAAGGTTTAGTTTTAAAGCATAATATTCCTGAACCGTTCTACTATGCTAAACAAAAAGACTGTATCAACATTTTGACTGGATGCATTTGGAAAATAATTGGGCTTGAAAGAAGGGCTGCTTGCCCTCCAGTCTCTTTTTACTCTTAAAAAGGGCACCAGAACTTTTAGTTTTGAGTCAAATTAGCTCCTTTAAAAGTTTCAATGATATTTATGGCTACCATAGAGTGGTGCTGCCTATGATATTGCTTATACGCCCCTTTGAAAACCTGCATGTATACAGTATTTTCGTTAACTTAAAACTCCTCCTAAATGTTGCCTATAAGTTTCGCCTTAGTACCCTTAGAGTCATAAGTTATATAGTTCCTTCTGGCTAGTTCAAAATCCCCACAAATTATCCTTAAATGTCTTACTTATTAATATAAATTGTTCTTCAGATATTGCTTCGTCATCTCTTTGAAACCCACATGCTAATAGTTTATTTTGATTTAGTTCAACATCCGCCAAAACATTCCTTAAAAGTTTCACCTTAATACCCTTAGCTTGCGCAGTAGCAATAGCTGAAGCAGTACTAGTAGCGGTATGTGCAAAGCACCTTTGGTTTCTTCAACATCCTCTTCAATACACTCTGAAAGTTTCAGCTTAACACCGTCAACCGTTCCCTAAGCATTTATGATGCGTCCGCTTGACAACCTGTGTGGGTATAGTGTGTTTCGAATAAGTTCCATACAGTTTCTATACATTCCAAATGTTTTGCCTTAGTACCCTTGGTTTTAATAGCAGTAGTAGTAGTAGTAGCATTAGAATGAATAGTAGTAGCCTAAGCTTTAGTGACATTAATTCCCTTAGGTGCAGTATGAACATCTAACTAGGAAGATAATACTTTGTCTGAGCTTTTCTTATATTATCCAACTAGGCAGATAGATAGGGGCCTCCCCCAGGCGATTCAGCACGTCCCCAGGTGGTTATAGGGGAACACTTTACAGATATATAAGATACCTCCAAAGCAGGCACAGACCAAGGGGGGACCTTTTCCTTGGGGGGTCCATAACAAAAACCAGGGCACCCTGACCCGGGGCCGTAAATACAGGTGGAGGAAGAAGAAGGTGCCATTGATTTACACTCCACATGGAACACCAGTCTGTGCACACACCCCGTGAGTTACAAAAATTCTCCCAGTAATGGATTAAATCGTATGGTCATGCAGAACACCATTGTGGGAGGATCCTCTGTAGGAGGACAAGTGCAGCAGGACGTAAAACCCCGATTTATGGACAACGGCCTCTGCAAAGGACTGCCTCGACCATTTCGTGGTACCAGCAAGACTGGGGACCTTCCGTTTAACTCTATTCCCACTTGAGAATTGGCCTCCCTCGAGCAACTTACAGCCTAGTAAACGGCACAGCATTCGGACGGGATTCTGATTGATGGGTAATTCTTCTGGGCTTGGTCTGTTTTGGCGGGGGCTACCGGGCTGAAAAACCTCTTCCTAGCTAATTTATCTACTGTGGGTTTCCTCTCCTTTGTAGCATCATATTCTTAGGCATGAATATATAATGAGACGTAGGCAATAAGCCTGAGACTGCCTTTGCAGGATTTCGACTCTTGTTGATAGAAGAGCAGTGCCAAGTGCTGAAAACCAAGTTGTGACGAAGATGGGCCCAGGATTGCACAAAGCCTCCATTAATATTGGAAGTCCCAGGGACTTCTTGCTGTCTGGTTCTAAGCTTATTTAAGCGCTTTGGTGTTGACCTGGGAAGATATGTTGATCCCCGCCCTGCACTGGTATCCGGGACCATTACTTTTCCTGGTGCCAAAATAATTTCAATGACTTAAAGAATATGAAAATTGAAATGTTCCAATGTAAAAAATTACTATCGTATCGACATTTTGACTTACAAATTCAGATGATTCACGTGGCCGATCCTGCTAACGTAACCTAAGCGAACCTAACTTAAAAGTAGTAAAGATAATGTAACCTAACCTATTCAGTTATGCTGCCATCTATAACTATAGTGGAATGGATGGCAACAGTTGGGTTGTAATTCGCACGCATGTGTCTCTGGCTTTGAAAAAATCCAAGGTAGGGTTGATGACTCCAGGTATCCCAGGTTAGTTTAGATGGTCAAATATTTACATGTCATGATGGCGTATTATCGTACGATTTGTTTTGGTTCCGAGGGAGCTTTATAATCCAGCAAAACAGGTTTTGAAGGTCAAGTTAACGTGAATTGATAGAACTTACGATTCACATGCTTTAGTATTGAAAATGAGTTCAGTGTGTCAGCATTGATTTTTTTTCAAGAGTTATTATATTGTTTGGTGTAATTGACTCAGAGTATATAGGGATTGAAACATTCCTCGTGTGGTGTCCTTTTTAAAGCGGCATTCCTATTGTTAGACGAACAATGTCGTGAAATTTATAGCTATAAATGGAATCTCAAGTACAATATGTTCAAGTATAATAGAAAACGATGGTGTGCAACATTATATTTTATAAATCGAAGTGGGTTTTATAATAAAATCATATGACCATGCATTGAAAATGGTTATGAAATAAAAAAAAAGTAGAAGAGAAAATTCGTGAGATATGCAGTTTGTAGTGTGCAAGCTATTTACTCTAAGGGAAATGGTCCATCGGGAAAGCTCTTAATAGCAGAATTTGATAAAAACGTTCCATTATTCGACTTGGAAGACTTCCATTGTTAGAAATACCTGAATTCAGTTCATGACTCTGAAGATGAAGTTCAATATTTCGTCCAATGGGTGCCTGAGAAGATACCTGATGAGGAAAAATGTATCAGATATCCAAAAGACCTGAACCTTTGCTCCTTCTATCAAAAAGACTGAAAAAGTGGTAAAGCCTTAAGCGAGTCTACTCTTGACTACTGGAAAAAATTACCCAAGAGCCTTTTTAAGGGCTAAAAATTGAGTGACACCCACTAATTTTTTGTTTTGTAGGAGTTATTTTGGGTTGTGTTCGAACTTTTTTGTATTCTATAAGAAGTATTTGGGGTATTGTTAGAACTCTTGTGTTTTGTAGCAAGTATTTTGTGTTCTAAGCTAATTTTTTCATTCTTTTAGAATTTTAGAATTGTGCAAAGTATTTTCGAATTTTGTAAGAAATATTTCTGTTTTGTAGGAATTATTTTGGAGTACGTTTGAATTTTTTGTGGTATTCTAGTAGAAGCATTTGGGATGTTGTTAGATTTTTTTAGCAAGTATTTTGTGTTCTGCACCAAGTACTTTTCATTCTGTTAGAACTATTTTTAGAATTGTTCAGCGTATTTTTGTATTTTGTAAGAGTTATTTCTATTTTGCAGGAATTATTTAGATTATGTATGAACTTTCCGCATTCTATAAGAAGTATTTGGGGTGTTGTTAGAATTTTGTGTTTTGTAACAAGTATATTGGGTTCGGTACTAACTATTTTTAATTCTGTTAGAAGTATTTTAGAATTGAGCAAAGTGTTTTTGAACTTTGTAAGAATTATTTTTTCTTTTGTAGGAATTATTTGGATTATCTTCGAACTGTTTGTATTCCGTAAGAAGTAAATAGAGTGTTGTTAGAATTTGTGTGTTTTGTAGAAAGTATTTTGTGATCAAGACCAACAATTTTTCATTTTGTTAAAATTATTTTAGAATTGTTTAAAGTATTTTTGCATTTTTTAAAGAGTCATTTCTTTTTTTTGTAGAAATTATTTTGATTATATTTGAACTTTTTTGTATTCTATAAGAAGCAGTTGAGATGTTGTTCGAATTCCTGTGTTTTGTAGCAAGTATTTTGTGTTCTGCAACAACTATTTTTCATTCTTTTAGAACTATTTTAGAACTATGTAAAGTATTTTTGTATTTTGTAAGAGTAATTGTTTGTTTTGCAGGAATTATTTTGGATCATGTTTGAATTTTTTTATATTCCATAAGAAGTATGTGGGAGGGTGTTAGAATTTTTGTGACTTGCAATTTTTCATACTGTTAGAATTATTTTAAATTTATGTAAATTAATTTTTATTTGTAATAGTTATTTATGTTTTTTTGGAATTATTTGGATTATGATTGAACTTTTTCTTGTTCTATAAGAATTATTTGGAGTGAGGTTAGAATTTCCGTGTTTTGTAGCAAACATTTTTTTGTGTTCTACGGCAACTATTTTCCATTCTGTTAGAACTATTTAAAATTGTGAAAAGTATTTTTCATATTTTATAAGAATAATTTTTGGTTTTGTAAAAACCTTTTTGGATTATGTTTGAACTTTTTTGTGTTCCATAAGTAGTATATGGGGTGTTGTTAGAAGGTTTGTGTTTTGTAACAAGTAATTTGTTTCTACAGCAAGTATTTTCCACTCTGTTAGAACAATTTTAGAATTACGTAAATTTTTATTTGTATTTTGTAAGAGTTATTTCTGTTTCTTAAGAATTATTTTGAATTATGTTTAAAGTTTTTATATTTTGTAAGAAGTATTTGGGGTGCTGTTAGATTTATTGTGTTTTGTAGCAAGTATTTTATGTTCTGCAGCAGCTAGTTTCATTCCGTTAGAGCTATTTTAGAATTGTGTAAAGTATTTTTGTATTTTGTAGGAGTTATTTTAGTTCTGTAGGAATGGTTTTCGATTATGTTTGAAGTTCTTGTATTCTATAAAAAGTATTTGGTATGTTGTTAGATTTTTGAGTTTTGTAGCAAGTATTTTGTGCACCAACTATTTTTTCGTTCTGTTAGGAGTATTTTAGAATTGTGCAAAGTATTTTTGTATTTGGTAAGAGTTATTTCTGTTTTGAGGAATTGTTAGGATTATGTATGAACTTTTCGGTTTCTATAAGAAGTATATGGAGTTTTGCTAGAATTTTGCGTTTCGTAGCAAGTATTTTTGTGTTCAAGACCAACAATTTTTCATTCTGTTGGAACTATTTCAGAAATGTGTATTTTTATATTTTGTAGGAATATTTTTTGGTTTTGTAGGAATTATTTTGGATTATGTTTGAACTTTTGTGTATTCCATATATATGGGGTATTGTTAGAATTTTGTGTTTTGTAGCAGGTATTTTGTGTTCAAGACCAACAATTTTCCATTCTGTTAGAATTATTTAGAATAATGTAAAGTATTTCTGTATTTGTAAGAGTTATTTCTGTTTTGTAGGATTTATTTTGGATTATGTTTGAACTGTTTGTATCCAATAAGAAGTATTTTGTATGACGTGAGATAAATTTTGTATTTTGTAAGAACAATCTCTGATTTTTCAATGTATTTTGTTTTGTAGGAATTATTTAGGATGTATTTTTAATTGTAAGAATTTTTTCGTTTTGTAAGAATTAATTTTGCTTCGTAAGGAGAATCTCTCATCTAATAGGTTGAATTTTTGTTTTGTAAGAAAATAATTTGTTTTGTAACAAGTATTTTATATTTTGTAAGTAAGAATTTGTGATCTTTTAGGATGTATTTTTGTTTTGTAAGAATCATTTTTGTTTTGTAAAAATTATTGTGTATTTTGTAATAAGAATTTGGGATTTCTAAGGATTTTCGCTGGAGGGTGTCATAGGGGCGGTAAATTTTATCATACTGGCCTCAATTGGCAGGGCTCATTATAACAGACACTATTAAGGGTTTTCATTAAGATTAAACGAGCGATTCAAGTGTACACGGATATTTTTGCAGAGAAATAGCTGAAAATGATTTAGGTATGATGGAGATGCCAGATGGCGTCACAAAATAGCTATTGAGTGTCATAGACTGGGAATTGGCAAGGCAAATTGCAATGTAACAATAAAGTGACAAGTTTCCGGTGTTCAAATAAAAAAAAAAAACACTGGTCATTTTTAATTTATAAAGTCATTCTGTGGGGTAAAGCCTGAAAACCTCTTAAGCGTGATAATGTGTGCCAGAGGGGTGCCATTTAAAAGTTATAGATTACCACGGAGGCAGCCGTATACAAAATCTTGGAATTGGCGGAACTTGGAGTGGAATTGGCTGAATCGTAATTGTGGAATCTGGGGTAGAAGTGGGGAATTCAGAACTGACGCAACAGGAGCTGGATTTGGAGTTGGGCTCGGAGGGGCATAGATAGAGCTGGAGTCGGTTGAACAGAAGTGGAAGCCAGAAAAATCGGAGGTGGAACAGTTGTAACTCGGGGTCAGAAGCGGGGGAAGTGGAATTGGTTATCAGCCTAAAAAAAAAATACCTTGAAATGTCTTAGGAATGATGATGGGTGTGCCGGAGGTTGTCACATGCTAGCCATTGAGTGTCATAGACTGAGAAAAATGGCACAGAAAATTGAAATATAACAATAAACTGGCAAGTTTCCGGTGTTCAAATAAAAACCAGTGGACATTTTAGTTTATAAAGTTATTTTTGTGCGGGAAAAAAACTTGAAAAACCCTTAAGCGTGATAATGTGCGCCAGAGGAGTGCCCTTTACTACAGAGGCAGCCGCACACAAAATCTTAGAGTAGGTGGAACTTGGAGTAGAATTTTCGGAATCGGAAATGTGAAAGGAGGGGTAGAAGGGGGGAATCCGGAACTGACACAACGGAAGCCGGATTTGGTGTTGGGGTCAGAGGGGCACAGCTTGAGCTGGAGTCAGTTGAACCAGGGTGGATGCCAGCTGACTTGGAGTTGGAACCTTATTAATCGGGGACCAGAAACGGGGGAAGTGTAATTGGTTATCAGCTTATTAAGAAAATATCTTGAAATGTCTTAGGAATGATGATGGGGTGGATGATGGGGTTGGGCTGCAAAAACCTGAGCTAATGGATTTAATGCGTGATTTTTAATGGAAAAATGTCTGAAAATGTAATATGAATGATGAGGTGGTGGTAAATGGTGTCAGAGGGGGGAGTAATAGTGTGGCACAGGTTGAGAATTGACATGGTATGTCACGGAGGGTTGGCTTGCAAAACATGATCTAATGGATTTAATTTATCTATTTTATTCAACACAGGAGAAAGCCATAGGCTTGTCACATTAATGCTTGATGTTTATCAAGAAAAGTCTGAAAATGTCCTACGAAGGATAATATATATCATAGGATTGTCACGGGGCAGCTTGTTTTTCGAGTCAACAGATTTTCTTTGGTGTTCAAGCCAAGGGTATGTAATTTTCCTTTATAGGGGTTTTGGACAAGGTGGCTTTAATAATTGACTTTGTGTTCCAACCTATCACTATTTTTAGGAGTTATGGGATGTTCTATTTCTTAGCTTGGGACATGATTCTCTTTTACTAGGTTGCCAGTTGCAGAACTGCTGCAACCTTGGCATAATTTAGGTTTCGTTCTTTACTGTAACCTCCGTATATGACATCACAAGTAAATAAACAGTGCCGTTTTACCAAGTTCATTAGACTCTAAGATTTTATCTTCAATTTTATCGACTATATAGCTGAACTTAGCAATGCTTTGAAAAAGGCAAAAAATTGAAATATTTATTTTTCACAAGCTATCTCTGAAAACAAAAATGACGTGTTACATTTTCATTGTTTGAAAATTTTTCTCTTAATTCGTGGGATTCACAGTTTACTGTTATAGACTAAAATTTAACAGAACCAATACAATAAAAAAGTTCATTGTCAATGGACTTCATTTTCTTGTAATTTGTTTTTGAGAAAATACGAAGCAAATTTTGTCCTAATTTTCAATTTTAAAAAGTTTTAAACGACAGTAACAAGTTGTTAGAAAGAAATCAAAATATACTTAATCGCTCTAGAATGAATGTTATAAGTAATTTGAAAACCCCAGTATTTTACACTGTTGCCGTTATGGGAGTATTATATTACTTAGAAAGGAAGAAGAATGTGTCGGTTCTGGATAACTTTGGTATTGTTGCTGAAAAGTGCATTGGCAGTATAAAAGCATTATTTTCAAAAGTAACTGAGAACAAGAACAAGGAAAATGCAGAGTCTGTCTTAGAAAGTAAATAAAATTCTAAAAGATGACACAATTTATTGATTGTTGAACAGGGGAAAACGTTACTGGGAATATGGAAACGCGCAAATTATATAAGGCAAAAGTAAATCACTTCTCCCTTCGCCATCAGCTACATCAACTACAATAGATGATAAAAAGGAAATCGTCACCCATGAGATTGCGGAAAAAACGTTTAAAACCACCTTTGTTGTAGAAATTGATGTTTGAAGTTTGGATCTGTGATTGTCATAGAGTGGGGGTTGATAAATTCAGTTCTATTTAAAAATGTACCAGTGTTCAATTCAATATGTAAATGTACCAGTGTTCAGGTCTATATATAAGCGTACCAGTGTTGAGTTCTGCATGTAAACATACCATTCTTCACATCTATATGTAAATGAACTACTGTTTAGTTCTATACGTAAAGTTAAATTTTGTATGTGAATGTGCCAGTGTTTAGATATGTTAATGTTCCAGTGTTTAGTTTTACATGTAAATGTTACAGTTTTTCAGTTTTATATGTAAATGCACTAGTGCTCAGTTTTATATGTAAATGTATCAATGTGTAGTTCTATATTTAAATGTAGCTGTGTTTAGTTTCATATGTAGAAGTGCCAGTGTTTAGTTTTATATTCAAATGTATCAATGATCAGTTCTATATGTTAATGCACCAGTTTTCAGTGCAATATGTAAGTGTACCAGTGTTCCGTTCTATACGTAAACGAATCTATGTACGGTATCACTATGTACGGTATGTACGGTATTTACTATATTTTAATATAAAAATTATAAACAGGAAAATTCTATGGCTTTTTCTTATTTGGAATAGTAAGAGACGAACTTCAAAGAATCATACAGCTAACTAATTCCAATATGGGCTATAGTTTATGCTTCATCGGTTTTCAGCCATCTCTAAAGTCTTGATTCCGATTTAACTTAAATAATTCCCGTTTATAATTAAGTAGAACCATCCTTTGTATAATTCTGTATTATATTCTAAACTCTGACTAGGTTGCTAGCTACAGCTGCAACCCGTATATAATTAAAGAGACCGGTACTTAAAATGCATCAATTTCCTATAAAGTGAGCCATTAAACAGCTCTCTAGGATGTCCCAGTGCTCTGCTAGCTGCAAAGAAAAAAATGACAAAAGATGCCGTTGATGCAGAATATGGAAGTTCAAGCAACTTTCCTCGTTTTTCAAGCCAATGGATTTTTTTCGTTATTCTAGGCAAGGAGTTGTAAGTTTCCTATATGAGGGTTTCGGACAAGTTGATTCTAATAGTATACTTTGTGTTTCTATCAGACTCTATTTTTAAGAGTTATGGGCTACTGTATTTCTTAGTATGGGACGTGTTGCTACGTCTGTTACTAGGTTGCTAGCTACCGCTGCAACCCGGATCTCTTACTAGGTTGCTAGCTACTGCTGCGATCCGGACTATAAATTAGAATTCGTTCTTTTAAATAACTTAGTTTGTTTTTTAAAGTGAAATTACAAACAAGTTTGAAGCCTATGGATTTTTTCTTAGTTCGAATAGTAAGAGACGGTCCTCAGTATGGCACTATACCCCAGACAGATACCTTTTCAAAAGATGTCCAATGAAACTTACATAGTCCCCATTTATAATGAACAATATTGATTTTTATTGAAAGTTTTTGCCTCTTTCTAGGTTGCAGCTACCAGCAACCTCGATAATGATTTAGTTTTGTCATAAGTTATATATTATTTTAATATTACAGTTTGAGTTTGTTCTTTATCATAATTCATACTAAGATGCAGTTAGAGTTACAAACATGATCCTTTTTTCTTACTTTTTCTCTTCTATTTTTGCTCACTTTTCGTTATGAGGGTATTGTTGACCTTGACTTTTAAAACTAAATATGCTACATCCTAATGTGTATGGTGGTTTAGTTTTTGTCGAAAATTGCTTTTTATTTTAGTATTTCAGCCATTCTGGGCTAGAGTTCGTTCTCTGCTATAAAATGAAATTTACATAATCCCCATTTAAAATGAGCAATATTGATCCTTTATATAAATATATAAAAAAAAACTTTTTTCACAAAATAAGTTTAAAAAGAATGAAAAGGACTACATTAAACCAAAAATGAAGAAAAATTGAATCAAATAATAATAAAATTGAATCAAAAAACTGAATCAATTTTTGACCACTAATCAGTATTAATAAATAAATGAAACCCAAAACAAACAGAAATTAAAATAAATTACAGAGTCAAACTCAAAACGAGCAGAAATTAATATCAGCAGGGTTCAAAACTCCTATGCTTTCTAAAAGCCAGAATATAATTTGTACTTCACTGAAAAAAAAATCAAATGAATTTACAGAAAAAACGTGCATTGTCAGTTTAGTATACATATGCTGACATTCATTCCTTAAAATCTCAATTAATTTTTGGTTTCTTAAAGTTATAAAATCAAACTCATTTAAATGACCCCTTTAATGGCTGTTTGAGTCATTTTAAAGGCTGTTTGATTTCAAATCACTTTGACTCTTAAAAATGACACTATAACTTCCAATTCCAAACCAAATAAGCCCCATCTGATGTTTATACGATCACCCATTCAATAAAAACCTTGGGGTTTCTTTCAACCCCAGAAGCCTTGTTATATGATATTTAAACTATTTTGAATAGAATGGCTATCTCAAAATTTCTATTAGATGCATTTCGGGACAATACGATGTGTGTCTGTGGGAGGGGGAGGGGGCCTCTGATACCTTTGGCTCTTAAAAAGAGCACAATAGCGTCTGATTACCAATCCAATGCGCTTTCTATAAAACCTTATATGTCCCCAGGGCATAATTTACAACCCTTGCCCTGACGGCTGTGAGGATTTTTTATCCTAATAGACATATTTTCCAGACATTTCAAATGCGTTGAACAGAATGGCTATCTCAAAATTTTGATTGGAAGTGTTTAGAGAAATGAAGAGCGTGGGAAGGGGGGGGGGGAGAAATTCGCCCTCTGATCGCTTTTGACTAATAAAAAAAACACTAGTTCTCTCAATTTCCAATCGAATGAGCCTTTTTTGAAGCTTCTACAATAAAACTTAAACAAAATTATAGAAACCCTATATGCCTCAAGGGTATAACGTACTACCCTTGTACTCAGGGCTGTGGGGAAAGGGGGGTTGTCATCCTCAAAGACATAGTTTCCAGACCTTTTAATTACGTGGAAAACATGGCCATATCAAAATGTTTATCAGAAATGTTTGGGGAAATAATGGGCGTAGGGAGGGGGTATTCTCCCTCTGATTCCTTTTGGCTATTAAAAAAGGCAATAGCCCTCTCAATTTCCAATCGAATGAACCCTTTTTGAAGTTTTTACGACAACACTTTCTATGAAAACCTTATATTTCCCCAGGACAAAACTTACAACCTTAGAGGGTTGTGGTTGGGGGGGGGGGGTTCATACTCAAAGACACAATATCCGAACCCTTCAACTACGTTCAACAAAATGGCTATATCAAAATGTTAATAGGAAGTGTTTGGGGTAATGATGGGCGTGGGGGGGGGGTCATTCGCCCTCCGATAGCTTTAAAAACATAATTTCCGAACCTTTCAACTACGTTGAACAAAATGGCTATCTCAAAATTTTGATTGGATGTGCTTGTGGAAATGGTGGGCGTGAGGGAGGAGGGGGGGGGGGGGTTATTCACCCTCTAATCACTTTCGAGTATTAAAAAGGGCACTGGCCCTTTCAATTTCCAATCAAATGAGGCCTTTTTGAAGTTTCTACGACAACACTTTCGGCAAGAAGCTTACATTCCTTCTAGGCATAATTTACAACCCTTGCCATAAGGGCTGCAGGGGGGTTGTCATCCTCAATGACCTAGTTCTGGAACTAGTTCTGTTGAACGTAGTTCTGTTAAACGTAGCTGAAAGTTTCGGAAGCTTCATCTACGTTCAACAAAATTGCTATCTCAAAGCTTTGATTGGATGTGTTTGGGAAAATGATGGGCGTGAAAGGGGGCTAGTTGCCCTACAATCACTTTCGACTTTTAAAAAGGGCACTAGCCCTTTCAATTTCCAATTGAATATGCCCTTTTTGAAGTTTCTACGACAGCGTTTTCTATAAAAATCTAATAAGCCCCCAAGGCATTACTTACAACCCTTGCTCTAAGGGTTGTGGGTGGAGTGTCATCCTCAAAAACATAATTTCCGGATCTTTGAACTAAGTTGAACAAACGGCTGTCTCAAAATTTTGATTTGGGGAAATGGTGAGATGTGCTTGGGGAAAGATGTGTTGGTGGGTGTGGAAGGGGTGTTAGTTGCCTTCCAATCACTTTCGGCTATTAAAAAAGGCACAAGCCCTTTTAATTTTCAATTGAATGAGCCCTTTTCGATTTTTCTTCGACAACTACTTCGATACAAAGTGCCCTGGTCCAAAAGAAAAAAACTAAAACAAAAATAATTCATTGTGCCAACATCGTTCTTTACTTAGGCAGTGCTATTGTGCCACCTATGAAATTATTCTTTAATAGGTTTCAGCCATCTGAACAGCCTTGATATCGATTAAACTTACATAATTCCCATCTATATTTAACTAGGCCCACTCCTTTATATAATCAAGCCAAGGGACGGTACGTTTCCTATATAGGGGTATTGGACAAGGCAGTTCTAATAGGGTACTTCTTGTTTTGACCTGACTCTAGTTTAAGGAGTTATGGGTTATTATATTTTAGTATTGGACGTGATCGTCTCTTACTAGGTTGCTAGCTACCGCTGCAACCACGATAAGACTGAGGAATAAAGGTGTTTGATAACTCAGGTACTTCTCAATTATTAGGATAAGAGTGGAAATTTGGTCGACATATTCTCTACCCTTCCTAAAACCACGCTGATCTTCTCTTAATACTTTATCTACAGCAGCTCTAAGTCTACAAACTATCATAATACTAAGTAATTTGCTACCTACAGAAACCAGGCTAATGCCTCTATTATTACTCATTCTTGTCACCTTTCTAACACAGAGGTTTAATTAGGTTTTGTTTCTAAAATAGCTTGGCACGTCCCCTTTTTCATAAGCAATATACAGAATCTTCGTAAGTTATCCCTAACCGCAAAACCACCATATTTGAGAAACTCGTTTACAACACTATCAGCACCTTTGACCTGATTATTTTTAATCATTTTGGTACAGTCACTGATACTTCCTCACAAAAACCATCTTCCTTCACATACAAGGCGTTACAGACTTTTTCGTTTTCCTTTATATCTTTTCCTGTAAATCTATCCCGGTTTAGCCCATTCTTAGAATGTTCTACCCATATTTCTCTAACTCTTTCCGTATCACTGATTTTGGCCCCGTTCCTATCTTTAACTTGGACAAGTCCAGATTGAATACTCCCTCTCCATTTATTAACATGCTAGTATATTATTTTACTATTATGCCGTTTCATCCATGGTCTCCACGTCGCAACTCGTTAGTTCATATTTTAATGTTTTCTCCAATTCCTTTACATTCCTCTTATTTTCACATGGTCTGTCACTCAGATAATTCTTGTCAAGCTGTCAAGGCCCTTCTCTCTCTAGTAAACATTAAGCATTTTCAATACTATTCTGAGCTATGTTCCTAATTTTCTTCCCCATCACAAATTATTTTCCTAAAATTATTCCATCCATCTTCCACATTGTCAAATCTTAAACTTTTTCCATCAGCAGCTTCACAAATTATTTTCCTAAAATTATTCCATCTGTCTTCCAGATTGTCAAATTTTAAACTTTCTAGTTTAGTAGTCAACTGTTCCTGGAAAATTTATCTCATCCTTTCATCCTGGAGTCTACCAATATCATAGCTTCCCGGAAGGTAGATACACTTCTGAAATCTTTGCTTTAAATTAACCCTGAACACTACTAGATGATGATCCTTACTTTGAACATCAATAACAGCACTCCTATATATATACCCTAGTATCATGTATCGATCATGCCAGTATTCAATTTGCAATAACATAAACAATAAGATTACCTGTCTTGTCATTTTGTGAATACCAGTATATTGCAAGTATGCTGTTTCGATGACCTAGATACATGTAATATTTTTTTATTTAACTTTTCCTCATTCGACACTTCAAAATTCTTAAGCGGTAATAAAAATAGACTGGACTGTGTTAATTCTGGTAATAAGGATTGACCGCGTCAAATGTAATATTATGCTTTAAAGCTGTGGCGATTAAGATGCGCCAAACGTGGCAATGAAGTCTGGGGCCACAAATGTAACAATATGATTTAAAGCGGTGTACCGATCGCGCCACTCGCTGAAAGCGAGAAAATAAAATGCGTAGCTATAGTAGGTTAGAAATTCTCCAACTATCAATCCGGGAGCGTAACCTCGCTTCCTCGAGTTATCTCCTTGACAATTACCTCTAATTTTATGTAGAAATCAGATTCCTGGGAGCGCTACCAATGGAGACATACGAACTAGTTGCCTGCTGTCTGATTAGATACAGGCATATAAATAAAACAAAACAAATAGAAAGGCAATAGATTTATTGTGACTTACATTTTAGGTGTACAACAGTGCTCACTTCAATTGACGACAAATAGAAGCAGAGATAATAATGACCAAGTCTCTACAATGACTGCATAATAATTCTAACAAAGAATGTTTCTAATAGTTTGAATTGCAATGCCTGAATGCCAATAATAATGATTCTGATCTACGAATGCCTCATCATAATGCCTCCATAATAACTCTGACAAAACGAATGCCAATAATAATAATGAATATAATAATCCCGCGAAAAACACTTTTCATCGCAATATATTCTAAGTCCTGATCATATGCCGTGAGACCTATTTCACGATTGGCTGAAGTCCTGTGGAGGGGGCCGCTACCTTGTAATTATGTTTACCAACTCACTTCATTATGCTCACTGTCTATCCAATAATTTGTTTTAAATATTTCTGATGATTAAACATTATAACTTAAGCTTCCTGTGAACTCTCTGTATCTAGTGATTTTTTTATTACCAAATTTCTTAGCGAAATTCAAAACCGTCTCCCGTGATTAGCGCCGATGTTTGGCTGTAACTAAAAGGCAGTTTTTCTTTTTGCTGATTAAGAACTTTTCTTTTTTGAAACTAGATTTAAACTTAATTAGAGGAAGTCGGAATTATCTTTAGAAAGAAAAAGATTTTATTTTTTTGTATTTTAAATATATCACATTTTACTCACGGTACATATTACCCTTCCCATTATTTAATGACGTCCCGTCATTAGGACTTGCTTGCCCTTGGGTTTCTGAAATATTCGCTATTTTATTTACTATTGGTCCTACGTAGTTTTAATTGACGTTGTATTATTTTATACTTTTATATAAGCTTAATTAGGGGTGCTAAAAAAAATTTCTATTACTTTTCTCATTTTATTATACATCCCTATCTAAAGTTTATCTACCGGACTGAGATTATCTATGGTTCTAGCCTAGCTACTATACTAAAGATTTTTTTTCTGCATCTAACACTGATGACTTTTACATTTCCAACAAGGTTGAGGCTATTCTACTTTTACTATGAGGTTTTTTTTTAAATTCACCTTTTACAAGTTTTTATCCTTTGCTAACTATAGGATAATTGTGCTTCCTATCTACGCTAAACTAAATGAATAGTACGACAACGCTACACATAACTCTATCTGAACATCTAACACTACATATAAGAACGATTTAAAACACACAATAGTATGTTTACCAAGTTCACTTGTAAACATTAGAACACTTTCACTGGGAATGTTTGCTATGTAATATTACTGATAGGATATTGGAATTTTTAAGTTATCGAAGTTATTAAAACGTAACATCTGCAAATTCACACCTATTTCATCACCTTCGTGTCTCTTAGCGTACTCAATCCTTCTGTTGTAAATTATGGTCCTTCTCTCCTTTCGTCTTGGTAAAATTTTTTTAAACACTTACAATATAGTTTCTTCACAGAACAGTTCGAGAATGATTATGTTCATCTTGCACGATATGCTTTCTCTAATTGTCAAATGGGAAATGATACTCCCAGGTACAGGCGTGTGGAATTTTGATATCAGAGTTCATTCTCACCTGCTGTTTTTGGATAGTTCATAGGGTGCCTTATCATTAAGGGGTTGAACACTGGGACTGCGTTCATTTTCTTCGCAGCATATCATTCTTGGGATATTTTAAAGCACATAGAGAATTTAATTCTCGTATAAAACTGTTCGTTTGTGCACTTAGAGATTACAGTTCTCTTATGAAATTGTTCGTGCCTGGCTTGCGTCTATTAACTTTTGCGGTGATTCCTTGGTTAATCACAGGGGAATTGATTTTTGGATTTGGAATGGGTCGACATCAAATTTTAGTGACTCCTTCAACAGATTGTCTTTAACTTGTGGGAGGGGCATATTGTCACTGAGGGGTTAGTCACTGGGGTTAATTTTTGGTTTCTGTAATTCAATGGTTGGTTTCCAGGTCCATTTTTCAGAAATTATCTCGTAACATTTATGGGATAACAGAGATATTAACTTTTCGCATTTGATAGAGTTGATAGGATGGACTCCGAGAAATGGTCGAAAGGGATTCGACGCGTGAATCTGCGACACATAAATAATTTTTGGGATCATCAAATATCATAACTACACAGTCGGATGGTACATGGGTCCATAAGGATTATCAAGGGTGATATTTATGTACATACATCTTGTACCAGTCGATGGGATTCTCAGGATTTATTTGCTTATATAATTCGATAATGCACTGGATACTGAGATTCAAATATAGTGTTACCTGATGCGTAATGTGGTTTGTGGTCGACGAAACAAAGATCAAAAGGTAACTATAATTTTCGTAAACGAAGCTAGGACGAAAATTGCCTGGAGTCTATGGTGAGTAATCTTTGTTGGTTGAGGTACGATGAAAATAGATGCTACTAGGTTGTATCTGCAGTGGACAACTCATTGTAATGATCGATTTCCAATATGTCAATCCACTTCCTGTAATAAAAATAACGAGGCAGAATCACACGTTCTTTAAAACAAGTCGTCATAGTACATAATAAGCTACAAAGCAATATTAAGCAAATGCTAATGTTAATATGTATATATTGTTTTTAACAAAATGGCATTGTTATTTCTTTTATAAGAGATTGCTTCTCTTAACTTTAAGTAATGTCCCTTATTATTTTCCTTGGTATACTTTATTACACACAATTTAACTTAATCTTTCTCAACACTCATTTAATTCTATATTAGATTTAAAATAACCATTTAAATATAAGTTACGCTACATCGTTAAATTTAAGGTCTCAGTTTACAACATATTTCATGCCTTCATTGTTCACACACGTCCGTACTGTTTAAGAAACGCATGTTGCAGCGTCATAGCCACACGGTTTTACGTAAATGACACTTACAATGAGGGAACAAGACATAGCAAAGACGAGTGGAGACCTCTATACCCACTCATTTTCTAATGTCTTCCCTATTTCTTGGCTTAGACGTTCTCATGGGGTTCCGGGTTTAACTTCTGCATTTCAGTCGTTTCCCCGTGTTCTTCCTTTGGGGTTTGCCATCTTAATCTCGGGATTTTTCCATAATTAGAACTCAGTAAGGTTCTCATGGTCAGAGAAATCGCGAATACGAAACATACGGTCAGTAGTATGTCCCACCAAAAATTGTTTGAGAATAATCCGTATCTATTATCTACGTACGTTAATCTCTGGTCCTCATTTGTAAATAGGGGAATCTGGGAGTCTAATGCTTCTCTTATTTTTGTAAGCCTTAATGTCCCTTTAATCTTTTCCATTTTGGACCATATCCAGGTTTTCATTTCCTCATTCTCTATATTGGGAATACTGTACGACAGGTTGATTGCCTTAAAATTGATTATTTTAGGACTTATTGTATTTTCGCTCGTGGTAATTAACGGCTTTCGAACAGTTCACTCTTTAGTTACAAGTCGACATCCTTATTTTATGGTTATCGTACCCACATCTTGTAACAGTAATTCTGTCCTGTAACTTGGATTTATTCTTTCTGTATTATTATAACAAGACAAAGTTCCAACAGTTTCTCTTGGAACAGAAAATAACCAAAGATCATTTCTAAGGTGTATGAATGTTTCTCGTTTGGTACTTCCTATCACGGCTTCTTTCAGCTGGACTGGATACATCGTACTGGAATGGTACGGGTAGGTTTTTTATATTAAAGGAAATTATTCGAATTAATCATATGCAATGTGACTTTGTAATTAGAATTTGTTTTCGGGAACTGATATATGTTGAACAGACGGTATCAGACGGTTTTGATTCATGCGAAGCCATGATATATGTTGAACAAAATTTTTCTACAGCATTTTTATAGTTGTATGATTTTTACTTGTGAGCTAAAAGTTTTTAAATTATTATTCCTTTATGACGCCTATCCATTAAAATCTTTTAATCCTATACTGATTAAGTGTAATTCCGTCTATCAGGTTTTTTAACCGTTCTACCCGATTGTGTCGTTACTTTCTTCTCGACATCTTGCGGTTTTTTCTTTTTCGGTTTTGCTAGGGATATAAGATGGAATTTTTTATATTGTTTTTTAAAAAATTCTTGCCCTTTTACTTTTATTTCTTTCGCGTGCACGGCCGCTGAAGTCGGTTTTGATATCCCTATTTCTTTAACTATCATATGGTCTGATTCGCCGTCAGACTCTTCGGAACTGGTTTCCGATGATTCCGCATAAAGACTTTTAGAGGTGGCACCTCGCATTTTTGAGGTATCGCCTCCCCTTCCTTCGTAAATTTCTACTCCTCTGCAAGTAGAAGGTTTATTCTCTAAGTTCTCGCTTTGAGTTTTCAACTCGGGAGATTTGAAGGATTCTTGAGAGCTTTGAGAGGAATCAAAAGTTTTTGCGGGGCACCTCCACTGCTTAAATGCCATGTCTTCGGGGGGATGGGGCATTCTTTGCACTAGTGTTTCCCTCCATGAAGTCCACTGTTTAGGCTTGACCTTGGTCACAGTTATATCGTGATATTGTCCTTGCTGGTCATCCTTGGGAGTTTGATTCCTAGGCAATGTACTTTGACTCTTTTTTATTGGGAAATTTATTAAATCCATAGCTTCTCGCAGATTTGTTTTAATTGAATCTTTGGGAGAAGTTTTCTCTACAATAATACCCGGAGTTTGTACAGCTCTGTTCAGTTCCTCCTGTAATGACAGGGGCCTCTCTATTGGTGTTGCAGGGGAAACCATAACGTCTGGAAATCTTTTGGGGGGAAAAGGGGTCTAAATTCTATCATGGAAAAATTGGGTTTTTGGAGATATCGTATAATATAATTCTCCTGCGCTCTCTGATGATAAACTATTTGGATCTTTTGGCGTTTTTATTCTTACTGATGTTGGGGATTTTCTCTTGGGAATAACTAGGTTTTTCATAGCTAAAAATTCTTCGAAGTTTTCCTCATCACTCTCATTTTCAAAATAGTCTTGCTTGCAATTAAAGGGTTTTATCTCTGCCAATCTTGATTTAGGGGGCTCATTTTCTGCATCTGACGAATCGGTAGACACAGTACGCTGTACCCATCTTTCTGGAAATTTTGCTCTTTTTGTTCGGCTAACATGTGCCTTGTAAGTTCTTCCACTATCAGGGTTCACTACTTTAAAAGTATAATCGTTATCGTACTTTTGACTATTCTGTACGGTCCAGAATATTTGTTAGAAAGTTTTTTGTCTTCCGTCTTTGCCTCGTTCTTTAGGTAGACGCAATCTCCTATCTTGAAATCTATGCTCCCCTTGACTTTGGGTTGGTTTCTTAGCTCTTGGTTTATTTTACATTTTTCCAACTCTTGCCTAACTATTTTAAAAGTTTTCCTCATCCTACTTATGAATTCTTGTTTGTAATCCTCCGAGTTATTGTAATATTGCCGGGACTCAATAATCTCATCATACGGGATTCTAAAATCACGACCAAAAAGTAAATAAAAAGGGTTGTCTTTGGTTGTTTCTGAATAAGCAGTATTGATTATGTTGGTTAAATAAGGTAAGAATTGATCCCAATCGTTCCTGTTGTCTTTCGTATAAATGCTTAATACATTCGAAAATATTTTATGCCTATTTTCTATTTTACCATTAGCTTGTGGGTGATATGGGGAAGTAACCAATTTCTCTATGTTAAGAAAACTCATTAAGTCTTTTGTTACTTTTGAAACAAAATTGCTTCCGTTGTCACTTAAAACCTTATTTGGGATGCCAAATTTTAAAAATAATTTCGCTAACGCTTTACTTGTGGCGTAAGCGCCTTGATTTTTTAATGTTTTTGCAAAAGTAAATCCGGAAAAGTGATCTATAACTGAAAGAATACAAGTATGGCCTCTGTTGGAAAAAGGTAAGCCTCCACTGGTTCCATATAAATCAAATGAGACAATATCTAAGGGAATCTCGCTACCGGGACTCTTCCCATAGGAGGATTAGGATAAGCTTGGGTTTTTTTCTTAAGTTACACGCTTCGCATGTACTTACAAACTCCTTAAGTTTTGTTATTGCCGACGGCACGTAAAAATATTGTTTTAATTTATAGAAAGTTTTCGCTACTCCTAAACGTCCACCTATATCTGAATGAAAACATTCGAATGCAGGTGTTATTAAGTTTTGGGGTAATACAGGTAATATTGAGGTTTAGTTTCTATTTGCCTCAGCAGTCACGACTCTGCATAGTAATTCTTCATCAAGATCATAGTAAAAATTATCTATCTCTTTTCTAAGAGTTTTGAATTTATCGGGCAACGCATCATCATTCACAAAATAATTAATAAGTGCTAAACACATTTCGTCCTTTTTTTGCTTTCTTTTTATATTTCCTAAAGACAAGGGACAATAGTTATCCTTATTTTCTTTTACTGTGTCTTTGACTTTGTTTTTCTTACATTTATGTTTGCTCTTAGTATTGATAACGTTAACTTCATTTTCCTCGGTGTCCGACGACATATTTTCTGGGTATGTACTCAAAAAGTCACAAGCTGCATTTTGTTTACCTTTTAAGTATTCAAATTCGTAATCTAGGTCTTGGATTTTCATAATCCATCTAGCTAGAATTCCCGTGGGGTTTTTAAATGTGCGCAGGTACTGCAAGCTTTTATGGTCTGATCGTAGTATAAATTTTCTACCGATTAAATAGTGTCTAAATTTGTCCAAGTGGTGGATTATAGATAATAATTCTAAGTTTGTGGCGGAATAACTACTTTCGCCTTTTGATAAAGTTCTACTCGAATAGCATATAACTTTTTCTATTTTTTTTATTGGAAGGTCCTTGTAAAGTGTCAGGGTCTCCTATTGGAATTATTTGGGAAAGAATAGCACCAATTTCTTTTGAACTAGCATCGGTTGTGACCACAAATTGTCCGTTTTCAAAATCAGGCAGCGATAATATTGGTTCAGAAGTGAGTGCCTTTTTGAGACGGTCTAGGAAAGTTTGAGCTTCCTGGGACCAGGTAACATTTTGGGAGTTCCATTTAGTTAATTCCGTGAGGGGTTTCGCAATTTGGGCGTAATTGCGCGCGAATTTTCTAAAGTAGCCAGTAAGGCCTAAAATTCCTCTTAATTCTGTCATAGTTCTTGGGGTTTGAGGTTTTCAACACATTTTATTTTGTCAGGGTCTGGAGATATCTCTCCTTGCGTCACCACTACTCTTAAAAATTTAATTTTAGGTTGAAATAAATTTACTTTTTCAGGCCGGCATTTTAAATTGCCCTGTCTGAGTTTCTCGAACATATTAGCTAATGTTGCTAAGTGTTGTTCAGCGTTTTCTCCCACGCATAAGAGATCATCAACAAAATGAATGCTATTCTTTAATCCTCTTAACAGGTGTAATAAGGGTCTACATAGCGTGCTTGAACTTGTCTTAAGTCCAAAAGGTACTCTTAAGTATTCATAAGAACCACATTCAGTCGTACAAAACGCAGTTTTATAGACATCTTTTTCGGCTAACTTCACTTGGTGGTGGCTTTGGGTAAGGACCAAAGAAGTAAAAATTTTGTTTTTGCTTGAGATAGAGTAAAGGATATCATCTATTCTTGGTAAAGGAAATTTATCGCTAACTACTTGTTTGTTAAGGGCTCTATAATCTACAACAAGTCTAAGATCACCATTCTTTTTTGGTACCAGGACCACTGTTGCAGAATACGGGCGTATACTGGGGCGTATAATTTCATTTTTTTTTCTGATTCGTGAATTTTATTTTTAACCACTCTTTGTGCTTATACGGCACACGATATGGCTGTTTTGCTACAGGATTACCAGTCGTTAAAATTGAATGTTCATAAAATGGTATCAGTCCGATGTCATCTTCAGATGCGGAAAATACATCTTTAAAATTCCATAGTAATTCACATAATTTTTTTTTAAGATCTAAGTCCGTAATATGATCCACATTAAATTTGTTTAAGAATTGCGATTTAGTTAGAGGGTATTTGGTAATTGAGGTTTTAATGCCATTTACTAGGTTTCTTTTGGAATTTTCCCATCTATCTAAATCGTTTTGCAAGATAACTTGGATTTGCACTAAACACAACCCCTTTTTTATTGTAATTGTATCATTTTCGTGGTTATTAGTTACCCAAATAAATCTTTCTTCTTTGTCGTAAGATATAATATGTTCCTCGCATAACATATTTTCAGGAATTTCATTTGACGGGATCGCAAACCATATTTCAGATTTACTATCTACTGGTTCAATCATCTGTGATATTTGAATTCTTTGCATCGTTTTGGGAGGGATTTTTGTTTTCTGTATCGCGAATCCATAATATTTATCTTCACTATTATTGTCTATTAGATTCATACTGGTGCTATGCTGCGTCATTGCGGCATCTTGCAGAGTCACATTGGGTTTTACTATATTTTTCTATAATTCCGCTATTTTCTTGATTTCGTTTGACCTGTACTGTCGCATATCTCCTATTTTTATTTTTGCAGATTCCATACACTTATTATTTAAATTTACTTCATTTCTGCAATGTCTCTCAGAATAATTGAACAAATTTCTGATTATGCCATGTCCTCCTTACGAGACATGAGGTTCAAAAGATTGAGACATTATACCGCCAGAAATTTTATTTACTGTTGCGTTCTCTTCGTAACCTCTGTTACAATTTCTTAAGGTAGAAATTCCTTCTCTTACCTTAGCCGGGTAGACAAGCCTTTCGTTTGCCACGTCTAATAGTACTCTATTATATCTTAAAAAAATTTGCGCCGATAATGGCTTCATACGGAAAGTTATCGCATATTGTAAAATTTGTCGGAAAAAATCTATTATCCCTTTTTACGTCTAGGCAAATTGAACCTCTTGCATCCAATTTATGCCCTGTCACGCTAGTTAAATTGGTTCCTCTGTCACCTAATATGCGGAGGCAACATATTAAATACGCATGAGTTTATGATACTAATCGTTGCACCAGAGTCAATCAAAGCTTTAAAGTAAACATTTGCTACACAAAAATCATTAAATATAGGTAACTTGTTATTACTCTCACTACAAGACGGTACTACTATCGGTTTGGACCTATAAAATATTCCAGGCACCCTCTGTGTCCAATTTATTCTTCTCAGGGGCATGACACGTTTCCCCGTGCCTGCAGTAGAGATTCAGACTTGTGAGATTCCGTAGGCATATCTAATTGATTTACATTTGTTTGTCGATTTTGCCAGGTATTATTACAATAGTTCGGATTTCTTGCGCCAGTGCCGGGTGCTGGCGTCAACTGCAAATGCCGTTGGCTTGAAAAGTTTTCATTTCCCGTCGGCCAATTAACTATTTGCCGTCGGCTAGAAAAATTTTCATTTCCCGTCGGCAAATTTTAGTGATTTATATATACCATTCTCGCATTATATTGGCTTTGGCGAGTATTTGGGTTTTCAAATCGGTAATTGTTTTGTCTATTGGGGGGATGATTGTACAAATTTGGTTGGTACGCGTTGTAAGGTGCTGATTGGCGCAATCTTCCCTGGCTATAGCCTAGTGCACCACTGGCGCTAAAATTTGTTCTGCCGAACAAATGGTTGCCGTAATTTTGCGTTTCACCAACGGTGATCCTTGGTGTGCGAATGGGGACATAACGGCACTCTCTCGCGATATGCCCAGGTCGATTAAAAATATAGCATCTTATTATTGTCGGGTTATTTTCATAAATAACTTGTTTGACGGGCTGAAAACGTACTGTTTTCAGCCTAGCGGGTTCTTGCGTTCTATTTCTTTGTGGCACTGGGGAGTTATCCCTTTAAAAGAAGTTGGGAGACGCCTGATCGCCCTTGAAGGTCAGGTTTGCGTTTGTTTCTCCTAGGCTGTTTATTTTTGTTTTACTGTGATTTGCCTCCATCGTATCGACTTCGATCATTCGACCTACCTCCTGAACTGCAAGATCTAACGTCTGAATATTTTTGGATATTACCATTCTATATAGTTTTGGGGGTAGCCCTTGCAAAAAGGTATTTAGTATGACTTTTTCATACAGTTCTCCTGAACCTTTTTCGTATTTTGCTTCTACTGAAATCCGTATATTATCAAGATATTCTCTTACGTTTTGTGAATGGTCAAAGCATACCATTCCGTGTATTAATTTATTTATGGAACTAGTTTCGATAAATATATCTTTAAATGCCGTTAACAATTTGTCCACCGTACTTATTGGCAAGCTAGCGTCATCACCTATGGTATGTTCAATTTGCTTTAGGAAGGTTAAGGCTTGCCCTTTTAATCTTAATAGGAGCATGCCGACTAACGTTTCTAGCTCTGTTTTTGTTAATTCTACAAACTGGGCCAATTGGATATTAAATTCGTCGATATCTGTTTGTCCATCGTATTGTGGAATAGATTTTGCTATCTCTACATTCTTCGCGACCAACTTTTGCGCCATTAATAGTTCGCTGAATTCTTCTGACATTTCTGGTTTTAAATTAAATCAAAATAAATTTATTTTTTCCCTTAGCCTATTTTGGGGGAGGCTAGTATCTCCTATGAGATATTTTAAAAGGGTTTCCTATTATAGCTTAGCGATTATAGGCCTAATTACTTTTTCTTATATGTCTGTATCTCTCCAATGATTAAATTTAAATTACAAAGTTTATAGCATAACTAGTTCGCATTTTTTCCTCCAATTTCCGACCGTGCCATATGTAGCGATAATAAAAATAGACTGGACTGTGTTAAGTGTGGTAATAAAGATTGACCGCGTCAAATATAATATTATGCTTTAAAGCTGTGGCGATTAAGATGTGCCAAACGTGGCAATGAAGTATGGGGCCACAAATGTAATAATATGATTTTAGCGGTGTACCGATCGCACCACTCGCTGAAAGCGAGAAAATAAAATGCGTAGCTATAGTAGGTTAGAAATTCTCTAACTATCAATCCGGGAGCGTAACCTCGCTTCCTCGAGTTATCTCCATGACAATTACCTCTAATGTTATGTAGAAATCAGATTCCTGGGAGCGCTACCAATGGAGACATACGAACTAGTTACCTGCTGTGTGATTAGATATAGGCATATAAATAAAACAACACAAATAGAAAGGCAATAGATTTATTGTGACTTACATTTTAGGTGTACAACAGTGCTCACTTCAATTGACGACAAATAGAAGCAGAGATAATAATGACCAAGTCTCTACAATGACTGCATAATAATTCTGACAAAGAATGTTTCTAATAGTTTGAATTGCAATGCCTGAATGCCGATAATAATGATTCTGATCTACGAATGCCTCATCATAATGCCTCCATAATAACTCTGACAAAAAGAATGCCAATAATAATAATGAATATAATAATCCTGCGAAAAACACTTTTCATCGCCATATATCCTAAGTCCTGATCATGTTCCGTGAGAACTATTTCACGATTGGCCCAAGTCCTGTGGAGGGGGCCGCTACCTTATAATTATGTTTACCAACTCACTTCATTATGCTCACTGTCTATCCAATAATTTGTTTTAAATATTTCTGATGATTAAACATTATAACTTAATCTTCCTGTGAACTCTCTGTATCTAGTAATTTTTTTATTACCAAATATCTTAGCGAAATTCAAAACCGTCTCCCGTGATTAGCGCCGAGGTTTGGCTGAAACTAAAAGGCAGTTTTTCTTTTTGCTGATTAAGAACTTTTCTTTTTTGAAACTAGATTTAAACTTAATTAGAGGAAGTCGGAATTATCTTTAGAAAGAAAAAGATTTTTATTTTTTTGTATTTTAAATATGTCACATTTTACTCACGGTACAATTCTTCCTCCATCTGCCCCCCCCCCCGCAATACTATTCAAAAAATTTAACTTGATCCCAAAATTCATTCCTCAGATATTTTAAATCACATATTTTTAAAACTTGGGCGTGCATGCTGTCTTTTGCTGTACTCAGGTTTGATTTTGTGTTTTATGATACACACCCTTGGGGAACTCTGGAAATCGTAGTGTAGCAAATGATTCCTAAGAATCCCAAGCTGTTTGGACTACGGAGACCAAACACGCCCATCTTTTCTGCTAAAACCTATCTTTGAAAAATGTGTAATTTATAAAATTTAGAGCCATTGCTCCTAGGGCTGCGATGTTCATGTTAAACCAAGGCATGCTTATTAGATCTTTCAACTATTTTGAGCAAAATAGGTATCTTAAATCTTCATCCAATACCATAAGAGACTATGAGGGTACCCCTGAGCAGAAAGGAGCACGGAAGGGGGACTGGCTGCCCTCGAGACACTCTCGACCATGAAAAAGGGCACTTCAGTTTTCAATTTTTGATTGAATGAACCCCCTCCTAAATTTTTATGGCCACCTTTTCATGCGAAGTGGTTCAAAAAAGGATAATACTTGGGAGGCACCTGACCATTTCCTATGGCAATGTAAATGAATCTCTAAAACCTACCCTTTTCAATAATTGCAATTACGAAGTATTTACTAAGTCTGAATTGCAATCAGAACTTATTATTTTAAGAAATTTTTCTGAGTTTTCCAAACTCAGAAACATATCGATGAAAGCACTTTATCTTGACAAAAGTTATTTGAGCTGTCGAATTACATCTTGGAAACCTCTCTTTATAAAATTGCAATATTACACATTCTCCCTGATAAAGTTTTTTGAATTTTTTTATCCAAAACTTTTGTCCTTGTCGTACATGGAGATGTAATTTTCAATGGAATTTCACAGCTATTTATAGAGTAATGCGTCAGCAGGAGGAGGGTGTGAATGCAAATTGAGTATCAGAAACCTCTTCGGAAAACCTAAGTGGCACCGATCTTCACGTTGCGTCATCGATTCCTATCTTCGTGCTTGCATAGAGGAAGAGTGACGAACTTCCACAGTTTAAGGATATATACAGTAGCAACCAGGGCTATGCTCTCCATTAAAATAATGTGACACAGATCTAAAACCACACAAGATTCATACTCCGCCTTCGCGCACGCGCGATTCCGATGTACACATCAGGATAAGCCTGTGAAAAACCTGTTTCTTGTTTTGATTCACGACTCAATTAGCAGACACAATTAAACTATAGGCACTAGATTGTGACGACATGGCTAAGAGTCTTTATGCGCGGTACGAAATGTGTGTCATGTTTGGAAAAAGAAGTTGCTACTGGCATATCCTTAAACTGTGGGAACTTCATATCCTTGCTGATGTTCCTGAAGGACCAAATAGATGCGTCTTAATTTAAAGTTCTTTTCTTTTTCCTGTCAGTAAAAGTATCAAAATGAAGGGCCAAGGGGGGGGGGGTCTTGCTCATATATAGCACAAATCCTATGTTCGCGTATAAATGTTAAATTTGGATTGTCTATTATTTAACTTGGATCCGCATTTAAATCGCATTCGTTAATGTTTTGAATATAACGAAGGACACCACCTCATTCAACTCGCTCTGTACCTCCCTTTACTTTCTTCACTGGTGTTGAGATTTTGCATAAAATTCTTCTAAAACGGTAATTACCCCGAGATAAGTACATCCCTTAAATAAAATACCGATGATACTTACAAAATTCCCATTTACAGTATCGATCCTTTATGTAAAGGTAGGTAGCTACCACTGCAACCCGTATTCCAAACAGGAAAAAGCCTATGACTTTTTTTGTTGGAATAGTAATACGCGATCCTCAGTATGGCATCATACTTCAGATAAGCAACATTTCAAAAGATGCTTGTACTATCTTATTTTTTAGTCACTATGCCATGTAATTTTTCCTTTACTAGGTTTCAGCTATATCAGTTGAAACTTACTTAATAATTTATATCGATCCATTATGTATGTCTTATATTATCTTGTCGAAAGATAAGCGCGTATACATATTGCATTTACCTATTACTTCATTAATAGCTACTACCTACGATTACGACGTCATTTATCAAGACTGGTCATAAAAATGCAGTTTTTAGTGGAAGATTCTATTTCAAAATTTACAAATGGCAGTAGATCTAGTAATTTCCTTTAAAATGAGCCATTGAACAACTCTCTAGTCTACGATGTTCCAGGGCCAAGCTATCTTGCACAAACTCGTACAAAAATGATTTTCGTATTTTTCCCATGACCACGCTACCTTTTCTGTGACGAAATAAATAAGAGTTCCAAATAGGGACAGGTCCATTTATTTTGACAGTAAAACAAAAATATAAAACAAAGGCTCTAAATATCTCTACTGATGATGATGACCGATTGCTTCATCGAAATATTTAAAGCTTTTGTTTTATATTTTGCTTCACTGTCTTATAAAAGGACCTGTCCCTATTTGCAACTCTTATTTATTTCGTCAAAAATGATTATATTTAAAAAAAAATTTTTTTTTAGTTACAAAAGTTTTTAACCCACATCAATTTTCTTTAAAATGAGCCATTAAACAGCTCTCTAAGATGTTCGAGTGTCAAGCTTCCTGAGAAGGAAAAGAAAAGAAGATGCCGTATATGCAGAATATCGTAGTTCAAGCAACTTATCTTTTTTTTGTCTAGCCAATGGACGCTAAGTTTTCTATATAGAGGTACAAAAGATTTTAACCACATCAATTTTCTTTAAAATGAGCCATTAAAGAGCTCTCTACGATGTTTGCCAAGCTTTCTGAGGTTCAAAAAGAAAACAAAGATGACGTAAATGCAGAACATCGTAGTTCAAGCAACTTATCTTATTTTTCAAGCCAATAAATTTTCCTCATTGTTCAAGCCAAGGGACGGTAAGCTTTCTATATAGTGGGCTCAGACAAGGCGGTTCTAATAGTGTACTTCTGGTTTTGCTCTGACACTATTTTCAGGATTTATGGGCTATTACATTTCTTAATATTGGACGTGATCGTCGCTTTACTAGGTTTCTAGCTACCACTGCAACCCAGATACTGTGAAATTAGAGACAGAAAAAAGCCTATGCCTTTTATTGATTGGAATAGTAATAGACGACCTGGCTACAACCTACGATTATGATGTCATTGATGAATCTTGTACATGAAAAACGCAGTTTTTCGTAAAAAATTTATTATATTTTAAAAATTACTTTTTTAAATTGCATAGGGTTATTAACATCAATTTTCTTTAAAATAAGTCATTAAACAGTTCTGTACGATGTTTCAGTGTCAATCTATCTGAAGAGGGAAAAAAAATCAAATTTTAATTTAATATTTCAGTGAGGGGGAGGCGAGGAACCGACATTGTCCTCAGGTGCTGAAAACCCTTGCTACGCCTCTGCACATGGATAAACTGTCAGAGATGGAAAAAGTAATACAATATTTTGTTTCGCTTCAGTATCAGTTTACATGTCAACCCCATGCTTTTTCTTAGCCCTTCATTCGCACTAAGTATACTAAATTTCAAGTAAAGATTACCCCAATTAACTTGAAATAATTTCTTCAAACTTCTCTTTTTAGTGTTCGTCCCTTTCCTCTCTTGAAGTGGAAACATCACAAATAAGAAATGTCACATGTTAAAGAGCAATAAATCTGATGTTTTGCTTTTTGATTTTATTCCTAGTTAAACTTTTTATATTGCTTTTTATATTATAAGCCTCCAATTACCTTTTTTACAAGTTTGTTTTATTTCAGTGTTGGTCTTTAACATGGAAAATGGTGTAGCTCGGGGGGAGGGGGGAGGGTGAGCTCTACCCAGGCCCAGTCTCTGAGAGGGCTACAAACTGAAGTTTTTTCTTGTTTATTTATATTAACTGTCAATCTGTCAGACATGGAAAAAGTAATACAATATTTTGTATCGCTTCAGTATTAGTTTAAATGTAAACCTCATGTGTTTTCTTAGCCCTTCATTGGCGCTAATTATATTAAATTCCAAGTAAAGGTTACCCCAATGAACTTGAAATAATTTCTACACGCTTCACTTTCTAGTGTTAAAGTTTTTATATTGCTCTATTCTTTCAGTTTTTCTATCATACTTTATGTTGTGTTCATCCTCCTGTTATCTATACTTTTGATCTCTTACATTCTCCTTTCTTTTAGACTATTGTAATAATCAAAATACGAGATAAGACGCTTCCTAATAGAAAATTATGATGCAAGATGCTTAAATTTAGTTAGCACTCAAAGCGCCACGCAATTTCTGATCTTTTTTTGTCTCTGTCTTAGCTTTTACGGAAATACTGCTGAAGAATCAGTATGTATACAGTTCGTTCATAATTCTATTAGGGAAACTTGAATAATTTTGAAATCTCGAGACAGGCTAATTTATCCTCATACTAAAATCACTTTATTTATTACTAATGCTCTTAGCAGTTCTGATTTTTTTTGTATTTTTTAGGGTAGCTTCGGTTTGGTATGCATAAAAAAATTCTACTTTAATTATAGGATTTTTTTTTTATAATAACTACTTTAGAGTTAACATAAAAAAAAAATCATATCTTAATATAAATACCGTTAAAAGTTTGTTTTAGAACATTTTATAACTTTAATCTTTATGTTAAGAAATTCAGGAAATGAAGGTTTTTGATCAGTAAATATAAATTACTCTTCTGAAAAGCGTATATTATTGATCAAAACGTTGAGGGACTGACCTTGAGATTTTTGATGTACCAATAAACATTATTCATGAATGAATAAGCTGTGTTGCATTTTGAAATATTTAACCTAAAAAAAAACAAAGTTTTTCTAAGGGAAGTAAACAGTGAAGTTGAAACTTAAAACGGACAAAACTTATTGCTGCACATACTTTGATAAATTTGTGCAAATAAGCCAACTGATAATATTTCACTATGTTTGTATGATTGTAGAGAACTAGCGCTTTACTGAAAACACAAAATAATTTAGGGATTTTGGTATGGTATACACAAACTGATTAAGGACTCTTTTTGGAAGAATAATGCATTTTAGGATTGTTGCTTTTTTTATTTATTTGTTTTTGTGTAATTTGGTATGACTTTTGCACAATGAGCTCAGTCCAATGACTGAATCTCGTTTTTGCTCTGAAAAGAATAGTTCATGATTAGTTTGTATACAAGTCCGGTGCAAAGCCATTAGGACTATTGACTAGCTTTAGCATTCAGATCGTAGCTTGAAATATTCCGTTGTATAGAGAGAAATGACAGGATTTCCGGAGTTCGTATTAGGGGTTTATTTGTTCTTCATTTCGAGTAACACTAAAGCGTGTTTTTAACAACTTAAAATTATATACTACTCACTATGGTTGTTATAGCTGTTGAGACCAAAATGTTACAAGATAAATCAATCCATGATGTAATGTTTCGCTACTTTGTGGCTATTAAAATTATATTTATTTTATGCTTAAGTTTTAAAATAGTTTTAATTGTACACTAGAAATCAGTGACATCATAGCTGGTATAAGGCTATGAAAAGCGTTATAGATTAGTGTTTTTGTCAGGCTATGAACTCACTTTTGACTCCTAAACCAGTATTCTTGTTTTTTTTTGTACTGGCTTTTGGGTGTTTTCAGGAAAGCGCTAGTTTTCTATAATCATACAGACATAGGGAAATATTATCATTTCATCTATTTGCGCTAGTTTTATCGATATATTTCAAAATTACTGTGAAACAATAATTATTTTCGGTTTAAGTCTCAAACCTGAATACACATACAAAACTCCACCAACTAATTTGAGATTAAATGATCGTTAACTAATACAAAGATAACTAAACCTAGAAAGATTTCGAAGTGTGAGAGGCTCTATCCTAGAAACAGGGATTCTCACACTTAAGAAATCCTAGTCAGCCTCTCTCCCTAAAATACGTTGACTGAACTAGAGCGTAGTTCTAACGATGCGAATTTCTGGTATCCTCCAATTCAAAACAAGAGATTATATTAATTTTGCTATTTACCTCGCACGAGCCTCTGTTATTGGCAAACTTCGTATATTAAAGGTGCTAGGCTCTATTACCGGACGGTTCTGCAGATTTGGGAAAGATTAATAACAAAATTAATGTCTGTAACTCCTCTTTATTTTATTGCTTGAAAGTAAATGTTTTCGAGGAAGACGTTTTTCCAATAAAAGTAAAGTGCAGTATTAAAACTTAAAACAAAAAAGGGTTCATGCAACAAGTCAAGCTTAGAACAAACTGTGATTACTTTAATTTAATTATTAGACCTAAACAAACAGAAATCAACTGATCAATTAAGTCAAGCTTCTACCGTACGAAAACTCCTGAATTGTTTTGTGTTTTCAGTAAAGCGCTAGTTTTCTATAATCATACAAAAATAGGGAAAAACTATCAGTTGGTTTATTTGCACAAGTCTTATCGATGTATGTTAAATAGAATGTGAAGCAATAATTTTTGTTAGTTTTAAGTTTCAACTTCACTCTTTACTTCCCTTAGAAAAACTTCGTTTTTTGTTTAGATTAAATATATCCAAATGCAGCACAGCATATTTATTCATTAATAATGTTTATTGGTAAATCAAAAATCACAACCTCAAAATTTTGATCAATAATATACGCTTTTCAGAAGAATAATTTATGTTTACTGATCGTACACATTCACAAGCCGAATTTTTTGACATAAAGATTAGAATTAAAAATGTTCCAAAATGTACTTTTAACGCTGTTTATGCTAAATACAAAATTCAATTTGTTTATTTTAACTTAAAGGTAGTTATTATAAAATCAAAATTATATAATTAAAGTTATGATTTTTTTATGCGTACCAAAGCTAACATAAAAAAAAACAAAAAAAAAATCAGAACACCAAAGAGCCTTATTATAAATAAAGTGACTTTTGATATGAGGATAAATTAGCCTTTCTTTATAGATATCAAAATTATACAAGTTTCCCTAATAGAATTATAAACGACAGTATATTTCTTCAACAGTATTTTCGTAAAAGCTAAGAGAGAGACAAAAAAAAGGTCTGAAATTGGGTGGCGCTTGCAGTGCTACCTAGATTCCAGCATCTTGCATTATAAATTTCTGTCAGGAAGGGTACTGTTTCGCATATTGATTATTACAATAGTATAAAAGAAAGCAGAATGTACGAGATCAAAAGTATAGCTAACGGGAGGATGAACACAAAATATAAGAAGAAGGTAAACGGAAAGAATAGAAAATATGGAAAAGGCAGTAGAATTACAAATAAAATCAAAAAGAAAAACATAAGATTTGTTGCTCCTTGGTATGTGACATTTCTTATTTGTGATGTTTCCACTTCAAGAGAGGAGAGGGGTGAACACTAGAAAGAGAAGCGTGTAGAAATTATTTCAAGTTCATTGGGGTAACTATACTTGGAATTTAATATAATTAGCGCCAATGAAGGGCTAAGAAAACACATGAGGTTTACATTTAAACTAATACTGAAGCGAAATAAAATTTTGTATTACTTTTTCCATATCTGAAAATTTTTCCATGTGCAGAGTGCAGAGGCCAGGGTTTTCAGCACCTGAGGGCAATGTGGGTTCCTGCCCCCCCCCCCCCATCATCACTACCAAAATATAAATAAACAGGAAAAACTTGAGTTTGTAGCCTTTTCAGAGACTGGGCCTGGGTAGAGGTCATCCCCCCCCCGAGCTAAACCATTTCCATTTGAAAGACCAACTTTGAAATAAAACAAGCCTGTTAATAAAAGTATTTGGAGGTTTCAACTAAAAACGGAAACCCTGAACTTCAATACTTTAATCTTAAAACTAAGGCGGTATCGTACTCCTAGTTAAAATGAATTAATTTGACACAGTTTGCCTACCACAATTTTATACACTGAATGTATCTACCAAGGGATAAATTCAGTGCATAAAACAACGATTTTGAATCGTTGTTTCAAAAGACCTCAAACCGCTCATATGCAACTTACTAACACATAAGAAGATGAAAGTCAGTTTCATTCATAAGCAAATCACAAAAAACAAAAAGGAACTACTGAGAAATAGAGAATAACAAACGAACCCAAAGTTTCACGGTTATAGCAGTAGCTCCAACCTAGAAAAGACTGGACCGCGCCCCATAGTAACCAAAAGTTGAAAACATGTTGTGAAAAAACGTCAAGCGAGTAAAATTGTCATTTGCTGCTGCTATAGGAATTACAACTATAATTTCAATTGATCTTAATAGTAAAATGTTACTGCTAAAGTAAATTTGTAGAAATTTTTGAAAACAGCTTGTAACTACTCAAAAATGGCATTTAAATGAAATGAAAAGCGTACCATAGAAATCACCGCAGTCGAAATCTTCTTGTAGCACAATTGCAGCCCCCCAACTTGAACAATAAGGACAATCACTTTTTGCATCGAAAGCGTTGATTATGTCATTTTTGCCTTCTTATTTTTCTCTGTCGTTAGTAGTGAACTGGAACATAACGAAGCGCTATTTAAGGGCCCATTAAATAGCTAATTCATATATCTACTTGCATGCTAAAAATTTGACTTAACACCATCATAAGCTGCCACCTGTCGCCCAAAAATTACACTTTTGATGCCATTTCTAGAGTAGAAAGGCTGGGAAGCATGAAAAGGATATCATAATATTTCCATGGTCGAAAATCCTATACCAAAGGATCACCATTCTCCGTAGTGTATATTCCCCTTACACCCCCCTTATAAAGTTTGAAATTCGTCTTCTAAGTACCAGAACTAAACTTGTTCCTGTGGCTAAGCTAGCTCTACGCTAGTAGGGTCAATGCGCCAAAAATTAGGGGTAGATATTATTTTTGATATCCTGAGGGGCAAATTTATTGTTCTGTCAAATGAAAATGCCAAATATGGGCATTTCCAATGAAAATACTCAATCTAGGTAGCAGGGAAACAACAGGGGTGAGGCACCTCCTGACCTCCCCCCCTCAATTGATGCAACTGGAACTTAAGGGTAACTGCAACATCGTCAAAAGATGTTTAACGCCTCAATTCAAAGCTCTTGATCATACCAAAGTGATTTTTGTGTATTCATAGTTAAAAAGAGCATAAAAAAGCTCCATCGAGCGGTGACAGAACTTTGAGTTCTAGGTTATGTTATTGTCATGAATTTCTATTATGTAATAAACTACTGTCTGGGGAAGGCAAAAAGTATGACACAAACCGTAAGAAGCAGGAATCGGTGGTATAGCGGTTAAAACACTTCGTTGCAGCTGTGTTAACCTATTTTCAAATATTGAATAGGAGAATTTTTTTTTAAATGGGTATTCTCTTTCTAGAGCTCATGTGTTTCTAATGATTATTTCTCTTAAAATTTTTAAGTCCAAGAAGCAAGAATAATGAAAGTATAACTTATGATAAGAAATCCCAAATTTTTAAAGCATTACGTCAGAAAGATTAAAAAAAAGGTAAAGAATACGGTATTGGATCTTACAGTCCCTAACAGCGATACTGAACCCTGTTTCATGGCTCTTCACCCAGGAATCGCAATAAGGGGTTGGGGCCAGCCATCTTGTGCTTTTGCAAACGCTTTCTGTTTACCTTCCCCAAGTTTCTTCAAGCACCCATATAGAGCTGGGTCAGCTCTGGCTGAGCTTACAGAGTCACGCCACTGATGACGGCAGAAAGATTGCATTAACAACAGCACAAATTTCGGTAAAATATATTAAAGACACGTCTTAAATTCTTCTAATGTCCTTCAGATTTCTAAAATCAGTATTTGTTCAAATAGAATGCTATTTCATAATCAATTAAATTTTTATCTACTCCTCCTCAGAGTTCCCAAGGATAATACTATTCACAGATTCTTTATGTTACAAATTTCAGATTTTTCAAGGGAGCATTAAAGAGAGATGCATAGTTAAACTTATATCTACTGCCCTATTTTAGCAAAAACTTACGTTTACTTCTATAGTTTCTTTGCCTAGATGGGAAAAAAGATCTTTTTATGAGGGCTATTTTCTATATTTCAAAAACCCAAAAACGTACAAAAATAAATAAGAAGAAAATCAAAGTTCTTCTGATGAAAGTAGATTGAAGTTAAAAGTTAAAACGAACGAAAATTATTGCTTCGCAATCAATGCTGTATGTTTTTGAAAAACTGTTTCAGAAAAACTGGCTCGTAATATTTCCTAATATTTGTACAATTTTGAAAAACTAGAGCTTTACTGAATACTCACGTTGCATGTGTTTGTTAAAGAGCTAAATTTTGAAGTAAATCCATTTATTTCATGGCCTCTAAAAGACTGCTGGAAGCTTAATAAATTAATCTTTTATTTTCTGCAGGCCAATTAAGAATTTTTCTGCTTCTAAACCTGTTTTGTTGTGTAAGTTTTGTGTTTTCAGTAAAGCACCATAGTCCAGTAAATGTACGGGAAAAATCGACGATCTGGGACAAAATTGCAATATAAATGATTTTTACACCATTTTGTAGAGAATAAATTCTATACAACATAATAAAAGTCCCCAAGAATCCCCTTGGCGGAACAGGGTGAAGAACGGGGGGAAAGGAGAAAATCCAGGGGAAAACTCGAAAATCTATGACCGGAAGTATTTGATGCTGAGAATAGCATTCCTGATGCTCTTGGGTTCAAAAAGATGGACTATGCGTTTTTTTTTTTATTGCTGTTTAATAAGTCGTTCCCTCGTTTCATAATTCTATTGCATCAGAGAAAATTATGATGCAAGATGCTTAAATTTAGTTAGCACTCAAAGCGCCACGCAATTTCTGATCTTTTTTTGTCTCTGTCAAAGCTTTTACGGAAATACTGCTGAAAAATCAGTATGTATACAGTTCGTTCATAATTCTATTAGGGAAACTTGAATAATTTTGAAATCTCGAAAGACAGGCTAATTTATCCTCATACTAAAATCACTTTATTTATTACTAATGCTCTTAGCTGTTCTGATTTTTTTGGTATTTTTTAGGGTAGCTTCGGTTTGGTATGCATAAAAAAATTCTACTTTAATTATAGGATTTGTTTTTATAATAACTACTTTAGAGTTAACATAAAAAAAAAAATCATATCTTAATATAAATACCGTTAAAAGTTTGTTTTAGAACATTTTATAACTTTAATCTTTATGTTAAGAAATTCAGGAAATGAAGGTTTTTGATCAGTAAATATAAATTATTCTTCTGAAAAGCGTATATTATTGATCAAAACGTTGAGGGACTGACCTTGAGATTTTTGATGTACCAATAAACATTATTCATGAATGAATAAGCTGTGTTGCATTTTGAAATATTTAACCTAAAAAAAAACAAAGTTTTTCTAAGGGAAGTAAACAGTGAAGTTGAAACTTAAAACGGACAAAACTTATTGCTGCACATACTTTGATAAATTTGTGCAAATAAACCAACTGATAATATTTCACTATGTTTGTATGATTGTAGAGAACTAGCGCTTTACTGAAAACACAAAATAATTTAGGGATTTTGGTATGGTATATACAAACTGATTAAGGACACTTTTTGGAAGAATAATGCATTTTAGGATTGTTGCTTTTTTTATTTATTTGTTTTTGTGTAATTTGGTATGACTTTTGCACAATGAGCTCAGTCCAATGACTGAATCTCGTTTTTGCTCTGAAAAGAATAGTTCATGATTAGTTTGTATAAAAGTCCGGTGCAAAGCCATTAGGACTATTGACTAGCTTTAGCATTCAGATTGTAGCTTGAAATATTCCGTTGTATAGAGAGAAATGACAGGATTTCCGGAGTTCGTTTTAGGGGTTTATTTGTTCTTCATTTCGAGTAACACTAAAGCGTGTTTTTTACAACTTTTTATTATATATTACTCACTATGGTTGTTATAGCTGTTGAGACCAAAATGTTACAAGATAAATCAATCCATGATGTAATGTTTCGTTACTTTGTGGCTATTAAAATTATATTTATTTTATGCTTAAGTTTTAAAATAGTTTTAATTGTACACTAGAAATAAGTGACATCATAGCTGGTATAAGGCTATGAAAAGCGTTATAGATTAGTGTTTTTGTCAGGCTATGTACTCACTTTTGACTCCTAAACCAGTATTCTTGTTTTTTTTTTGTACTGGCTTTTGGGTGTTTTCAGGAAAGCGCTAGTTTTCTATAATCATACAAACATAGGGAAATATTATCATTTCATCTATTTGCACTAGTTTTATCGATATATTTCAAAATTACTGTGAAATAATAATTATTTTCGGTTTAAGTCTCAAACCTGAATACACATACAAAACTCCACCAACTCATTTGAGATTAAATGATCATTAACTAATACAAAGATAACTAAACCTAGAAAGATTTCGAAGTGTGAGAGGCTCTATCCTAGAAACAGGGATTCTCACATTACTTAAGAAATCCTAGTCAGCCTCTCTCCCTAAAATACGTTGACTGAACTAGAGCGTAGTTCTAACGATGCGAATTTCTGGTATCCTCCAACTCAAAACAAGAGATTATATTAAAATTGCTATTTACCTCGCACGAGCCTCTGTTATTGGCAAACTTCGTATATTAAAGGTGCTAGGCTCTATTACCGGACGGTTCTGCAGATTTGGGAAAGATTAATAACAAAATTAATGTCTGTAACTCTTCTTTATTTTATTGCTTGAAAGTAAATGTTTTCGAGGAAGACGTTTTTCCAATAAAAGTAAAGTGCAGTATTAAAACTTAAAACAAAAAAGGTTTCATGCAACAAGTCAAGCTTAGAACAAACTGTGATTATTTTATTTTAATTATTAGAACTAAACAAACAGAAATCAACTGATCAACTAAGTCAAGATTCTACCGTACGAAAACTCCTGAATTGTTTTGTGTTTTCAGTAAAGCGCTAGTTTTCTATAATCATACAAAAATAGGGAAAAACTATCAGTTGGTTTATTTGCACAAGTCTTATCGATGTATGTTAAATAGAATGTGAAGCAATAATTTTGTTCGTTTTAAGTTTCAACTTCACTCTTTACTTCCCTTAGAAAAACTTCGTTTTTTGTTTAGATTAAATATATCCAAATGCAGCACAGCATATTTATTCATTAATAATGTTTATTGGTAAATCAAAAATCACAACCTCAAAATTTTGATCAATAATATACGCTTTTCAGAAGAATAATTTATGTTTACTGATCAAACACATTCACAAGCCGAATTTTTGGACATAATGCTTAGAATTAAAAATGTTCCAAAATGTACTTTTAACACTGTTTAAACTAAATACAAAATTCAATTTGTTTATTTTAACTTTAAGGTGGTTATTATAAAAACAAAATAATATAATTAAAGTTATGATTTTTTTATGCATACCAAAGCTAACATAGAAAAAAACAAAAAAAAATCAGAACATCAAAGAGCCTTAGTATAAATAAGGTGACTTTTGATATGAGGATAAATTAGCTATTCTTTATAGATATCAAAATTATACAAGTTTCCCTAATATAATTATAAACGACAGTATATTTCTTCAACAGTATTTTCGTAAAAGCTAAGAGAGAGACAAAAAAAAGATCTGAAATTGGGTGGCGCTTGCAGTGCTACCTAGATTCCAGCATCTTGCATTATAAATTTCTGTCAGGAAGCGTACTGTTTCGCATATTGATTATTACAATAGTATAAAAGAAAGCAGACGAGATCAAAAGTATAGCTAACGGGAGGATGAACACAAAATATAAGAAGAAGGTAAACGGAAAGAATAGAAAATATGGAAAAGGCAGTAGAATTACAAATAAAATCAAAAAGAAAAACATAAGATTTGTTGCTCCTTGGTATGTGACATTTCTTATTTGTGATGTTTCCACTTCGAGAGAGGAAAGGGGTGAACACTAGAAAGAGAAGCGTGTAGAAATTATTTTAAGTTCATTGGGGTAACTTTACTTGGAATTTAATATAATTAGCGCCAATGAAGGGCTAAGAAAACACATGAGGTTTACATTTAAACTAATACTGAAGCGAAATAAAATTTTGTATTACTTTTTCCATATCTGACAGTTTTTCCATGTGCAGAGTGCAGAGGCCAGGGTTTTCAGCACCTGAGGATAAAGTGGGTTCCTGCTCCCCCCCCCCTCATCATCACTACCAAAATATAAATAAACAGGAAAAACTTGAGTTTGTAGCCTTTTCAGAGACTGGGCCTGGGTAGAGGTCATCCCTCCCCCGAGCTAAACCATTGTCTATTTGAAAAACCAACTTTGAAATAAAACAAGCCTGTTAATAAAAGTGTTTGGAGGTTTCAACTAAAAAGGGAAACCCTGAACTTCAATAATTTAATCTTAAAACTAAGGCGGTATCGTACTCCTAGTTAAAATGAATTAATTTGACACAATTTGCCTACCACAATTTTATACACTGAACGTATCTACCAAGGGATAAATTCAGTGCATAAAACAACGATTTTGAATCGTTATTTCAAAAGACCTCAAACCGCTCATATGCAACTTACTAGCACATAAGAAGATGAAAGTCAGTTTCATTCATAAGCAAATCACAAAAAACAAAAAGGAACTACTGAGAAATAGAGAATAACAAACGAACCCAAAGTTTCACGGTTATAGCAGTAGCTCCAACCTAGTAAAGACTGGACCACGCCCCATAGTAACCAAAAGTTGAAAACATGTTGTGAAAAAACGTCAAGCGAGTAAAATTGTCATTTGCTGCTGCTATAGGAATTACAACTATAATTTCAATTGATCTTAATAGTAAAATGTTACTGCTAAAGTAAATTTGTAGAAATTTTTGAAAACAGCTTTTAACTACTCGAAAATGGCATTTAAATGAAATGAAAAGCGTACCATAGGAATCACCGCAGTCGAAATCTTCTTGTAGCACAATTGCAGCCCCCCAACTTGAACAATAAGGACAATCACTTTTTGCATCGAAAGCGTTGATTATGTCATTTTTGCCTTCTTATTTTTCTCTGTCGCTAGTAGTGAACTGGAACATAACGAAGCGCTATTTAAGGGCCCATTCAATAGCTAATTCATATATCTACTTGCATGCTAAAAATTTGACTTAACACCATCATAAGCTGCCACCTGTCGCCCAAAAATTACACTTTAGATGCCATTTCTAGAGTGGAAAGGATGGGAAGCATGAAAAGGATACCATAATATTTCCATGGTCGAAAATCCTATACCAAAGGATCACAATTCTCCGTAGTGTATATTCCCCCTTACACCCCCCTTATAAAGTTTGAAATTCGTCTTCTAAGTACCAGAACTAAACTTGTTCCTGTGGCTAAGCTAGTTCTACCCTAGTAGGGTCAATGCGCCAAAAATTAGGGGTAGATATTATTTTTGATATCCTGAGGGGCAAATTTGTTGTTCTGTCAAATGAAAATGCCAAAAATGGGCATTTCCAATGAAAATACTCAATCTAGGTAGCGGGGAAACAACAGGGGTGAGGCACCTCCTGACCTCCCCCCTCTCAATTGATGCAACTGGAACTTAAGGGTAACTGCAACATCGTCAAAAGATGTTTAAAGCCTCAGTTCAAAGCTCTTGATCATACCAAAGTGATTTTTGTGTATTCATAGTTAAAAAGAGCATAAAAAAGCTCCATCGAGCGGTGACAGAACTTTGAGTTCTAGGTTATGGTATTGTCATGAATTTCTATTATGTAATAAACTACTGTCTGGGGAAGGCAAAAAGTATGACACAAACCGTATGAAGCAGGAATCGGTGGTATAGCGGTTAAAACACTTCGTTGCAGCTGTGTTAACCTATTTTCAAATATTGAATAGGAGAAATTTTCTTGAAATGGGTATTCTCTTTCTAGAGCTCATGTGTTTCTAATGATTATTTCTCTTAAAATTTTTAAGTCCAAGAAGCAAGAATAATGAAAGTATAACTTATGATAAGAAATCCCAAATTTTTGAAGCATTACGTCAGAAAGATTAAAAAAAAGGTAAAGAATACGGTATTGGATCTTACAGTCCCTAACAGCGATACTGAACCCTGTTTCATGGCTCTTCACCCAGGAATCGCAATAAGGGGTTGGGGCCAGCCATCTTGTGCTTTTGCAAACGCTTTCTGTTTACCTTCCCCAAGTTTCTTCAAGCACCCATATAGAGCTGGGTCAGCTCTGGCTGAGCTTACAGAGTCACGCCACTGATGACGGCAGAAAGATTGCATTAACAACAGCACAAATTTCGGTAAAATATATTAAAGACACGTCTTAAATTCTTCTAATGTCCTTCAGATTTCTAAAATCAGTATTTGTTCAAATAGAATGCTATTTCATAATCAATTAAATTTTTATCTACTCCTCCTCAGAGTTCCCAAGGATAATACTATTCACGGATTCTTTATGTTACAAATTTCAGATTTTTCAAGGGAGCATTAAAGAGAGATGCATAGTTAAACTTATATCTACTGCCCTATTTTAGCAAAAACTTACGTTTACTTCTATAGTTTCTTTGCCTAGATGGGAAAAAAGATCTTTTTATGAGGGCTATTTTCTATATTTCAAAAACCCAAAAACGTACAAAATAAATAAGAAGAAAATCAAAGTTCTTCTGATGAAAGTAGATTGAAGTTAAAAGTTAAAACGAACGAAAATTATTGCTTCGCAATCAATGCTGTATGTTTTTGAAAAACTGTTTCAGAAAAACTGGCTCGTAATATTTCCTAATATTTGTACAATTTTGAAAAACTAGAGCTTTACTGAATACTCACGTTGCATGTGTTTGTTAAAGAGCTAAATTTTGAAGTAAATCCATTTATTTCATGGCCTCTAAAAGACCGCTGGAAGCTTAATAAATTAATCTTTTATTTTCTGCAGGCCAATTAAGAATTTTTCTGCTTCTAAACCTGTTTTGCTGTGTAAGTTTTGTGTTTTCAGTAAAGCACCATAGTCCAGTAAATGTACGGGAAAAATCGACGATCTGGGACAAAATTGCAATATAAATGATTTTTACACCGTTTTGTAGAGAAAAAATTCTATACAACATAATAAAAGTCCCCAAGAATCCCCTTGGCGGAACAGGGTGAAGAACGGGGGGAAAGGAGAAAATCCAGGGGAAAACTCGAAAATCTATGACCGGTAGTATTTGATGCTGAGAATAGCATTCCTGATGCTCTTGGGTTCAAAAAGATGGACTATGCGTTTTTTTTTATTGCTGTTTAATAAGTCGTTCCCTCGTTTCATAATTCTATTGCATCAGAGAAAATTATGATGCAAGATGCTTAAATTTAGTTAGCACTCAAAGCGCCACGCAATTTCTGATCTTTTTTTGTCTCTGTCAAAGCTTTTACGGAAATACTGCTGAAGAATCAGTATGTATACAGTTCGTTCATAATTCTATTAGGGAAACTTGAATAATTTTGAAATCTCGAAAGACAGGCTAATTTATCCTCATACTAAAATCACTTTATTTATTACTAATGCTCTTAGCTGTTCTGATTTTTTTGGGGTATTTTTTAGGGTAGCTTCGGTTTGGTATGCATAAAAAAATTCTACTTTAATTATAGGATTTTGTTTTTATAATAACTACTTTAGAGTTAACATAAAAAAAAAAAATCATATCTTAATATAAATACCGTTAAAAGTTTGTTTTAGAACATTTTATAACTTTAATCTTTATGTTAAGAAATTCAGGAAATGAAGGTTTTTGATCAGTAAATATAAATTATTCTTCTGAAAAGCGTATATTATTGATCAAAACGTTGAGGGACTGACCTTGAGATTTTTGATGTACCAATAAACATTATTCATGAATAAGCTGTGTTGCATTTTGAAATATTTAACCTAAAAAAAACAAAGTTTTTCTAAGGGAAGTAAACAGTGAAGTTGAAACTTAAAACGGACAAAACTTATTGCTGCACATACTTTGATAAATTTGTGCAAATAAACCAACTGATAATATTTCACTATGTTTGTATGATTGTAGAGAACTAGCGCTTTACTGAAAACACAAAATAATTTAGGGATTTTGGTATGGTATATACAAACTGATTAAGGACACTTTTTGGAAGAATAATGCATTTTAGGATTGTTGCTTTTTTTATTTACTTGTTTTTGTGTAATTTGGTATGACTTTTGCACAATGAGCTCAGTCCAATGACTGAATCTCGTTTTTGCTCTGAAAAGAATAGTTCATGATTAGTTTGTATAAAAGTCCGGTGCAAAGCCATTAGGACTATTGACTAGCTTTAGCATTCAGATCGTAGCTTGAAATATTCCGTTGTATAGAGAGAAATGACAGGATTTCCGGAGTTCGTTTTAGGGGTTTATTTGTTCTTCATTTCGAGTAACACTAAAGCGTGTTTTTTACAACTTTTTATTATATATTACGCACTATGGTTGTTATAGCTGTTGAGACCAAAATGTTACAAGATAAATCAATCCATGATGTAATGTTTCGTTACTTTGTGGCTATTAAAATTATATTTATTTTATGCTTAAGTTTTAAAATAGTTTGAATTGTACACTAGAAATCAGTGACATCATAGCTGGTATAAGGCTATGAAAAGCGTTATAGATTAGTGTTTTTGTCAGGCTATGTACTCACTTTTGACTCCTAAACCAGTATTCTTGTTTTTTTTTTGTACTGGCTTTTGGGTGTTTTCAGGAAAGCGCTAGTTTTCTATAATCATACAAACATAGGGAAATATTATCATTTCATCTATTTGCACTAGTTTTATCGATATATTTCAAAATTACTGTGAAATAATAATTATTTTCGGTTTAAGTCTCAAACCTGAATACACATACAAAACTCCACCAACTCATTTGAGATTAAATGATCATTAACTAATACAAAGATAACTAAACCTAGAAAGATTTCAAAGTGTGAGAGGCTCTATCCTAGAAACAGGGATTCTCACATTACTTAAGAAATCCTAGTCAGCCTCTCTCCCTAAAATACGTTGACTGAACTAGAGCGTAGTTCTAACGATGCGAATTTCTGGTATCCTCCAACTCAAAACAAGAGATTATATTAAAATTGCTATTTACCTCGCACGAGCCTCTGTTATTGGCAAACTTCGTATATTAAAGGTGCTAGGCTCTATTACCGGACGGTTGTGCAGATTTGGGAAAAAATAATAACAAAATTAATGTCTGTAACTCCTATTTATTTTATTGCTTGAAAGTAAATGTTTTCGAGGAAGACGTTTTTCCAATAAAAGTAAAGTGCAGTATTAAAACTTAAAACAAAAAGGTTTCATGCAACAAGTCAAGCTTAGAACAAACTGTGATTACTTTAATTTAATTATTAGAACTAAACAAACAGAAATCAACTGATCAACTAAGTCAAGCTTCTACCGTACGAAAACTCCTGAATTGTTTTGTGTTTTCAGTAAAGCGCTAGTTTTCTATAATCATACAAAAATAGGGAAAAACTATCAGTTGGTTTATTTGCACAAGTCTTATCGATGTATGTTAAATAGAATGTGAAGCAATAATTTTTGTTCGTTTTAAGTTTCAACTTCACTCTTTACTTCCCTTAGAAAAACTTCGTTTTTTGTTTAGATTAAATATATCCAAATGCAGCACAGCATATTTATTCATTAATAATGTTTATTGGTAAATCAAAAATCACAACCTCAAAATTTTGATCAATAATATACGCTTTTCAGAAGAATAATTTATGTTTACTGATCAAACACATTCACAAGCCGAATTTTTTGACATAATGCTTAGAATTAAAAATGTTCCAAAATGTACTTTTAACACTGTTTAAACTAAATACAAAATTCAATTTGTTTATTTTAACTTTATGGTGGTTATTATAAAAACAAAATAATATAATTAAAGTTATGATTTTTTTATGCATACCAAAGCTAACATAGAAAAAAACAAAAAAAAATCAGAACATCAAAGAGCCTTAGTATAAATAAGGTGACTTTTGATATGAGGATAAATTAGCCTTTCTTTATAGATATCAAAATTATACAAGTTTCCCTAATAGAATTATAAACGACAGTATATTTCTTCAACAGTATTTACGTAAAAGCTAAGAGAGAGACAAAAAAAGATCTGAAATTGGGTGGCGCTTGCAGTGCTACCTAGATTCCAGCATCTTGCATTATAAATTTCTGTCAGGAAGCGTACTGTTTCGCATATTGATTATTACAATAGTATAAAAGAAAGCAGACGAGATCAAAAGTATAGCTAACGGGAGGATGAACACAAAATATAAGAAGAAGGTAAACGGAAAGAATAGAAAATATGGAAAAGGCAGTAGAATTACAAATAAAATCAAAAAGAAAAACATAAGATTTGTTGCTCCTTGGTATGTGACATTTCTTATTTGTGATGTTTCCACTTCGAGAGAGGAAAGGGGTGAACACTAGAAAGAGAAGCGTGTAGAAATTATTTTAAGTTCATTGGGGTAACTTTACTTGGAATTTAATATAATTAGCGCCAATGAAGGGCTAAGAAAACACATGAGGTTTACATTTAAACTAATACTGAAGCGAAATAAAATTTTGTATTACTTTTTCCATATCTGACAGTTTTTCCATGTGCAGAGTGCAGAGGCCAGGGTTTTCAGCACCTGAGGATAATGTGGGTTCCTGCTCCCCCCCCCCCCTCATCATCACTACCAAAATATAAATAAACAGGAAAAACTTGAGTTTGTAGCCTTTTCAGAGACTGGGCCTGGGTAGAGGTCATCCCTCCCCCGAGCTAAACCATTGTCTATTTGAAAGACCAACTTTGAAATAAAACAAGCCTGTTAATAAAAGTGTTTGGAGGTTTCAACTAAAAAGGGAAACCCTGAACTTCAATAATTTAATCTTAAAACTAAGGCGGTATCGTACTCCTAGTTAAAATGAATTAATTTGACACAATTTGCCTACCACAATTTTATACACTGAACGTATCTACCAAGGGATAAATTCAGTGCATAAAACAACGATTTTGAATCGTTATTTCAAAAGGCCTCAAACCGCTCATATGCAACTTACTAACACATAAGAAGATGAAAGTCAGTTTCATTCATAAGCAAATCACAAAAAACAAAAAGGAACTACTGAGAAATAGAGAATAACAAACGAACCCAAAGTTTCACGGTTATAGCAGTAGCTCCAACCTAGTAAAGACTGGACCACGCCCCATAGTAACCAAAAGTTGAAAAAATGTTGTGAAAAAACGTCAAGCGAGTAAAATTGTCATTTGCTGCTGCTATAGGAATTACAACTATAATTTCAATTGATCTTAATAGTAAAATGTTACTGCTAAAGTAAATTTGTAGAAATTTTTGAAAACAGCTTTTAACTACTCGAAAATGGCATTTAAATGAAATGAAAAGCGTACCATAGGAATCACCGCAGTCGAAATCTTCTTGTAGCACAATTGCAGCCCCCCAACTTGAACAATAAGGACAATCACTTTTTGCATCGAAAGCGTTGATTATGTCATTTTTGCCTTCTTATTTTTCTCTGTCGCTAGTAGTGAACTGGAACATAACGAAGCGCTATTTAAGGGCCCATTCAATAGCTAATTCATATATCTACTTGCATGCTAAAAATTTGACTTAACACCATCATAAGCTGCCACCTGTCGCCCAAAAATTACACTTTTGATGCCATTTCTAGAGTGGAAAGGCTGGGAAGCATGAAAAGGATACCATAATATTTCCATGGTCGAAAATCCTATACCAAAGGATCATAATTCTCCGTAGTGTATATTCCCCCTTACACCCCCCTTATAAAGTTTGAAATTCGTCTTCTAAGTACCAGAACTAAACTTGTTCCTGTGGCTAAGCTAGTTCTACCCTAGTAGGGTCAATGCGCCAAAAATTAGGGGTAGATATTATTTTTGATATCCTGAGGGGCAAATTTGTTGTTCTGTCAAATGAAAATGCCAAAAATGGGCATTTCCAATGAAAATACTCAATCTAGGTAGCAGGGAAACAACAGGGGTGAGGCACCTCCTGACCTCCCCCCTCTCAATTTATGCAACTGGAACTTAAGGGTAACTGCAACATCGTCAAAAGATGTTTAAAGCCTCAATTCAAAGCTCTTGATCATACCAAAGTGATTTTTGTGTATTCATAGTTAAAAAGAGCATAAAAAAGCTCCATCGAGCGGTGACAGAACTTTGAGTTCTAGGTTATGTTATTGTCATGAATTTCTATTATGTAATAAACTACTGTCTGGGGAAGGCAAAAAGTATGACACAAACCGTATGAAGCAGGAATCGGTGGTATAGCGGTTAAAACACTTCGTTGCAGCTGTGTTAACCTATTTTCAAATATTGAATAGGAGAAATTTTCTTGAAATGGGTATTCTCTTTCTAGAGCTCATGTGTTTCTAATGATTATTTCTCTTAAAATTTTTAAGTCCAAGAAGCAAGAATAATGAAAGTATAACTTATGATAAGAAATCCCAAATTTTTGAAGCATTACGTCAGAAAGATTAAAAAAAAGGTAAAGAATACGGTATTGGATCTTACAGTCCCTAACAGCGATACTGAACCCTGTTTCATGGCTCTTCACCCAGGAATCGCAATAAGGGGTTGGGGCCAGCCATCTTGTGCTTTTGCAAACGCTTTCTGTTTACCTTCCCCAAGTTTCTTCAAGCACCCATATAGAGCTGGGTCAGCTCTGGCTGAGCTTACAGAGTCACGCCACTGATGACGGCAGAAAGATTGCATTAACAACAGCACAAATTTCGGTAAAATATATTAAAGACACGTCTTAAATTCTTCTAATGTCCTTCAGATTTCTAAAATCAGTATTTGTTCAAATAGAATGCTATTTCACAATCAATTAAATTTTTATCTACTCCTCCTCAGAGTTCCCAAGGATAATACTATTCACGGATTCTTTATGTTACAAATTTCAGATTTTTCAAGGGAGCATTAAAGAGAGATGCATAGTTAAACTTATATCTACTGCCCTATTTTAGCAAAAACTTACGTTTACTTCTATAGTTTCTTTGCCTAGATGGGAAAAAAGATCTTTTTATGAGGGCTATTTTCTATATTTCAAAAACCCAAAAACGTACAAAAATAAATAAGAAGAAAATCAAAGTTCTTCTGATGAAAGTATATGGAAGTTAAAAGTTAAAACGAACGAAAATTATTGCTTCGCAATCAATGCTGTATGTTTTTGAAAAACTGTTTCAGAAAAACTGGCTCGTGATATTTCCTAATATTTGTACAATTTTGAAAAACTAGAGCTTTACTGAATACTCACGTTGCATGTGTTTGTTAAAGAGCTAAATTTTGAAGTAAATCCATTTATTTCATGGCCTCTAAAAGACTGCTGAAAGCTTAATAAATTAATCTTTTATTTTCTGCAGGCCAATTAAGAATTTTTCTGCTTCTAAACCTGTTTTGTTGTGTAAGTTTTGTGTTTTCAGTAAAGCACCATAGTCCAGTAAATGTACGGGAAAAATCGATGATCTGGGACAAAATTGCAATATAAATGATTTTTACACCGTTTTGTAGAGAAAAAATTCTGTACAACATAATAAAAGTCCCCAAGAATCCCCTTGGCGGAACAGGGTGAAAAACGGGGGGAAAGGGGAAAATCCAGGGGAAAACTCGAAAATCTATGACCGGTAGTATTTGATGCTGAGACTGGCATTCCTGATGCTCTTGGGTTCAAAAAGATGGAATATGCGTTTTTTTTATTGCTGTTTAATAAGTCGTTCCCTCGTTTTCCCACTTGCAGGGGGAAAAGACGGGGTAAATAAAGATCCTATACAGCAGTCTGCGAGACTTGTTTTTTGGGGTTTCCCAGTGCGAGAAGAATGAATATGTTACTTAGATTGCTCTGTCATTAACCTTTCCCTCTGTTTTCCAGTTACTAGGGAAAAAGAGGGGGAAATCAAGATATCCTCTAAAGGGAAAAGGTAGTCAGACGGCTCTAAAGAATTTGGAGAGGAGACAAAGGTCTGTCAACTAGGTTTTAAAATCCTCTAACATCGTTTTGACAAAAGTTTAATATTCTATTCCCTGGTGCTTCTCTTTTCCTCTTTGCTGGAGATTCACTACCTACTGGTAGGTTCAATCGGTCAAGCAATAATGCAGGCTTGCCGTCCCAATCTTTGCTCGCTCCTTTACAAGTATACCTGGGAGTCCAGCAAGACCAACAATCTGGTTCACGTTTTCTCATTGACCAACTGAATAGGCTATGTTTTTCTACTTTTTACTCTGAAGTGCTTCGATTCGAGTGTTCTGCCACAGTAAGTCATGGTACAGAATTTTCAGGGATGACTTCTAAAAATTTCATCCAGTTCACTGGAGACAATGTTGACCACAACATTTGGACTATCGACGGAAAAGGTACTTTCCATGGAATGGGCATGCTAGCTGCTTCCACACCAAGGCTACCCAAATTTCAATAGTCCCAAGAGTCCCAAGTAAACCTTGAAATACTCCAGCAAGTTGGACAAGTGCCTTTCTTCTTCTACAACAGAAGCCAACAGGAGAACAGTCTTATGTACAAACCTATCCCGACCATCATCTTCGACGACAAGATCGATGGCATTGACCTACTATGGCATGCAAGCTGGATACATGACACGAAACGGGTCGGATGGAGTGTTTTTATGCAAGCAATTCACCATGGGTCATACAAAGACGCTTTGTAGATTGTTTTTCTGTTTATTATCGACCATAATCCCTCCGATCTTTCTTGTGTATGCACGACCTTACGTTTTATCTCCGATAAAGCATGCCAGCACGGAATGGTACAGTTGTTACTTTCAAACAACCTTTGTACATAAAAGCGGTGGACATCATCAATGCTGAGCCTGCTGATAGTCATCTCAAGGCAGCAGTTCCAATTATCGGTGGTCTCCATTGCCTTATAAACTTTCTTGGGGCGATCGGGCACTTGATGACGGAAAAAGGGATAAAAGAGGTACTCGAATGCTTATATATCGGTAACACCCTTAAGCATATGTGTAGCGGTAAGGCTGTTTCAAGAGCCACGAGTGCGCACGAGCTTATAGATTCAGCAATGCAGATCACTCTCATTTGAAAATCGTGTGGTTTCGACTGCACAGATGACATACGTGCCAGTCATCAAGACTTGGCAGAAGCTTCAGCGATATGCATAGCTCTACTGAATTTGGAAATAACTCTTGAAGACGCATCTAACGCAAACGTAGTGTGTCGAATCCAAATGTGAATGGCGGAGTTTCAAGACACGCTGCAGAACAACAGGACTGCAAAAATATGGCTTCAGTATTCAGAAATATTTAGAGTGCTTAAGAAGGCCATAGGGGCAGAACGGACCGGATATCTTCAAGCATTCTCTGAGATGCTCACTTACTTTGCAGCTGCAGGCCACAACCTGTATACGAAATCGGTGAGAATAATTCTTCAGCAAATGGAAGAGCTGAAAGAAAGTAACCAGAAGCTGTGTAAAGACGTCGCAGATGGGATGTTTGTTGTTCGAAGAAGCGATAGATTTTGGACTGGGCTCTCTTCCGACTTAGTAATTGAGCAAGTGCTGATGAGGTCACTGAAAACAAGCATGGGACTCACGAGAGCAAATGGAATGAGTGAGACGCAATAGTTGATCTTGAAAATGTCAATGCCATTGCAAGCTGAAATTAATGAGCTTATGCAGTCACTCACTGGCGTTGAGTACGTGTCATCTGACCAGCTTGTTTCTGCAAGACCAGCTCGGATAGAAAGAGATAGAAAGGACGTAAAGGATTTAGTAGCTATTTTGCGCAGTCCCGTCCGTGTGACAACTGCACTCAATTGCGCAATATATCGAGTGGTATGACAGCAGCAAGGGATGTAAACACGGATGCAGCAAAGGCGATAGGAAAATAATTTTTGAAGTTAATGGACGACGCTGATGCCGATCGCTACATCTTCAAGCGCAAAAGCAAAGTGATTGCGTTGGCCTTTCTGGGCAACATTTCCGAAGCTGACGGTGAAGACATACACATTGACGCAAGTCTTCTGTTCCAACGTCTTGCAGCAGCGGCAACTTCAGCAGGAGAGTATATGGATGAAACTCTCAGATTGGAACTCTCCAGCTATCCTACTGCCCTTTTCGAATCGTCAATCCTGCCGCGACAGCCAGATAAAGCGGAGCTAGCGAAAGCTATTTGGAAATTAGCAAAGGCAGAACCTGTGAACGTCCTATCAAAAGAGCCGGAAAAATACGTGATCGATGGTGGATGGCCGCTCCAGTATATTCCATGGAAAACAGGGAACACTTTCGAACAGATTTGCAACAGTTACGTTTCATTCCTGACACAGAAGTATTCAAATGCTCCCGTCGTCTTTGATGGTTACACTTCAAGTCCGTCTACCAAAGATGTCACCTAGGTTAGACGAACGAAAGGTATCCAGTGTTCGACCGTCGATTTCAAACTGAGTATGAAGCTGTAAAGGAAGAAGGAGGACTTCTTGCGGAATCCCAACAATAAGCAGAACATTATTCGAGCTATCGGTAAGAAGCTTGTCCAAGCCGGCCTCACTGTCCTTCATGCAGAGAGAGATGCAGACGTTCTGATTGTATTAACAGGTGTTAATGCGGCCAAGGAAAGGGTAACTGCAGTAGTCGGAAACGAAACTGATTTATTGATCCTTTTCCTCCATAGCCTGCCTCCGGAAGCCAGGGATCTCTACTTCCATAACATTACCAAGTCAGGAGCACTGTCAACTAAATACTGGCACATCAACTTTATCAAAAGATCGCTGGAACAGGTTTGTCACTTTATTCTTGTTGACCACGCTTTTTGGTTGCGACGCGACGTCCCGTTTGTTTGGGATAGGAAAGCAGGCTGTCCTGTCATTCCTGAAAAGCCATGAAGAATTTTGGAATAGCTGTGAAGTATTCCTTAATCCGCGCTCTACGAAGGAAGAAGTCCAGTAAGCCGGTGAAAATCTTTTGCTGTGTTTCTACAAGGCTAAGAAAGGGGAGGGTCTCAGCAAAGCTAGGTACAGGGTTTTCTTAAAAACTGAACAGCTCAAAGACATGAACTTTTGTGAATTCCGATTATGACAAACATCGGACCTACTCCGCCTCACCTGCTAAATATGATTCGTTGCAGCTGCACGTGTTCCAACTTTGACAGCTCACGCTGTAGTTGCTAACAAAATGGATTGCCTTGCACACTTGCTTTGAAAGACTACCAAGGGGTTGCGTGTTCCAATAGAGATGTTTTTGTTGATAACGATGAAGAAGACGATGTTTAGCACAAATCCTTGATTTTATCCTTTTTAGTTCAATCAAAACCGCATTTTTTTTGCTTTAATTACGGAAGTTACCTGATTTGTTTCATTTTTTATATTTGGTTTTGTTTTATGTTTCTATTATACAGTCGAAGCAAATCTGCCCACGTACTCCGAAGGCCCGATGCATTGTCTCCCCTACGATGAAAACACTGCAGAAAAGTAAGATACGAATCTAATGGCATGTTTTGAAATCATCGAGTCAAAAAACCTTGGGGGCAACGTTTTGACCAGCTGTATCGCACAACTCTCGAGGATACAGTTTTCCCCCTCCCCCTTCCCCACTAAAGGGGGAAATTGAACCAAGTTCAGTGATAAAACAATATAACTTTCTTTTTTTCTAGTTCTCAGAAAAAGAGTTTTTCTACTTCAGAAAAAGAGCAGACGTGAAATTCGAGCGCACAGTAGATCTGCCCCTGAATTTTTCCAATTTTCCCCCTTTCCCCCTGTTTTTTACCCTGTTCCGGCAAATGGGATTAATGGGGACTTTTGATATATTGTACAGAATTTTTTTCTCTACAAGATTGTGTAAAAATCTTTTATATTGCAATTTTGTCCCAGAGTTTCGTAGATTTACTGGACTACTAGTCGACTTTGAACCGTTGAAAAGCTATTTATATATCCTGTTCATAAATTCTGCACATTTATGCATTTATCCTGTCCATAATAAACGAAGTGTTTTCATATTGTCTCTCGTTGAAAAAAACTCTATGAGTGTCTCTCCACGTGAACTAGTTGTAAATTTTACAAATCCATCTGCTATTAAACCTCTTTTAAACCTTCAATCAGTTCACGTCCTTGCATTAGCTTCTTTTAATTTTTCGCGGCTGCACAGCATAAATATTACAATATTTATGTTGTGACAAGGCTGCATGTGAAGTAAATTATCTTCCAGTCTCTTATTTTGGCATCTGATACTCTATTATCTACGTTATTTTTCAGCATAAAAGTCCCTGCCACGCTTTGCATTCGGTCTAATTCTAACCCACTGGTGGTGATTTCAAGAGCATAGAATGCACTTCCAGTTGTGGCATGCAGTTGTCATTCCATTTGGTATCTTCTGGCACCAAATCTAGTGATTGAATTTCTTAACGGTTAATTTATCTATAAAAAGTTATTGATACTTTTACTTACTATATAATTATTGTATCTTATAGCCTGGATGTATTTTTATTGTAACTCTTTTTTTCCTTTCCTTTTTCATTATATATGCCAATTGATCGTTGTTTTGAATAAGTTATTTTTTATTTTTGGGCTGAATAAAACAAAGGTGGAGCTGTAAGAGGTTATCGGTTGTAAGAGGGCAGTGTCGTTCCCTTTCCTTCTTCCTTTTACTTGTCTTATTTTCTAGCTGTTGTTGTTGTTTTTTGCGTGTTTTTGGACTCCTGTATCGCCAGAATATTGATTATTTTAGAATTTGACAACAGGTCGCTTTTTTCGTTTTATTGTTTCATTATATGGTGCTACAAACATGAATTTAGTTTTTAAAATGTTTTCAATCGAAAGTAAAGAATAGTATTAAAACCTGAAACCAAAATAAGTTATATAAACCAACATAAGTTATATATAAACCAATATAAGCTATAGCAAAGAACAGTTTAATCAACTACAACGTATGCCATTGTTCAAATTTTTCTCCAATGAAATGTTAACTTCCAAATAAGAGAAGTATAGCATACTTCGTTTTTTATCATGATGCCTCGAGAACTATCTGATTTTTGTTTTGAACAAGAATTCTCATATTAAAAGCTTTGAAAGGGATCGGAAAAATATACACCCTAAATATATGCACTCTAAATTGCTTTTAGTAATTGCAACTTTAGATCAAGGAGTAGGGGGTCAAGGGGGCTCTAGCTCCCCTCATATACATGATGTAATTTCGCTTTAATTTAAAAATAGCCATCACTTTCAGTTCAAGACGCTCCTTAAAAAAAAGGGGAAAAAATCGAAGTCAATATCCCACCAAACGCAGAATTTTGCAGTGCAGCAAAAGAAACCATTTTTAAAGATGGCGATTTACAACATTCTTTTCTGTTTGTTTATTCTTTGGTAAGCAGAACATTTAAACAATCAGGTAGCATATATGACATTTTCTTTGACTTAAATTTTTGGTACTAGTGCATTAGATGGTCACTTTGATATATACTATGCAAGAAAACCAGTCATGCAATGACAGAGGAAACCCGCCAGAGACCGGTTATTTTCAATTAGACCGCTATTAAGAAATGGAATGCAGAGTAGTTTTCATTGCGTTTACGACTTTAAACTGTTGTTTTTTGGGGTTTGGGGGGGGGGAATGTGGCTAGGTTAGGTTAGGTCAGGTTACGTATACCCCCACCGCCACCTCCCTAATGTGCAAATATATAGACCAAATTTGTTTATTAACTATTATATATTCATCCTATTTTATTTCATTAGTATTAACCAAACTTGACTTTTTAGAAGTGACCATCTAATGCAACAGTACCCATTTTTCTTCAAAAAAACACTGCAGGAAGCTAAAGGAACTTTTTCCTATCACTATAGTACAAAAATCATCTTGTTTTGACGTGTGTTCCATATAATTATCCAGAATATTTTCTTTACAGACAAATTTGATGAAAAAAAACGAGTGTTAAACAAAACGATACGCCACGGTGCAACCAACAAATAATATACATTTGTTATTAAATATTAAACTAAGTCAAGGAGACTTTTATTTTTCTATTTAACTTAAAGTCTAATCCTGAAAAACTCCCCCTTTAATAAAGAAAAAGTGAAATATATAAAGCCTTAATCATATAAATAGTCAAAATTTTTCTTTCTGCTATCTGATTCGCTTAAATATTTAAGTTGGGAAAATATATTTCAAAAGACAATATTGATGAAGCTGTGATTTAATAAAATGCGAAAAAACTACAGAATTGACTAAAAGCAAAGCAACTAGCACCTGATAAGTAATTTCTACTTTTGAACATGATGGCTCCTAATTTTTCTATTTCGTTTCCTCGGAGAAAACGACGAAGAACTAGTCAAGTATGAGATGGAGTTCTTCAAGGGTTTTCATTTTGGTGTTTTGCCAATTGGATAGATTATTCTCTTTGGAGAATAAAGTCTTTTGCGCATGACTGGATCAATAGTTAAAATCAATGATTTTACCTTGTCTTTGGAAATGGTTAAAATCCCCACTCTTGACTTTCAGTGGACATGAGAAGTGTAAAATTATTTCAGATTGAAGGTCATTCTCACCTGTTAAAGGTTAGTTTATTCTTTTTAAATGGATGTTAAGTAAAAAAAAAAAAAAAAAAAAAAACACGAAAAAACAACACTGTCATTTGCTCTTCAAAATCATTTGAAACTACCGTCATACAGTTCCAAATATCAAAATATTATTAATTTACGCCACTGATCAACCACCAACACTTATTCCATTTAAGCTTCAAATTTACCCACTCCCCATGTGATAAGAGCCTCATAGCTCCCCTTGTTTTCTTTTCTTCCTTTTGGTATAAAATTTAGGGTGCGAGTTTTTATGAACCTCTTAGGAGAAATGTTACTTCATAATAATGATAATAAAATGAGTTTTCTTTTTTTCCTTTAAAATAAATTATTCCTACATGTACTTTCAATGATAATCAATGTCTAAGCAGTCTCCTGAAGTCAAGAATGACCCAATAGAGGAATCATGATGTTTAAGGATGAATTTATCTGAAGTATATGATGCTCAAGGCTATATTTTTTCAATAAAACAAAAAATTTCCCATGCATTATGGAAAACTTGTACCTTTAGAAAAATTATCTTAAATGTCAGATGAGAAACCTAACAGTAGCAGAAATTTCTAGAAGAAATGGAGGTATCTAACAGAAAACAGCAAATTGCAATGAAGAACGAAGCCAAATTCATATCGAACATAAAAAGCACGGTGTTGCCTCCCCTCAAACCTCCCAAAAGACTGCAGTATCATTTATATTTCAATGAAAAGTTAAAAAGACTGCTTAGATCGATAGTTTTCAGCAAACTGATTTTTCTATACACTTCAAAGCAATTGAAGCGCATAGCATTTAACTAATTTAGCCAATTGTTTCCTTAACACTTATAAGGAGGTTTAATGCAATTTTTAATTAAAGGTCGCTTCATTATATGTTAATTATAGGACTAGTTATAAAATTTTTGGAATCGTTCCTCTTAATAACTAAAATAGTGAAATGCCAATTTACAATGTATCAACAAAATTTCCTATCAGTCGTACTTTTGAAACTATTTTTAATGATATTTCTACTAAGAAACTAAGAATTTCGTTTCCATAAAAATAGAATTTCATGATTTGGGAAGGCTGAGCCATCCGGCCACTATCCTTTGGGTACACTTCAGTCTTATTTCATCATGTACTTCAGTTGATTGTTTTATTAAATAAATTAATTTGATGTTCTATTTAGATGTAGATACTTATGTGTCTAAATAAATACATTTCCAGAGAATTTATGACAGTAGTTCTGTTCTGTTAATTTCCATTCGAATGAGCTCTCCCGGGATATTCTAGGACCACTGGGTCGATACGATCACCCCTGGGGAAAAAAACAAACAAATAAGTATCCGTGATCTTTTTTCTGGCAAAAAATACAAAATTCCACATTTTTGTTAGGCTAGGTGACTAGAATGTCATAGAAAGATGTGTAATAGCTCATTTGAACAAGTGAACAAAAAGATTGGAGGGCAACTAGCCTCCCCTTAAAGGCCCCCTCCCTCCAAAGTCGTTCAATCACAATTTTGAGACAGCCATTTTGTTCAACATATTTCAAAGGTCAAATATATTTGGTTTTGGGGATGATATGACCCTCCATAGCCCCTGGGGAAAGGGCTGCACAGTATATTGGTACCGGACTTATTGATATCATGCGTATCGGTATTGGCATATTGTTATTGGGTGTATTGGCATTGCAGGTGTCTAGACAGATTTTTAGTAGCTCATATAAAAGATATTGCTCATACCTACATCATTCCTATAAATTCAACCATCAGCAAGTTCAAAATGGCGCTAAAAACGGCACTTTTGGTGCCATGTCTCAAGTGGAAAAGCTGGGGCTAGTGGGCTACCAGTACTTTTTAGCGTGACGTTTAATGGCTCATTTGAAAGCTATTGCTCGTATCTATGTGATATTTATAAATTCTACCATCCCTAAGTGTGATTAAATAAAAAAAACAAGTTTTTTAAACTGAAAGTAAGGAGCGACATTAAAACTTAAAACGAACAGAAATTATTCCGTATATGAAAGGGACTGTCCCCTCCTCAACGCCTCGCTCTTTACGCTAAAGTTTTTTATTGTTTTAAAAAATAAAGTTGTGAGACAGAGTCAAACTTTAGCGTAAAGAGCGAGGCGTTGAGGAGGGGACAGTCCCTTTCATTATACGGAATAATTTCTGTTCGTTTTAAGTTTTAATGTCGCTCCTTACTTTCAGTTTAAAAAACTTGTTTTTTTTATTTAATTTTTGAACGTTTTTGAATAAATGCAGGTTTTGATCTTGGCTCACCGTACATGAATAATTAAAACAAAATTTTCATATTAATTTACTTTTATTTAGTTAAATGGCTTTCTCAAAACTTGTGTAATTTTATTTACGAACGTTTTTATAAGTAATAAATATACGTAACTTACGAATTAACTTACGTAACGAACTTCTATATTAATATATTTTTAATTTGTTTATTAGGGGGTTCGCCCTCTAGTCAATACCTTGCTCTTTAAGCGAAAGTTCGAATTTTGTTCCAATTCTTTAAAAATGACCGCTTATTCACAAAGGCCGTTAATTAGAATAAATAGCTCTTATGAAAGTACTAAAAAATCTTTGGCTTAAAGAGCGAGGTATTGACTACGGGGTGAACCCAATCATATATGTAATATTTTCTGTTCGTTTGAAGTTTCGATGTTGCTGCTATTGCAGTTGAAATACTTGTTTTTTTATATTAAATTTCTGATCTTTTTTTAAATAATGCTGGGAAGCCCGGCGTCCCCTTCATAGCAATGTCCCTTCCCCCATGAAAACTTCCTTCATGGAAAGATCCTCCCACATAACCCCCGACCCACCCCCTCCCCCACTACCAGGAAAAATCTCCCCTGAAAACGTCTGTATACTTCCAAATAACCAATGCTATATGTTAACATTGGGTAAAATTCATAATTTTCAGCCCTCCCCCCGGGAATTTCGGGGGATTAAGTAATCCTAAAAGACATACTTATTATATTTTCGAACATGCTGAACAAAATGGCTATCTCAAAATTTTGATCAGGTGACTTTGGGAAAAAAATGAGCGTGGGAGGGGGCCTAGTTGCCCTCCATTTTTTTTGGTCACTTAAAAAGGGCACTAGAACTTTTAATTTCCATTCCAATGAGCCCTCCCACGATATTCTAGGACAACTAGGTCGATACGATCACCCCTGGGAAAAAAAAAACAAAAAAAACAAAACAAATAAACACGCACCCGTGATCTTTCTTCTGGCAAAAAATGCAAAATTCCACATTTTTGTAGATGGAAGCTTGAAACCTCTACAGTAGGGTTCTCTGATACGCTGAATATGATGGTGTGATTTTCATTAAGGTTCTATAACTTTTAGGGCGTCTTTCCTCCTTTTTTCGAAAATCAGCCAAATTTTCTCAGGCGCCTAACTTTTGATGGGTAGAATTAAACTTGATGAAACTTATATATTAGAAATCAGCATTAAAATCTGATTCTTTTGATGTATCTATTTGTATCAAAATACCGTTTTCTAGAGTTTCGGTTACCATTGAGCCGGGTCGCTCCTTACTTACAGTTCGTTACCACGAACTGTTTGATAATGCTGGGAAGTCCGGCGTCCCCTTCATAGCAATGTCCCTTCCCCCTTGAAAACTTCCTTCATGGAAAGATCCTCCCACATAACCCCCGACCCCCCCCCCCGCTACCAGGAAAAATCTCCCCTGAAAACGTCTGTACTGTATACTTCCCAATAACCAATACTATATGTTAACATTGGGTAAAGTTCATAACTTTCAGCCCTCCTCCCGGGAACTCCGGGGGATTAAGTCATCCTAAAAGACATACTTATAATATTTTCGAACATGCTGAATAAAATGGCTATCTCACAATTTTGATCAGGTGACTTTGGGAAAAAATGATCGTGGGAGGGGGCCTAGTTGCCCTCCATTTTTTTGGTCACTTAAAAAGGGCACTAGAACTTTTAATTTCCATTCCAATGAGCCCTCCCACGATATTCTAGGACCACTGGGTCGATACGATCACCCCTGGGAAAAAAACAACAAATAAACACGCACCCGTGATCTTTCTTCTGGCAAAAAATGCAAAATTCCACATTTTTATAGATAGGAGCTTGAAACCTCTACAGTAGGGTTCTCAGATACGTGGAATATGATGGTGTGATTTTCATTAAGGTTCTATAGCTTTTAGAGGGTCTTTCCCCCTTTTTTCGAAAATCAGCCAAACTTTCTCAGGCGCGTAATTTTTGATGGGTAGGATTAAACTTGATGAAACTTGTATATTTGAAATAAGCATTAAAATCCGATTCTTTTGATGTATCTATTTGTATCGAAATACCGTTTTCTAGAGTTTCGGTTACCATTGAGCCGGGTCCCAATAACATTGGGTAAAGTTCATAACTTTCAGCCCTTCCCCTGGGGGCTTCGAGGGATTAAGTCATCCTAAAAGATATAGTTATAATATTTTCGACCATGCTGAACAAAATGGCTATCTCAAAATTTTGATCTGGTGAATTTGGGAAAACAATGAGCGTGGGAGGGGGCCTAGTTGCCCTCCATTTTTTTATCACTTAAAAAGGGCACTAGAACTTTTAATTTCCGTTCCAATGAGCCCTACTACAATATTCTAGGACCACTGGGTCAATACGATCACCCCTGGGAAAAAAAAAATAATAAAAAAAAAATAAACACGCACCCGTGATCTTTCTTCTGGCAAAAATGCAAAATTCCATATTTTTGTAGATAGGAGCTTGAAACCTCTACAGTAGGGTTCTCTGATACACTGAATATGATGGTGTGATTTTCATTAAGTTTCTATAACTTTTAGGGGGTCTTTCCCCCTTTTCTCGAAAATCAGCCAAATATTCTCAGGCGCGTAACTTTTGATGGGTAAGATTAAACTTGATGAAACTTATATATTTGAAATCAGAATTAAAATCTGATTCTTTTGATGTATCTATTGGTATCAAAATTCCGTTTTTTAGAGTTTCGGTTACCATTGAGCCGGGTCGCTCCTTACTTACAGTTCGTTACCACGAACTGTTTGATATAGCACTAAAAGCAATACTTTTGATGTCACTTCTTAAGTAGAAAAGCTTGGAAGTATACAATAAAATCATCATTGTAATAATTATGGTCCAAAACCCGTAGCTGGAGGTTTGCAAGAATACCTCTCGTATGTTCCTCCTCCAAACCCTCTTAAGCTACGCAATTAAGGTAAAAGCACTAATATATCAAATTTCTTTGTTAGAGGCGTGGTTCTGTTGGTACAGCGTGTGTCTTTAAAATAGAGTTTCTTGCGTTCGATTCCTGCTTGAGTGTTTTTTTTTCAATTAGGGTTTTCTCCCTTCTATACGATAATTTTCAGATTATTTAACTTTTTTTGTAAATGTAATGCACTCATTATTTAAAGCTTGTCCCAGGAAGGTATTTGATCAAGTATTTTGATTCAAAGGGAATAGAGGTCATCCAGTTCATGGTTTGCAACGACATTCTGAGTAGATTTCTAAATCCATACTCCAACGAATGACGTAAGTTTGTCAAAATTCCGTTGGGGGAGGGGGGTCAAAGTTGGAGGCAATTTTCCCAGATGAAGTGAAAATGACAGAGAAAACTGAAAAACTAGCCTTATAGTAAAAAAATAGGTAAAGATATACTAAAGAAAACTTCCCTGTTTCAGTGGATGCTTGAATTATGCAGGCTTATCTTAATTTTGACAACATTTTTGGAGAGACTAAATTTCAGCTGGGAGGGGGGGGGCTAACTAGGGTCTGAAGGAAAACTAAGGTCTGGGGGGGAAGTTGCCCCCTCTACCCCATAGCGAATTACGTCCCTGACCCCAACCCCTTGACGCTAAGTTGCTGGAGAAGTGTAGGCTTGTGGTTCTGGAACCACTCAAAGTTGTATATTAAAAGAATGATTACTTATTGTTATACTTACTTATCCAAATTATTTAGTTGACAAATCCACCGTAATATTCTCTCCATGCGTAAGATTGTGCATCCAAAGAGGAAGAAAGACAAATGAAAACAGTTCTGTAGGAGAATTCAGGTATTTCTCCCCAAAATTTCTGAAATGAAAACAAACTTAGTTTGTGATACCATTTATCCTACCTCCACAAGAAATGATATTTTTTTAAGTTTCCATTCATTTCTGAGCAATGAGCGGCTTTTTATTTAGGGACAGGTCAAATTAATCTCTAAGCCTAAAGGCACATTTCTGTTGAGCTAGCAAAATTTTCCGCAAATATGTCGATATACAAACCTGTCCTGTCCATAGTTGCCAGGTGATGCGGATTTGCGCCACTTGGGCGCTTTTTTGAGTCGATTGCGTATTGAATTTTTCAAATTGGCGCATTGGGCCGATTTCGCGCATATCAAAAAAATTCGGCGCAAAGTGGGCGCATTTTGCCTTCACAATAACAATGACAAAATCTAAAATTTTAAAGTCTATTGTTTACTGACAACTTCCACTGACAGATTCAGGAATCTGTCTATAAAGACCTGTGGAATTTTCAGAACCCCGTAGGGATTCTCATATCGCATTCCAGGCTCCATGACGACCTAAATTTTAAATTACTAAAGCGTGCATTATCCTTGGCGTGAAAAACCAAATGGGAAAGTGGTCAAATTTCAATAAAAAAAAAAAAAAAAAATACAGAAAAGAGTGGGGAAAGCTGACCTTTGTTCGACATAGCTCAAGCAGCTCTTTCTGTCTTAAGCTTACCCATCAGCAATCCTTTCGTCGAGAGAGTGTTTTTTGTTATGAATCTTGCCAAGTACAAAATTCGAAACAGGATGTACCCTAAAATACTTAACTCTACTGTGACCATCCGACTTAGGCTAAATTGCCAGGGAAAGTACTGCAGGGACTTTGATCCTACATCCGCTATGCTGAATAGATTTACCATTGACATGTATGACATCAAAAAACCATTCAATGACAATGAAAATGAAACTCTTGAGGAAATTTTGGGCGATATACAAGGAGGGTTTGCTGTTTAACTTTGAAAATGATCTTGAATACTATTCGAAGATAAATACAATATATGATTAAAAAATGTACAAAACTAATTCGAAGTTCATTAAAAGGAAAACACAAATAAAATAACAATCGAAACTGTTGAATGACCTTGCCAAGTACAATTTTGTCTCATATGTATGTCTTTGGCTTCTGTTTCATGACAAAATCTCAGAACATTGTCTTTAGCCTGTAATTTTATAGATAGTTGTATTAATAACAGCCGGTCTAATTTCTTATCTTTGACTTGGTCGTTCTTGTCGTTCTAATTTATATTTCGAAAGCTACGAAATATTTTGTTCTCATAACTAAGTTTGAGAATTTATATTTTTTTGCAGCTTAGAATTGCAATGTCATAAAAAAATTGCATAAAGAAGTAAACTTTGATGTCACTTACCTAAATGACATTTTGGAGAGATGTGACCTTCAAGGATCATGCTTCTCTTTAGTTATACATTAGAAAATACTATCTATTAGTTATCTTTATCAAATGCGCCTTTAACTTCCACGTTTTTGTATAACTTATCTATACTGCAAGACCAGTATCCTGAGTACCTATTTCTTTTTTTAGTTCTTTAATCACAATTTCTATTGTTGATAGGGAATAATTCAGCATATTAGCCAGAAAATAAGGTAAAATACCACCTTAGATATTGGCAAGCATTTTTTTTGTTAGATCTTCTTTAATTCCCTTTTTTATTAAATTCTCTTATATACCAGAGAACTAAGGAAAATATCTTTCTTGTCAAGCCAGAGACTGAGAACAGAAAATTCGACCACAAAAGCGCATGTGATCAGTCAAAAATGCTTCACTGTTTCAGATTTCGGAATATGGTGCCGAAATCTGTCAATGAAGACTGAATCCTACCAATTTTGAGTTCTAGTGTTCTGAAAAGAAAAATTCACACTGTCTGGTAATATTGTCTCTGATTTTTTTTTTGCACTCATCCCTGCAAGATCTAATTTGCCCTGAATTTCGAACTCCACCCAAAAAGTATATAGCGAAAATGCGCCGATGGCGCATTTTCGCTTCCCTTGGTGCGCAATCTAAAGTCAGGCACCTGGCATCACTGGTCCTGTCAGTTAACCTTTTGTGTCGAAGCTACTCGCCTGGAGCTATTTTCTTAAGTAAGACTAAATTTAATTTTTAAAACAAAGAATCAAAGATCTATTTCTTCTTTTTTAATTTTTTTTTACAAAAAGAAACGACACTATGTTTTGATTTTTTTTTCCAATCTAAACTTTTTTTTCTTCAATCTTGCACGGCTTCTTAGTTCAGCTCCTTAATAAGGGTTGAGGTGTCTTATCTTCCCTAGATTGGAGGTGATTAGAAATTATATGTATATATAAAAAAATAAGTTTTGAACTGAAACTAAAAACCAACGTTAAAAATTAAAACGAACAGAAATTATTTCGTATAAATAGAAAAGATAATAGCAGTGTTGTTTCTAAATTAAATCAAACAGTTGGTGGTAACGAACTGTAAGTAAGGAGCGACCCGGATCAATAGTAACCGAAACTCTAAAAAACGGAATTCGGATACCAATAGATACATCAAAATAATTAGATTTTTATGCTGATTTCAAATATATAAGTCTCATCAAGTTTAATCTTACCCATCAAACGTTATGCGCCTGAGAAAATTTGCCTTATTTTCAAAAAAAGGGGAATACACGCCCTAAAAGTCACAGAACCTTAATGAAAATCAAACCATCAGATTCAGCGTATCAGAGTACCCTACAGTAGAGGTTTTAAGCTCCTATCTGTAAAAATGTGGAATTTTGTACTTTTTGCCAGAAGAACGATCACAGATGCGTGTTTATTTGTTTGTTTTCTTTTCTCCCAGGGGTGATCGTATCGACCCAGTGGTCCTAGAATATCGCGGGAGGGCTCATTCGAACGGAAATTAAAAGTTCTAGTGGCCTTTTTAAGTGACAAAAAAAATGGAGGGCGACTAAGCCCCCTCCCATGCTAATTTCTTCCCAAAGTCACTCGATCAAAATTTTGAGATAGCCATTTTGTTCAGCATTGTCGATAAATATAATAGCTATGTCTTTGAGGATGATTAATCCCCCACAGTCCCCGGGGAAAGGGCTGCAAGTTATGAACTTTGCCCAATGTTTACATATAGTATTAGTCATTGGGAAGTATACAGACGTTTTCAGTGGGGATTTTTTCTGGTAGTGGGAAGGGGGGTCGGGGGTCAAGTGGGAGGATCTTTACACGGAGGAAGTTTTCATGGCTGAAGGGACATTGCTATAAAGGGGGCGCCGAATTTCCCAGCATTATTTAAAAAAAGTACCAGAAGTTAAATAAAAAAAAAAAAATTCAACTGAAAGTAAGGAGCAACATAAAAACTTAAAACGAACAGAAATTATTTTTTATATAATTTGGTTCGCCCCCTAGTGAATATCTCGCTCTTTACGCTACAGTTTTTTTAGTACTTTCATAAGAGCTTTTATTCTAATTAACGACCTTTGTGATTAAGGGGTCATTCTTAAAGAATTGGAACAAAATTTGAACTTTAGCGTAAGACTAGGGGGACAAGCCCCCTAATATACGTAATAAAAATATACGAATATAGAAGTTCGTTACGTAAGCTAATTCGTAAGTTACGTATACTTATTACTAATAACAACGTTCGTAAATAAAATTAAACAACTTTCGAGAAAGCCGTTTAACCAAAATAAAGTAAAATTAATATGTATATTTTGATTTAATTATTCATGTACGGTGAGCCAAAATCAAGACCTGCATTAATTCAGAAACGTTCAGAAATTAAATAAAAAAAAACAAGTTTTTTTTTAACTGAAAGAAAGGAGCGACATTAAAACTTAAAACGAACAGAAATTATTCCGTATATGAAATTGCTGTCCACTTCACAATGTCTCGCTCTTTACGCTAAAGTTGGACTCTGTCTTACAACTCTGTTTTTTAAAACAATAAAAAACTTTAGCGTAAAGAGCGAGGCATTGAGGAGGGGGCAGCCCTTTCATATACGGAATAATTTCTGTTCATTTTGAGTTTTAATGTCTTTTCTTGCTTTCAGTTAAAAAAAACTTGTTTTTTTTTATTTAACTTTAATCAAAAACGAGCATATATTAATTTAGAAAAACAAAGTTTTTCCGAGGGAAGTAAAGAGCGAAGTTGAAACTTAAAACGAACAAAATTCCTACTTCATCTAACATATATCAATAAAACTAATACATATAAATCAACTGGCGATATTTCCCTATGTTTGTAGGATTAAAGAAAACTAGCGCTTTACTGAAAACACAAAACAATATAAGAGTTTTGGTACAGTAAAAGTAAACCTTTTAAGGTAACTTTTAACAGTATAAAAGTAAATCATTTTTAGATTATTGTTTTATTAAAAAATTTTTCGTTTAATTTGGCATCACTTCTGCACAATGAGCTCGGTTCAATGATTGACTGTCGTTTTGGATCTGAAAAGGGCATTTCATGATTATTTTGTAGACAAGTTCGACGTGAAGGAATCTTATTAGCATTAGGACTACAAACTCGCTTTAGAATTTATATCACAGCTTAACATCCTTCGTTTTATAGAGAGAAATAACTGGACTTCCAGAGTTCACATTACGGCTGATATGTTCTTCATTTGGAGTAATATTATGTGAGACTAAGATGTTACCTAACATATATCAATAAAACTAATACATATAAATCAACTGGCGATATTTCCTTATGTTTGTAGGATTACAGAAAACTAGCGCTTTACTGAAAACACAAAACAATATAAGAGTTTTGGTACAGTAAAAGTAAACCTTTTAAGGTCACTTTTAACAGTATAAAAGTACATCATTTTTAGATTATTGTTTTATTAAAAAATTTTTCGTTTAATTTGGCATCACTTCTGCACAATGAGCTCGGTTCAATGATTGACTGTCGTTTTGGATCTGAAAAGGGCATTTCATGATTATTTTGTAGACAAGTTCGACGTGAAGGAATCTTATTAGCATTAGGACTACAAACTCGCTTTAGAATTTATATCACAGCTTAACATCCTTCGTTTTACAGAGAGAAATAACTGGACTTCCAGAGTTCACATTACGGCTGATATGTTCTTCATTTGGAGTAATATTATGTGAGACTAAGATGTTACCTGATAAATAAAAAAAAAACAAGTTTTTTAAACTGAAAGTAAGGAGCGACATTAAAACTTAAAACGAACAGAAATTATTCCGTATATGAAAGGGACTGTCCCCTCCTCAACGCCTCGCTCTTTACGCTAAAGTTTTTTATTGTTTTAAAAATAAAGTTGTGAGACAGAGTCAAACTTTAGCGTAAAGAGCGAGGCGTTGAGGAGGGGACAGTCCCTTTCATATACGGAATAATTTCTGTTCGTTTTAAGTTTTAATGTCGCTCCTTACTTTCAGTTTAAAAAACTTGTTTTTTTTTTTATTTAATTTTTGAACGTTTTTGAATAAATGCAGGTTTTGATCTTGGCTCACCGTACATGAATAATTAAAACAAAATTTTCATATTAATTTACTTTTATTTAGTTAAATGGCTTTCTCGAAACTTGTTTAATTTCATTTACGAACGTTTTTATTAGTAATAAATATACGTAACTTACGAAATAACTTACGTAACGAACTTCTATATTCATATATTGTTAATTTTTTTATTAGGGGGTTCGCCCCCTAGTCAATACCTTGCTCTTTAAGCGAAAGTTCGAATTTTGTTCCAATTCTTTAAAAATGACCGCTTAATCACAAAGGCCGTTAATTAGAATAAATAGCTCTTATGAAAGTACTAAAAAAGCTTTGGCTTAAAGAGCGAGGTATTGGCTATAGGGTGAACCCAATCATATATGTAATATTTTCTGTTCGTTTGAAGTTTCGATGTTGCTGCTATTGCAGTTGAAATACTTGTTTTGTTATATTAAATTTCTGATCTTTTTTTTAAATAATGCTGGGAAGTCCGGCGTCCCCTTCATAGCAATGTCCCTTCCCCCATGAAAACTTCCTTCATGGAAAGATCCTCCCACATAACCCCCGACCCACCCACCCCCCACTACCAGGAAAAATCTCCCCTGAAAACGTCTGTATACTTCCAAATAACCAATACTATATGTTAACATTGGGTAAAGTTCATAACTTTCAGCCCTCCCCCCGGGAATTTGGGGGGATTAAGTCATCCTAAAAGACATACTTATTATATTTTCGAACATGCTGAACAAAATGGCTATCTCAAAATTTTGATCAGGTGACTTTGGGAAAAAATGAGCGTGGGAGGGGGCCTAGTTGCCCTCCATTTTTTTTGGTCACTTAAAAAGGGCACTAGAACGTTTAATTTCCATTCCAATGAGCCCTCCCACGATATTCTAGGAAACCTGGGTCGATACGATCACCCCTGGGGAAAAAAAAAACAAACAAACAAACAAACAAATAAACACGCACCCGTGATCTTTCTTCTGACAAAAAATGCAAAATTCCACATTTTTGTAGATGGGAGCTTGAAACCTCTACAGTAGGGTTCTCTGATACGCTGAATATGACGGTGTGATTTTCATTAAGGTTCTACAACTTTTAGGGGTCTTTCCTCCTTTTTTCGAAAACCAGCCAAATTTTCTCAGGTGCCTAACTTTTGATGGGTAGAATTAAACTTGATGAAACTTATATATTTGAAATCAGCATTAAAATCTGATTCTTTTGATGTATCTATTTGTATCAAAATACCGTTTTCTAGAGTTTCGGTTACCATTGAGCCGGGTCGCTCCTTACTTACAGTTCGTTACCACGAACTGTTTGATCAATCCATTATTTTCTATGATGTGTAATGACTTTAAACTTATTATTTTTGTGCCTAAGTTTTTAAGATAATTTTAATTTACACTCAAAGTTACTGATATCACAGCTCCTGTAGAACTACGAAAAGCGTCTTTTGACTCCTAAGTCAATATTCTTGCTTTTATTCTTGGCTTTTTTTTTCAGCAAAGCGCTAGTTTTCTGTAACACTGCAAGCATAGGGAAATATCACCAGTTGAATTATTTGCATTAATTTTATTGATATACGTTACATAGGCAGTGAAGTAGTAATTTTTGTTTGTTTTAAGTTTCAACTTCACTCTTTACTTCCCTCGGAAAAACTTTTTTTTTAAATTAATCTACCGCCAAAGGCGGGTTTAACTGTTTGTTTTAAGTATAATGTTGCTCTTTACCTTTTTGGAAAAAATTGCCAGGATTTTATTTAAGACAGTCAAATAAGGCTTCATACATTTCATTATTTGATTCACACTCTTGATTAAAGTTAAGTTTAAGAAAAATAACAATTAAAATTGATATTTGTTTTCGTTTATTTCACATGTTTGGCATCCGCTTTAATTTGGATCCAAAACTACATCGTAAACTATAATGTTTCAATCTTAAAGAGGTAGGATTCTGTCTGGCACAGCACCCCCCTAGAAATCTTTAAGTTTCTACCATCGTAACCAAAAACTCCAATAATTTTCGTATGATTTACCGTTTTCGCGTTTTCTTATTCACTAAATGGAAAAAGAAATATGGCGTTTCAAAGATTCGGAGAGTTCTTCCTGTTGTTTTGACGCGTGTTCAAAAATTTTTTTTTGGTACTAGTGCATTATAAGGACACTTTTATATACTGTATATGGAATGTCAAACGAGAGATGCTAAGGATACCGGGACAGATACCCGGTACTAAAACAGTTGTTGTTGTTAGAGTGGAATTGAGTGAAACGGGTGATCTAGTATGAATGTTAAAATTACTATTTGGGATTTGCCGAAGACAGGCATGTAATTCTTATAATTTTGTTCGTAAGCCATTATAACCGGGTATCTGTCTCTGGTTAGGTTACGTATTTTATATAGAAAAGTTCAACTCTTTCCGATAAACAGCAGGTTCCATTTTTTTTTTCTTTTTTAACTATGTAAACTCTATATCATACATGTAAACTACAGAGGTACAGTTGCGAAGTAATGCAGTAATGGAGACCCGTAAAGCGGGTAATTGCTCTTTAAATTGATCAAAGAGCGTAGTTTCTCATTGAATTTACAATGTTTAAACTGTTGTTTTTTTGGGTTTAGGGGAGGGGGGGGGGGGAGGAAAGGTACCTAGGTTAGGTTAGGCTACGTATTTAATATATGCTATGCTTTACCCCCACCCCCCTAATGTACAAATATATAGCCAAAATTTGTTTCTAAACTATTATATATTCATCCTATTTTATTTTTTTTATTAGCATTAACCAAACTTTACTTCTTTCGTGTGTACCATTAAGCACAACAGAACCACTACAGAATAGCTAGATAATATGAAGTTTTTTGCTACGTGTCATATATTTTTCTAAAAGGGGCCTATGACCCATCCCCCCTCCCCAGTAAAAAGCTTATTTTTTCTTGAGAGGGGAGCAAAGATATAATAGTGCAAAGATAAAATTATAGTTAAAAGCCATTACAATCAAAAATTATTTCTGGCATTCTTTCTCTTCCAGATTGATTTAATCCGAAACCCTGCACTACTAATATCGGAATATTTTTTTTCTGATGTCTTATTTAGTAGAGAACTTATGTCATTTAAATTTGTGTATTTCTTTTGTAATAAAAACAGAGCAGCATAAACAAATAAACAAAATATGTCATCTGGTCTCGCTATCTGGATGTATATTTGAATGCATTGTTAACGGTTTTAAGTAATACTAAGATTGCACAGTCACTCTTCTTTTTTCATCTCAAGCTTCTAGGATGATTTCTACATTTACTTACAAGAGCCATGGCATTTTTAGCATAGTTTAATATGTGAATCTATTTTTATCAACAAGGACACACTAACAAACTGAATGTAATTGTAGCCAACGGTTTTGCTATTTAATCTTACTACATCTGCTCTTCTCGTGGGACAATACAAGAACATTGACTGATCACACAGCATCCCTAATACGTCTAATAAACTCACCTTTCCCCGACAACCGTTAGTCGAATCGCCTATCCCCTGTCCCCTCGATTTTTGTGCCTGTCATGCAAAAAGGGTTTCTCATTAAGCTGAAGCACGCGCTGACGATTTTCATTCAGTTACTTAATCAAAGCTTTTCCGTTAATATCAATATATCGATTAGACTATTGTCTGATATATCGAGTCTGGATCGCATGTGGGGGACGATTTTAAATGGACCTTTGCATGATGAATATATTGGGACAGCTTTTCGCTTCAGGAAGTAGACACATTAAGTCAGAGCACCTTTAATGAAGCCAAGTAAGGTCAATGGCTCAGCAAATGTTAGAATTACTACTAAAAATCACGCAAAGAACGAAATAGTCATTATTGTAATAATAGTGGCAGAAGCGAAAGATACTGTAGATAAAGATTACATAATCCCGTGTCCAGATAATACTAACAATCAAGGTCAACAAGCTTGGAATCTGCATAAATGATTTTCTTTGGAAAAAACAACGTTTATTTACCCTAATTGGCAAATAGCTTTCTTTTGAATCCTTTTTAACCTCGGTCTAGTTCCTTTGCCCTTTTGATTTTTGCACTTTTTAATAATAGTGTAAATGAACCTTAAATAATAAGGCTCATTGGGATTATCTTAGATTTAGTTTTTAACAAGAAAATAAAGTTTTCTCAGATTCCTGACACTTCTATAATTTCACAAAGATAACTTTCCAAACGAGCTTTTAAATTCACATTATTTTAAGCTCTTTTTCTCCATGCCACTAAAAAAAATAGGGTTTGACATGCTAGTGATCAAATTTTCACCTAGATTTTCTCGCTAAGATCGTGCCGGTTGAATGTCTTTTTAGACGAATCACCAGAGGGGCTTTTAGGGATAATCTCGCTCGAAGTATCATTCCAAATGAAACTCCAGAATCTAATAAAGTTGTTCTTCAATTCCTCAGCACGGAGTATCTCCTTTGCACGAAATTTTACCTTACCGTGTTTCTGAGTTTGTGCCATAGATTTTAAACTTGGTTGTCACACAAAAAAAATTCAATATCACAGGCACTGTTAATTTTGGCAAGCGATCAAAGATGAAATATTTAAATTTTTATTGTAGTTCGCTTTCAAACAACAGAATTTGTATTTTAAAATCATGCCACACTGAAATCAACAAGCAAAAGTTAAAATTTGACATGGATACAAGTGCAAGGTTTTAACACTTGGTGAAAACCAAGCATCAACTGTTAAAGGTATCAGTTTTTCAAACCGTCCATGCCTAAGAATAGTAAGCGAAGAGTAGCCCTTGTCAATAGAAACCGAAACTCCAAAAAACTATTTTTTGTTTTTTTTTGACAAAAGTAACCAAAAGTAAATAAAGGAATTTTGATAGTAGTTAATTCATCAAAAGAATTGGCTTTATATACTGATTATATAAAAAAAGACAAGTTTTTTCAAGTATAAGTAAGGAGCAACATTATAAATTAAAACAAAAGGAAATTATTGTTAAAGCCCCCTGTTAAAGAAACCAAAAGACTGTGCCCAGGGAAAGTGGCTTTTTTTGCGGTTTTGTGCCACAAAACTACGATTTTACCCCTTGGGCCATCAAGTTGCTATCGATTAAAAATTAGAAGAGAGCCATTCGAATTAAGTGTCAAAAAATCATACATTGAGCCTCTCGATTACGGAGGAAGTAATGCAGCAGGGTTGCACATTTGTTTCTTAATATTCACGTAGTCGACTCAGGTAGAGCTAATTTAGCTTGGGAAACCTTCTTATGTATGCCTAGTGGATGATCCCCAGCACTTTTTTGTGCACAGGACTTGATGACTTTTTGAAAACTTTCTTTACTTAAACTATTACTTGCTTATCTGATTAAGTAGCTCTTTCAACTTTAAATTCGCTTGTTTCTGACTTAGAGTTTGACTCATTGTTATTTAGAATAAACTAGAAAAACAAAGCCCATTGAAAGTACTTCAGACTGGAAAACCTTCTTATTTACCCCTCGTGGATACGTTCTCGATTGCAAGAGGTGAACTAGTTTCATGTACTACAGTGTACTGTGCAGTTGTCGACAGAGGCTTCGTGTATGAACGCCCCTCCCCAAGATTTCCCAGTCAGTCGGGTAAGAATTTTAAATACATAAAGTAGTTGCATGAAGTCCCATTATTTTGCTGGATCAATTTTTTTATTAGAGAAACTGGGCTGCTGGAAATAATTGATATAAAGTCAGCGATTGAAAATCAGCCTCAGATGGAAATTGAATAGAAAAATACGTATTTTTTTCAACAGAAAGTAAGAAGCAGCATTAAAATTTAAAACTAACAAAAATTATTGTGCATATTAAAAGAGTTGTCCCCTCCTCAACACCTCGCTCTTCCCGCTCAAGTTTTTTAGTACATGAAAAGAACTTCTTATTGTTCTGATTAAACGACCTTTGTGTTTCAGAAGTCTTTCTTAAAGAATTTGGATAAAATTCGGACTTTGGCGTAATGAGGGAGGGGTTGAAGAGAGTGAAACCCCCCTCAAATGCGTAATAATTTCTGTTCGTTTCAAGTTTTAATGTTGCTACTTACTTTCAGTTGAAAAAACTTGTTTTCTCTCATATTTGATTTCTGATATTTTTTTAAAATCTTGCTCCATCTAGTGCCAGGAAATCTTGCTCCATCTCCACGGAAAAATTCCCCCTCTCCACGGAAATATCCTCTAGAAAATTCAATCCCGCTGAAAGTTTACCCTAGACAATTACCCTTAACATCCTCACGCGTAAAATTGAGGCGGCAAAGAAAAATCAAGACACATAAAAGGAATTTCGTATAAAACTTATGGTAAATTCCCCCACTTTGAAATTTCCCCTGAAAATTTCACCCCCTAGAAACTTCCCTCCCCATGGAAAATTCTCCCCTTGGAAACTCCCCCCAGCAGAAAACGTGTCTCCCCCACTTGAAAAATGTATACATACTTCCCAATAACAAATACTATACGTAAACAATGGACAAATGTTATAGCATAAAGACCTTTCCCCAGGGGCTGTGGGGGGTCATGTTATCTCCGAAGGTATAGTAATTGGGCCTTGCAACGATGTTGAAAAAAATGGCTATCTCAATATTTTGATTGGCCGATTTAAGGAAAAACGGAGCGTGGGAGTAAGCCTAGTTGCCCTCGAATCTTTTTAATCACTTAAAGGGGCATTATAACTTTTAGTTTCCGTCAAAATGAGTCCTCTCCTGATATTCTAGGACCACTGGTTTGATACAATTACCCCTGAGAAATAAAAACACGTATCCATGATATTTCTATTGGCAAAAAATACAAAATTCCACATTTTGAAACAGTTCGTGGTAACGAACTGTAAATAAGGAGCAACCCCGCTCAATAGTAACCAAAATTTAAAAAAACTGAATTTGATATCAATAGAGTATATATATATATAATATATCTATGAATTTCATTAAGTTTATATATATTTCGAATGTATAAATTTCATTAAGTTTAGTCTTGTTCATCAAAGATTACGAGTCTGACGATTTTACCCCATGGGCGATCAAGTTGCTATCGATTAAAAATTAGAAGAGACCCCTTCGAATTAAGTGTAAAAAACAAAATAATCATAGATTGAGCCTCTCGATTACGGAGTATGTAATGCAGCAGGGTTGCAAATTTGTTTCCTAATATTCACGTAGTCGACTCAAGTAAAGATACTTTAGACTGGGAAACCTTCTTATGTATGCCTAGTGGATGATACCCAGCACATTTTTGTGCACAGGATTTGATGACTTTTTGAAAACTTTCTATACTTAAACTATTATTTGATTAAGGATCTCTTTCAACTTTAAATTCGCTTGTTTCTGACTTAGAGTTTGACTCATTGTTATTTAGAATAAACCAGAAAAACAAGGCCCCTTGAAAGTACTTCAAACAGGAAAACCTTCTTCTTTACCACTCGTGGACGCAGTCTCGATTGTAAGAGGAGAACTAGTTTCATGTACTACAGTGTACAGTTGCCGACAGAGGCTTCGTATAGGAACACCCCTACCTAAGATTTCCCAGTCAGTCGGATAAGAATTTTGAACAAATAAAATAGTTGCACGAAGTCCCACTATTTTGCTGGATAATTTTTGTTTTATTAGAGAAAATGGGCTGCTGGAAGTATTTGATATAAAGTCAGCGATTGAAGATCAGCTTCAGATGGAAATTGAATAGAAAAATAACTTTTTTTTCTCAACAGAAAGTAAGAAGCAGCATTAAAATTTAAAACGATCAAAAATTATTATGTATATGAAAAGGGTTGTCCCCTTCTCAACGCCTCGCTCTTCCCGCTAAAGTTTTTTAGTGCTTAAAAAAAACTGGTTATTGTTCTGATTAAACGACCTTTGTGTTTCAGAAGTTAGCAAGTTTTAATGTTGCTACTAAATTCAGTTGAAAAACTGGTTTTTTCTCATATTTGATTTCTGATAGTTTTTTAAATAATACCTGGAAATCTTGCTCCATCTTCACAGAAATATCCTCCCTCCTCACGGAAATATCCTCTAGAAAATTCAATCCCGCTGAAAGTTTACCCTAGACAATTACCCTTAACATCCTCACGCGTAAAATTGAGGCGGCAAAGAAAAAACAAGACACATAAAAAGAATTCCGTATAGAAATTATGGCAAATTCCCCCACTTTGAAATTTCCCCTGAAAAGTTCACCCACTAGAAACTTCCCTCCCCGTGGAAAATTTTCCCCTTGCAAACTCCCCTCAGCAGAAAATTTTGTCTCCCCCACTTGAAAAATGTATACATACTTCCCAATAACAAAATACTACGCGTAAACAATGGACAAATGTTATAGCATAAAGACTTTTCCGTAGGGGCAGTTGGGTGGGGGTCATGTTATCTTCGAAGGCATAGTTATTGGGCCTTGCAACCATGTTGAACAAAATAGCTATCTCAAAATTTTGATTGGCTAATTTAAGGAAAAACGGGGCGTGGGAGGGAGCCTAATTGCCCTCGAATCTTTTGGTCACTTAAAAAAGGCACTATAGCTTTTAGTTTCCGTCCAAATGAGTCCTCTCCTGATATTCTACGACCACTGGGTTGATACAATTACCCCTAAAAAAAAACGCATCCATGATCTTTCTTTTGGCAAAAATTACAAAATTCCACATTTTGAAGCAGTTCGTGTTAACGAATTACAAGTAAGGGGCGACTCCACTCAATAGTAACCAAAAATTTAAAAAACCGAATTTTGATATCAGTAGATATGTCAAATGAATCGTAAATTTCATATATATATATATATATATATATATATATATATATATATATATATATATATATATATATATATATATATAATATATATATATATATATATATATATATATATATATATATAATATATATATATATATATATATATATATATATATATATATATATATATATATATATATATAGATATATATATATATATATATATATATTATATATATAATATATATATATATATATATATATATATATATATATATATATATATATATATATATATATATATATATATATATATATATATATATATATATATATATATATATATATATGTATATATATATATATATATATGTATATAAATTTCATTAAGTTTAGTCTTACCCATCAAAGGTTACGAGCCTAAAAAAATTTCCCTGATTTTTGAAAAAAAGGGCGAAAAACCCCTAAAAGTCAAGTGATCTTAATGAAAATCACACCGTCCGATTCAGCGTATTAGAGCACCGTATCTGCAAAAAATTTGGATTTTTGTAATTTTTTTTCCAGAAGAAAGATCACGGATCTGTGTTTATTTTTTTCCAGGGGTGATCGTATCGAACCAGTTGTCCTAGAATGTTGGGAGAGGGCTCATTCAAATGGAAATTAAAAGTTCTAGCGTCCTTTTTAAGTGGCCCAAAAATTAGAGGGCAACTAGGCCCTTTCCCCCGCCCATTTTTACCCAAAATTGTCTGATCAAAATTTTGAGATAGCCATTTTATTCATCATAGTTGAAAGGCCCAATAACTATGCCTTTGGGTATAACATGACCCCCCTACAGCCCCAGGGGAAAGGTCTTTAAATTATAAAATTTGCCCATTGTTTGTGCATAGTATTTATTATTGGGATGTATACATACATTTTCGGGTGTCGGGTGGGGGGGGGGGTGCTGGCAATTTTATGCTGGGGGTTTTTCCAAGGGAGAATTTTCCATGTGGAGTGAAGTTTCCAGGGAGTGAACTTGTCAGGGAAATTATACACTTGGTGAATTCGCCAGAATTCTTATACAAAATTCTTTGTGTGTTTTGCTTTCTCTTTTCCGTCTCAATTTGAGGGCGGAGTGGTTAAGAGTAATTGTCCGGAGTAAATTTTCACCAGGATTGAATTGTCTAGAGGATATTTCCGTGGGGAAGGGGTTTCTCCGTGGAGGTGGGGCCATATTTCCTAGCGTTACTCAAAAAACGATCAGAAGTTAAATAAAAAAAAGTTTTTTTCAACTGAAAGTAAGGAGCGACAATAATACCTCGACACCTCGTTCTTTACGGTAAAATTTTGTCTCAATCCTTTAAGAATGACTCATGAAATGGAAGGGCCGTTTAATTAGAACAATGAGACGCTTTTTTAAGAGCACTAACAAAATTAAGCGTAAAGAACGGGGTGTTGGGGCGGGGCAATCCCCTGTATATACATAATAATTTCTGTTCACTCTTTACTTTCAGTTGAAAAAACTTATTTTTTTATTTAATCGCAGATGGGAACTTGAAATCTCTCCATTTATGTTCTCTGATACGCTGAATCTGATGGTGTGATTTCCATGAAGATTTTTTTACTTCTTGGGGGTGTTTCCCCCATGTTTCAGAAATCAGGGAAATTTTCTCAGGCTTGTAGCTTGGGTAAAACTAAACATAATGAAACTTAAATATTTGGAATCAGCATAATAAACCGATTGTTCTGATATATACAGTTCGCTACCACGAACTGTTTGAGAACGTAAATGAGGGGTGTTCCCATTTGAGCGCTTTCCCATTTGAGCGCCACGGAATTTTGTTCCATTTGAGCGCCATGGAATTTTGTTCCCATTTGAGCGCCACGGAGTACCATTTGAGCGCCAAACCAAAAATTGTGATTTTGCGGTGGATGAAGCGTGGTTTGCTGCCACATTGACCTGTAGAAATATTTATTGCCACGAAGACAACGAACAAAACTGAGGATTTTATTGGGTCAATGGTTGTGAAATAACTCTGTACTGAGAGTTAAGAAGCTAAACGTTTGTTAAGCTTGTGAAGAATATAAGTGAAGATTTTACGCACGTTCATAGGGTAAGAACTGATTGCCGCTGAAGAAGGCTTGCTGGTCAAGTCGAAATATTCGGCTCTTTTTTAGAGTTATTTCACAACGATCGTTTAGAAATGGAACCTAACCTAACCTAACCTAACCTAACCTAACCTAAAATTTACCCCCACCCCCCTAATGTGCAAATATATACCCTGGATTGGTATACATAGGGGTGGGGGTAAAATTCATTTCCGACAAAAATGATTATTATATTTGGAAAGAGCCTAAAAAAGGCATCGAGTGGTGTGTTTACTTTATTCGTAAGTCAATAATATGATTTGCGAAAAATTTACCTGATCACCTAGCTATATCACCTAATATTAAATTTTTACTTACTTAAATTTCTCTCAGCTCCTTTCCCGTGATGAAAATTTTCAAACTGAAGGAATTTACCCCGGGTGTTTGACAACTTGGCTTTTGTTTTGATTTCAGACCAACAACAATCGAAAGGTTTCATTTTGTTAACTTTTCAATGAGGTTTTTGTGTGACGTTCGGAAGCCGGAAGTAAGTTTATATGAAAAAGGTGACAGCTTGTCTTTTATCTTGACCGTGGCGATCAAAAATCAGGGTTAATAATACCATTTATAGGTGAAAGAATTTTGAAGACATTTTCAGAAAGTTTGCTTCAGGGAAGAGCAAGCAACCCCGGAAAACACAAAACAGAACTAAAAAATAAGTAGATATAAGTCTTAGCACTCATTTGGTGATGAGTGACATTTTTTTTATGAAAGTAATTTGTTTTACCTCATAAATTTGGAAAATGTGTCCACTTTATGTCTAAAATCTGTCCATTTTTTGCCCTATTATGTCCAGGCACATAGAAATATGTCCTTTGGACATAAAATATGTCGAGTTGGCAACCCTGCTTGTATCACGCTAAGCTGAAAGAAACTAACGAAAAAAAACCGGTTCTATAATGAACGGTAAGGGCTATACCGTAGGTAAACGGTTGTGCAATCGCTTACGCAATTAGGTCACCTGACCTTGCATCGTAAATTAGGATTAATGGGCGCTCGAAGTAAATGTTATAAGAGGGTGCAAGATTGTTAGCTCAGTTCAGTTCAATTTCGGACTTGGATAAGAGAAGAGCGATTTTCAACATGAAGAGGAAACGCAAAATATTATCTGGCGCTCAAATGGGACACAACTGAACTAATTAAAATACGGCGCGCAAATGGGAATTTCCCATTTGCGCGCCATGGCGCTCAAATGGGAAAGCGCTCAAATGGGATACACCCGTAAATGAAGTAGTTTAGATAGTAATACCACTCATCGGTTAAAAATGACCAGCCATTTGGTTAAAATGACCAGCCAGTCGGCTAAATCCGTTGCACCTCATTATTTTGGCTAGTGACGCCTCTGGTCGGTACCAGACCTAATCTACAGGAAGCTACTACCCTTGCTTCCTAGTCCCAGCCTATTAGGTCTGTACACTTCCAACATCGGGCAACTCTTCTACAGTTGCCACTAATTTCCTAGGGTGACTCAACCCCAAAAACCCGACAAAAAAATTAAAATAAATAAAAACGTAAAAATAAACGCTATAGGACATTTTACACCATACACCCTTAGTAACTTTTGAAATATAGGTAGACTTTTTTAAAATTCTTTCCTTTCTTCATTTTTTGTATTTTCCAAATTTGATTGCTTAATTTTGCATTTGGGGGGATTTTCTGCGGCGGAATTTCCACGGGAAGAATTCAAGGGGAAGGGGGAATTCCAGGGTGAATTCTCCGCTAGGAAGTGCTGGGGATGTTTCTGGGAGGAACATTCCAATCACCAATAATGGTTAGACAGCATTATATAATTCCCACCTTTGACGAGATATCATTTAGATAAATGCAACGGGGGAATCTATCTTCTAGCCTCCCTTAAGTGGGGGGAAGGTATTTAGATTAGGCTTATATTATGATGCAGTGTGGGGGAGGGGCTGCTGCTTGAAATTAGACATCCCTGAAGGTTGATAGCCTTGAGCATAAGTAGGGAGGGTTTCAAAACACATTTTTTTTTGTCGACAAATCAGTTGAATCAGAGCTTTCACCTTTTAGAGAAAGACATTCCTCTTTGATAGCTATTACTTGAGTCCAGGATTTTAATTGCTTCGCATTAAATGCTACACACTGCGACAGTAAAACTACAATTATAGTTTGTTTAAGAGGGGACCGAGATTCACTCTGAGATTATAGTTCATTTAATACGATTGTAAGAAGATGTGTTCGCGCACCGGTGTGAAAAAAACGAACTAGACAGGTGACGAATTTGGGGAAATTTCATTAGGGTCTTAATTAACTCTGGGAAAACTATTTCATATGAATGACGTTGCAAATACCCAGACGCTCAATAGCCTAATTTTTTACTTTCGACAGTGAATAAAGTAAAATGAACTTAAATGTATTTTGCGAAAGAGATTAAAAGAATTGCCGGTATTCCTGTATTAGAGGTACTCTTTTATATACTGCTAGTTTAGTTAATGCTTATGAAATAAAATAAAATAGGATGAATATATAATAGTTTTGAAACAAATTTGGTCTATATATTTGCACATTAAGGGGGGGGGGGGTAAAGCATAGCATATATTATTACGTAAACTAATCTAACCTAGGTACCTTTTTCCCCCCTAAACCCCAAAAAACAACAGTTTAAATATCGTATACGCCATGAACACCACTTTATGCATTGCATTACTCTATAGCGGTGCCTTGAATTAACCCGTCAAAAACGGGTTCCTCGTGACTGGTTTCTATTGCAGTATATAAAAGAGTACGTTTAATACAGGAGTACCGAATTGCCTTTCTTTTCACCAAACAAAGCTCGTTCCCATGTTACTAGGCTATCCTATAATTATCGCATAAAATGCCTATTTTGTAAAGTTTTAAGCATTCCCTCCCACCTTCCTAAATGAATTTTCTCCATAAACAAATTTCTCATTTCTTCCCAAAATACCCTCTTAAAATCTAATTGCACTATTTTCCCTATTGTTCTTCATACAATTTACCCAGTAACTACTCCTTTTTTTTAATTCCACACCTCTTCACCTTCCGAAATGAATTCAAGTGCGCGTGCGAGGTAAGTCTCGTTTTGTCCATTAAATTGCCCACGCCTAGATATTACTTTTATGGATATTTGCTTCATGGCCACCCAAAAATATTATTTTCTTACTAGGAAAATAAGACTTTGTATGAACTGGCTCTAGCTATTCAAATTTTTCTGAGGGAATGGACGCATCTTCAACAATTTTTCAGCTGACGGAGGTCTTGAAAAAAGGTTTAAGATGTATTTTATTCTAAATACTGCATATTTAGCCTACACGGACTGAAGCACCTCTCCTTCACCCACCGGAGGAAGTATAGTAGGGGATGGCCCCTCACAAAATAAGTTTGAATTGCCTGGAGAATTTCAAGTTTAGCCGCCTAAAAATTATCTGGAAAATGGTGAGATTCGGCAATATTAAATTTTCAGGAAAGAAAAAAAACATCATTTTGTTTTTAAGGTAGTTGATACACAACGAAAAAAAAAAAAATCTACATTTAGAATGATGCAAAGATTCAAACTAAGTTATTAGAATCAATAGTGAGTGAGAATATACGTATATTCACATTCTACACTGATTTATTCAGGAAAAAGAATATCTGCGCTGCAAAAGATAAATAAGAGAAACCTTGATCACATAATAATCCTTATCCCCCTCTCCCGTCACGCTCTCAGAAAAGATTTGCCTATGCTGAAGACTTGAAGGCCGCCTCAGATTCCTATCCAATTATCTTTATATACTCCAGCTATACAACATTCATGTTTTTCCTTTTCACTCAATGTGCTCAAACACTCTTTTTAGCTAAAAAAAAAAGTAAAGAAACTAAAGTTAGAAAATGAGCACATCCAAGTCTCCAATTATGCCTTGACATAAATTCAGCCTTAAAAATGGCCAGGTAAAACAAATTCAGCTGAATAACACAGTTTCCGTCCAACCCAAGAGACAGAAAAAAGGGACTATAGATATCTTGCATAACAAAACAAGTCCACATTTACCAAATTTTTGTACTTCCAATTTGATTTCATGATCTCAACGGATTTAACGTGTTATTTTTTCTCCATAAAATTCAAACTATTAGAACCGGGATGAAAATTTTCTACTACCACCAAGGCGAGGAATTGTGTAGAACAGATAATCGACCAAAACGCATTGAATTTCATACACATGGTTTGGCAAAATTAGATATATCGCAAAGCAAATCAGACTTGATAAGGGATAATGACTGGCCTTACTTTATGCTGTTGTATCGTTTTGAACATCGTTTAATATTGCTCATAAATCCTACACAATGACAATTTAATAAATCAGTCGATTAAATTTACAATAAAACATCAAATTAAAAGATTTTTTTCAATTTTCTCATGGGTAATTTTATTCCATTCGTTAATATTTCTGGTAGGTAGGCACATCACGAAAACAGTTCGTTATTTGGTTTCTAATTGTCTGACAGAAACAAGAGATCATTAATAGCAGAGTAAACCTAGGAGCATCCAAATCTAATGAGGGGCCTTTACTTTTGTTTCTCTCATGCTGCGCTTCATCTTTAATCACATATCTCTCCTGATTACATACGGCCGTCATGGGAGACCCTCTTTTTCCGATCAATAGCAGCGTTCTAGGGAAGCATGCGCTGCTTATTGGGGGAGACATTAGGACTGATCTACAATTTCTGAAGCATTTTAGATGAGTTCCAGCATCAATAGAAGTAGGACTACACTGTTAAGTCTAAAGCAAGCTTTGTTCTAGATTTGGCAGTTTAATATCAACGAAAGCGGACATGAATAAAGAAATAACTGAATTGATTGTATCGTGCCGTTTCGTGTTCACTGTTGAGCCTTTATGCTATTTATGACATAAGGCACGCGGTGAATGCCAAATGTTGCGATTTTTTCATCGGTAACTGTGAATGAACTTGATAGTGAAAGTTGTGAATATAGTTGATAGCAGTTTCAGAGGATGTGAACTAAAGTCTTGTTACTCGGTCTTATGAAAGTAAGGGTAAGCTAATGGCGAGAGGCTCATTGATTAATTAGTCATAGCATCTATACATTTTTTCTCAAGATGATGTGTTATCATTTTAACTATAATAAGAACAAATAGCTGCAAGGTAAAACAAGAAGATGCCCTTAAACTAGTGACAATAGCTTTAAAGAGTTTAAATAACTTGAAAATTATACAGAATAGAACCATATTTTGGAACGACTTTCACGGAAAACATTTATTAAATTAACTTTTTAAGATGAAACTTTTCGATAAATGAGAAGTAGTAACACGGACGAAGAATAAAATGTTTAGTATGCCCATAGTCATATTCATTAGTTTTCCTACAATAAGTGTAAATACGGTACTTATGTATTATGTGTAACACACGCGCCATATTATATAGGGAAGATGCTTAAGAAACTAGTCAAACGGGTTTCTTTTAATAGACAATTGGATTGGAAACCGTAGTTTGTCATTGTCTTTACAATATTTAAACTATTGTTTTTTGGGGTTTAGGGGGAAAAAAGGTACTTAGGTTGGGTTAGGTGAGGTTACTTTTTTAATATATGCTATGCTTTACCCAACACCCCTCCCCCCTAATTTGCAAATATATAGCCGAAATTTGTTTCTAAACTATTATATTTTCATCCTATTTTGTTTTACTTCGTTAGCATCAACCAAACTTCACTTGTCGCATGTGTTACAGATAGTAGCCTACATAAGTACCGGCGAATCGAGAAGAACAAAATTTGTTTCATTCTGGAAGTAGCTCTACGAACTATTTTCGAACTGTGATTTAAGAAAGATCAACATTGGCTACCAAATCTAAGCAAAATCTGAAACAGACACTGGTTGAAGCATAGAAAATTTTCCTAGCCGTAGTATCTTCAAAACTGACGAGTCTGGAAATGATCGAAAATATCACTCAAAACACAACATTGTGGCCCCAACCAAATGCTGCAAGACATTCATGTCGCTTAAATTTTTAGCTTTGTTCTTCACTTTCGTATTAAATCCTTGGGTATTTCATCCATAAACAAAAAGGAACTTAGTGCTGGCAAAATTTTTCTGTACAACAGAAAGCCGTTGTTACATCTTGGATTAGTGTAAGCAGGACTTACCTAAAGGTGGGGGGGGATGAGTCTGATGATTTAATTGATTTAATTTACGTTAAATGCTCAATGAAAACCGTACGGTACATATTTGATGTACAGTAATTTGTAGTTGTGATGACCCATTTGATATGGGTGACCACCCTTGTGATATGGATGGTCTTTGGATGCTTGGAACGTGCAGTAAATGGAACTATAGCCAGGGCGAGGTAGGGGGAAAGGTAGTGATAAAATTTCATGGAAATCTGGGCGGAGGAGCAAAATATTTGCTTCTAAACGCTGTGCTGTCGAATTTGCTGTTTTTTCAGTATTTTTTCGATGAAAATACCTTTTTGGGTAAGAACGAGATTTTTCGGTGCAAAAAATACCTTCCGAAAGGGATAAAATAAATATTATTAGTAAAAAACAAGCTTCCATCATTGTATTTTACTCTGACTCAGATATTTCACAGGTGTATTGTTTCATTATATAATGAATGTAGAATGACAGAAATTCTGAAAGTTCATGTTGTCCATTGAGAATTTAACTTAAATTAAATCATCAGACTCACCCCCCCCTTTAGGTAAGTCTTGCTTACACTAATCCAAGATGTAACAACGGCTTCTTGTTGTACAGAAAAATTTTGCCAGCACTAAGTTCCCTTTTGTTTATGGATGAAATACCCAAGGATTTAATACAAAAGTAAAGAACAAAGCTAAAAATTTGAGCGACATGAATGTCTTGCAGCATTTGGTTGGGGTCACAATGTTGTGTTTTGAGTGATATTTTCGATCATTTCCAGACTCGTCAGTTTTGAAGATACTACGGCTAGGAAAACTTTCTATGCTTCAACCAGTGTCTGTTTCAAATTTTGCTTAGATTTGGTAGCCAAAGTTCATCTTTCTTACATCACAGTTCGAAAATAGTTCGTAGAGTTACTTCCAGAATGAAACAAATTTTGTTCTCCTTGATTCGTCGTAATAGCCTGTAAATGAGTCTTGATGTAAATACTACGTCTCCTACTAATTTTAAATCGAAAAGGAATTTTCTCTTAAATCCATGGATTTTTCAGAAGTTTCATTTATCAAATCTTTGAGTTTTCGAGAAGTCAAAGAAGGGAAAATGATATTTAGAAGGCTTTTATGTCCTCCTGTCCTGTGACTTTATTTCTATTTATCTTTTATCTTAAAGAGCATAGTACGCCGGATGCTATATTAACTATGGTACAATTTATTCACGAGTGTCTGGACAAAAAATGGATCCCGGCGAGTATATTTTTGGACCTTGAGACGGCATTCGATTCGTTATGCCATGAAATATTGTTGTACAAATTAAACCATGGTGGGATACGAGGACTAGTACACGATTTTATCGCATCTTACCTAAGTGGTCGCTCCCAAGTGACTATGATCAACGACACAGTTTCGGATCCATGTCTGTTGTCAAATATTGGTGTCCCGCAAGGTTCAATCCTGGGAACACTGCTTTTTATAGTTTACAAAAATGACCTTCCATCAGCGACAGAAAACCATGGTCTGAATGTTCTTTTCGCTGATGATACCGGATCATCACTTACTGGACAGTCGGAAGAGGATCTCAAAGAGAAGCTGCAAATCGTATTTTCACAACTTCTTGTATGGCTAAAAGCTAATCGTTTGTCATTAAATGCATCAAAAACCAAATTTATCATTTATAGTAGAATTGGGCAGAATGCACAAGGAATTTCAACAATATTTGATCATGCTACAAATATTCAAATTCAAAGGGTAACATCGCTCCGGTATCTGGGTATTATTATTAATGAAAATCTGTCATATAAAGAGCATTGTAATAGATTACGGGTTAAAGTTGCTCAAGGGGTTGGTACGTATAATGCGAAGGTTTCAGGATTTTTTCCATATGAAATCCTACGTCTAATTTATTTTGCGTTGGTTCATTCCCATCTTACGTATTGTCCTCTGATATATTTGGCAACATTCAGATGTCATGTGAAACCAATACAAATTCTTCAAAACCGGGCTCTTCTAATTTTAAAGAAATATTTACCATCACCGTCTTCGTATCCTAATAAGAGTAAAACTGAAACTCTATATCTTCTAACTAATATTTTGCCTGTTTCACAGATATTTACCCTTAATTCTTTTTTATTTAAGGTAAAATATGACCGGTCGGAACTATCTACGTACTTTCGTTTGAATAATTTTTTCCCCGTGCAACATGCCCATTCTTATGAAACCCGACATAAATGGAACATTCAGCACCTAAAATTAAGCACAAAGAGATCACGGTTCTCGCCATTATTTTCAATCACGGGTTTATGGTGTCTTTATCTACCATTTATTGATTGCAGCAAATCTCGTCCAAATATAAAAAAGCAACTTCATTCTATCCTTGTAAATAAATTTAAGAATTAATAATATATTAAAAAACTGGGTACATTTGATAATATTGTTTTGTTGGGTGTTTTGCCCTGTGAGATGCCGGTCATCGGTTACCCTTTTTCGCCCGTTGTTTTTTTTTTATTGGTGTGTTTTCGGTGGATCTTTGCCCGGTGTCGGTGGGTTTGTGGGGTGGGTGCCCGTCTATTGATGAGTCATGGAATAACTCTTATTTATTTGTTTGTTGTCAAATAGGTTTATTCCGATTAATGTACCGGGTTTTTGTCATTCGATCTTGTGTCTCCGGCGTTTACCCTTTATTTATGTCTATTTTAAACAGATATTTTAAAATTAAACCTTGAACCTTGAACCAAACATAATGCAAATATCTACAATTCATATTGTCAAAAATGCTAGATTCCCCTTGAATTTTAGAGCATTTTATGACCATGGGAAGGATATTCATTAGAGTTGGAGCTGATAAAACAATCCTAACACCTTCATTGGAGTCTCTTTACCGCTCTCGAAGTTCGGTAGTTTAGGGCAAAGTTGAAGATGGTGATGTAAATTTTCAAGAGACACATTTCTATATTTAACAGACTTTACTTAGTCACTACTGAACATTCACTGGGTTTAATTCCCATGCATTCAACTATTAAGATAGTTTAGCATTGTCATCATCCTTTTTAAGTGTCAAACTAATGCACAAGTGCCTGTTTAATTATGTACGAGTTAATTAATTAATTTATTGATTACTTCAGCAGATAAGTTCATTCTTCCTTCTGATCTTGGGCCCTTGAAAAACTGGTGAATTTTATTTTTGATAGATATTGTTCTCAATCAAGTTGTTGTGTTAAACGTATTATAAAGAGAACTATCTAGCAAGAAATTGGTGATTCTTCATCCTGTGTGTATGTTTAGCAAAATATTTCAATAGGAAATTGTTTTCTCGCTCTATTGCTTATCTGAATTAAACAAAAAACCGATGTTTTCAGTTTTGTTTCATCTGAAGCATTCAACATGAGGAAAACGTAACGCATATAAGAAAGAAAAATTTACAGCCTGTAAAAAGCCGAAAATAATATAAATATCTTAGCCAAAATCTAGTCTAAGCCATCTTCAACGCAAAAAGAAGAAAGTATAGAATAAAATTAGCAAAACAAAACAGAAGCCCAAGCTAAAAAAAAATACAATAAAAAGGCTAGTACGAACAACTGCAATTGCATGAATGGCAAATAAAACCTGGATTTGTAATGAATGATTAAATATTCAATTAAGATGTAGGCACTCAATATTTGCTTCAAAGTGCATGAATTTTCATTATGCTACAAAAACCGTCACTCTTTGATTTATATGGGTATAAAACATTCAAATAATCAGGATTAATGAGATTGCCATGAGTTGGACGCAGCAAGTTTTCCCTAGTATCAATATTGACGATAAGTTTTTTACCGACAATCTTTTTTTTTGTGAATGCGTTCCTTGACTCCGGCGCCTCTCTGAAACTTTGCATGAAACTCTTAACATGATTAATTTTGATAGTTGCATAAAAAAAGGATTAAATAATTCAATTCTTATAAACAGGTAGGGGGAGAGCTGACTTGTAATAATCAGCAGTAATTTCATAGCCTTATCAATTCAAGATAATTCCCTAATTTTTGATAGATTCTTACAATTGGAAAACAACAGTGCAACAGATTTTATTCTGTAGACACCACTGCCGAAAATGGAGCTGGTTTTACTTTTGTTTACGAAGAAACCATATTTTGTTGGAATTTTTTAAATTAAATTTAATACTGTACTTCCAAAAAAAGTTTCCAATGAGTGTAATATAGCTTTCCAATAAATAATGCTTTATTTCCAAATTGGTACTCTAACAAGTGATTTCCAGTCATTGAAAAATTTGAGGCATCCACTCTGATTAACTGCAAGGTAAGATCATAATTATTATATATTTTTTTATTTCATTACATTTTTGTCATTTAATTTCATCCTTTTCATCTTCTTTATTTTTTTTGCGTGGTCTTTGTAGACTTTTCTAAAGAATATTGGTGGGTAGACAAAAACATTCATAAAAAAAACCCATATTATGGTTCAGTTCTAACATCTTCAAGTCTGTTATTGTCTAAATGGTCAACGCTGCCATATTCACAATAACAAGGAAAAAAGACAGATGAACTGATCAGCAGAAAGAGCCCAACTTAACAAAAAAAGAAATAAAAGGGAGAACAAAACAAAGCAGACTAGGGATGTTAAAAAGACAATGATTCACTTATAAAGCTAAACTGAATTTCCTGGTTCCCTTACCACCTTGACATCGTTTAAAATACTTCTCCTGATAGGGCTTTCTTTAAAATGGCTTAGTTGCGTCTTAGTTTTGACAGTCTGAGAATGAGAGGGATTTTTTTTTTTAATCAGATACTTCCCCAAATAATCTTCCGTTCTCGAGGCTTTCACTCTCAAAAATCAACTCTTGGGAGTCACTTAATGCATCTTTTGGTTTACTTTCCTTTTTAATATAACGTCCTTATTTAAGGTGTTAATTAGAATTTTTCTTTAAATAAAAGTGTAAACTGAAGATACAATACCTACTATCTTGCAATATGGAAGTTTGTAAGTCAATCCGGTTCCAAACTCCAGTAAAAATGCAACTCTAATTCATGTGAACTAAAGCTTAATAGTTATTCCTGGCATTCATTTGTCACGTTCTATTTACTTTTATAAATACAGTTCCTTAATCATTGAATAAAAAACTAGTTTTTTTTCAGTTGAAAGTAAGGAGCAGCATTAAAACTTAATATAAATCATAATCATTTAGTATATGAGGCCTGCCTCCTAATCACATGAATTTATGAATGAACATAAATCATTCATTATATGAGGACTGCTTCCTAGTCAGCCCATTGGTCGTTACGCTGAAGTTTTTAGCAATAAAAAAAACTTCTTTTTCCAATCCAATGGCCCTTGCGTTTCAACAGACGTTGTTAAAGAATGGGGACAGAAGTCAAATTTTGGCGTTAAGAGTGAGGAGTCGAGGAGGATGTAACCCCCCCCCCCATGTAAGAAATAATTCTGTTCGATATAAATTCTAATGTTGCACCTTACGATCAGTTGAAAAAATTTGTTTTTGTATACTAAACTTCTGATCATTTTTTGAATCATACCCAGGCCTAACCAGGATATGATGAGGGATATAGGCCCCGTAAGCCCCCGAGTTCCTATCAATAAATTTAACATATCATTGTAAATTGATTGGTTGCTCCCTGTTTTTTAGTTTTTCTTTTTGACAATTAGAATTTTGGATTGTAATTAAAATTTTTGAAAAAATTTGGATATTTAGGCGTATATTAAGTGGGATACCAGCCCCAAAAGCCCCCGAATTATTGCTATTAAATTTTATGTATCAATAATATTAAATTGATTGACAGCGTTCCATCGCATTGTTTAATACAATTAACATGAAGCCAAAGTCTAAGTCAGAACCAAGCAAATTCAGAATTGACAAACATCCTTTTTAAAAATAAGCAAGCAATAATTTAAGTAAAGAAATTTTTCAAAATTCAGCAAACCTTGTTAACAAGACAGTTTTGGTTATCGTTCGATAGGCGTACAGTAGGTGGCTTTTCTGCCTGAAGTACCTTTAAGGGGTTTTTCTTCTTTTTTTTTCTTTTATTTCCCGTGGACTTGGCCTGGTACCGACAATTAAAGTAAATGATACCAGTTCACCTCTTGCGATCAAAAACGCATGTATCAAATAATCGTAAATTGATTGGTAATGTCCCGCTTATTCAGTTTTTCTGCTTAAGAATGAGAAGGTTCGATTCTAATTGAAATTTTGGTCAAATTTGAATTTTTAGTCAAAATTTTCAATGAAAAGTAGTTTTGTCGGGTAATCCTTTATAATATTTTTACTACAGAATTTCAGGTGGACATCAAGGGCTATTATTGTTGATATAGATGAAAATTCTGAACAACTTTTTAGTTTCTTCAAGGCTGAAACCATTGCCACTTCTACAATAAAGTTCCTTGATATTTAAATACATTGCATACATGTGTGTAAATACATTTGAACATTGTGTATAAATAGGAAATAAGAAACATTAACACTTAAAATCGCTGAAAACAAAATTCCTGGTAGGAATTGCCATGGTCCACTTTTAAGAAATGTACTGGCGAAGGTCATAATGCCTCGCCATGACAAAGGCGTAGAAAAAGTTTCTTCTGAATCAACACGAGTTACACATCAATTTACACCCCCATCTTCCCCAACACTCGTTTTATGTCCACCTGAAGTCTCAATGAGAGTTGGAATATTTAGGTATTAAAATGTGTTCTTTGAGATATCTGCTCCTTCCCCCTAAAAATGACCCAAAATCCCCCTCCTTTATAATTGCTGATGCACACTTACACATCACTGCTTATAATTTTATGAAATATGAAATATGAATCAGTTTAGTTAAATAAAGCTTTAAAGTAAATATCAGTATCATTTTCTACAATAAAAAGGGTATCCCGCAGTTCCCTTATTCAGGCTTATTGTAAATGAAAAGAGACTCGAAACTAACTCTCAAATCTCCCCCCCCCCCTCAGACCTCTTTCTATATTTATCTGAAGGGTAATGGAGAGTTAGACAATTTGGGCATTGAAATAAGCTCTTTTAGACATCTGACCTCCTGCCGCACATTCATAATATCTGAGGCGCAATAATTAATCTCTAAAGATATTTTATGAAAAATCAAGTGAGTCAACCTATTTGAATCAAGCATTATTTTGGTAAATATACATATTAACTATTTATCTTGTATGGACTATGTGACTTTTCAGGAGCGAATGCGTCACCGCGCGGAATTATTTCCTCTGTAAATGGGAAGTTCAGTGTATAATATTTCATACTCTTAAGTCAATTGGCTATCTCAGAATTTTCAGTGATAGCAACTTAGTCCCCTTTGGGGTAAAATAGTAATTAGGTGCGACAAAATGAAAGAAAGCGCCACTTTCTTGTGGCTAAAAGCCCTTCAATATTTTTGGCTACTTAAAAAGGGCAGCACAAATTTAATTTCCTTTCAAACAAGCCCTCTGCCGATCTTTTTGGAGCATTGGTTCGATAAGATCACCCCAGAAAAAAAAACAACAAGACAAAACAAACAAACAAACGATTAAACACACATCCGATGGAATTGTACGATCAAACTCGATGCATCCGATGGACAGAATCAAATTGGGAATGAAATTCCAAATTTGCAGATAACAACTTGATACCTCTACTGTAGTGTTCTGTGATATAGTAAATCTAATGGTATAGTTTTTTTTTTATTAAAATCGCTTGACTTTCGGAGGTATTTCCCATTTATCGAAAATCAGACCAACTTTCAAAGACTCGTAGCTATGATGGGTAACATTCAACTTAATCAATTATATATATATATATATATATATATATATATATATATATATATATATATATATATATAATATATATATATATATATATATATATATATATATATAATATATATATATAATATATATATATATATATATATATATATTATATATATATATATATATATATATATATATATATATATATATATATATATATATATATATATATATATATATATATATATATATATATATATATATTATATATATATATATATATATATATATATATATATATATATATATATATATATATATATATATAGTTATTAATAAGATCAGATGTATTGTAAACATGGATGTTCTTATTTCTGAAAACTAACCCAACTTTATTAGAAAGTCAAATATTATCAATAAAACCAGATGTATTTTAAATGTGGATGTTCTTTTTCTGAAAACTAAAACCAAACTTCATTTAAAAAAATCAAATATTATTAATAAAATCACATGTATTTTAAACGTGGATGTTCTTATATATGAAAATTAAAACCCAAATTCATTAAAAAAAAATCAAATATTATTAATAAAATCACATGAATTTTAAACGTGGGTGTTCTTATTTCCGAAAACTAAGTCTCAGCTTTATTAGAAAATCAAATATTATTAATAAAACCAGATGTATTTTAAACATTGACGTTCTTATTTCTGAAAACTAAAACCCAACTTTATTAAAAAAAAAATGTATCCCAATTATTAAAAAAAATCAAATATTATTAATAAAATCAGATGTTTACAGTTTTTCATAATGTCATGAATGAAATTTCCATGCTGTGTATCCAAGAGGCAAATTCAAGAAAGAGTTTGTTACTTACTTACAATTTTCTCATAATTTCCTGGATAAAATTTCCGTGTTGTGTGTCCAAGAGGCCAATTCAAGAAAGAGTTTGTTACTTACTTACAATTTGTTATAATTTCTTGAAAGAAATTTCTGTATTGTGTATCCAAGAGGCAAATTCAAGCAAGAGTTTGTTATGACTTTATTAAAAACAAATACTATTAATAAAATCAAATATATTTTAAACGTGGATGTTCCAGTTTTTGAAAACTGAAAACTCTCTCTGTCTGTGCGTCTGGACGGGTGTTTGCCTGTCGATGGAGATTTTCAAGTTAAAATTCAGTTCATCTCTCTATCTCTCTTAGACTTTGGTAAAAGTTCTTTTAACCTATCTCATTTTCTAATATATCTGCTAAGAGCCTGTTAGTTGTAGTAGTATCTATATTTCTGAAATTCCTTTTCTTACATCTCCAACTTTTTAATAGATATTCTAAACGTTTGACGTTCTAGCATACCCTAAAAATAATGGAGATATGTCAAAGGTAATGCATAAAATATTTTTTTGAAATAATTACATGTAGAATATTAACATGAAAAAATATATTGCATACATTATTTTACATTGTTAATGTCATTGAACAACTTTGGGCATTTTGGATCTGTTCCATAAAGTACTTCATCATGTTCTCTCTTGATGGTGTAGCTATTGTCTTCTCTTAGTTCGTAATCAGTAGAATAATCATTATTCCATTTTGTGTCATACACTATTTTCACTGGGGTATCACCTACATGTTCAATATATATTTCATCTTTGCTATTATTTGCTTCATTGACCATATGATCAATAGTAGAAATAACGTTTGGTGGCACTTTGTTTTTCATCGATTCATCTTTATATTCCTTAGTGATTAATTCTGCCAATGCCCTTTCTATTTATCCAGTAATTTCACTTCCTATTACCACATTATTTTCACACAGGTGAGAGTTCCTGCACCTAGATAAGATATGGTTTATGATATTAGTAGAATAGTATGTAGTATCACTCGAAGAGAATGGCAACATAAAAATAACTGTTGATGAAGAGGGGTATCTTCTTGCTAGTGCTTGTGGTAACATGTTACCCAGTGTTACACCCCATCGTCAGCTTTCGGGTATTAGCATTCAACGGAAGATCAAAAGAAGACAGGCACACTCTTCTACTAATATCATAAACCATATCTTATCTACATGCAGGAACTGTCACCTGTGTAAAATTAATGTGGTAATAGACTGTGAAATTACTGGAAAAATAAAACGGGCATTGGCAGAATTAATCACTAAGGAAAATAAAGATGAATCGATGAAAAACAAAGTGCCACCAAACGTTATTACTACTATTGATCATATAGTCAATGAACCTAATAATAGCAAAGACGAAATGTATATTGAACATTAAGGTGCCGCCCTAGTAGAAATAGTGTATGACACAAAATGGAATAATGATTATTCTACTGATTACGAACTAAGAGAAGACAATAGCTAAAACATCAAGAGAGAACATGATGAAGTATTTTATGGAACAGATCCAAAATGTCCAAAGTTGTTCAATGACATTAATAATGTAAAATAATGTATGCAACATTTTTTTTATGTTAATATTCTACATGTTATTATGTCAATAAAAATATTTTATACATTACTTTTGACATATCTCCATTATTTTTTAGGGTATGCTAGAACGTCAAACGTTTAGAATATCTATTAAAAAGTTGGAGATGTAAAAAAGGAATTTCAGAAATATAGATAATACTACTAATAACAGGCCCATAGTGGATATATTAGAAAATGAGATCGGTCAAAAGAACTTTTACCAAAGTCTAAGAGACACAGAGAGATGAACTGAATTTTCTAACTTGAAAATATCCACCGACAGGCAAACACCCGTCCAGATGCACAGACAGAGAGTGTTTTCAGTTTTCAGAAACTGGAACATCCATGTTTAAAATACATTTGATTTTATTAATTTTGTTTGTTCTAATAAAGTCATAACAAATTTAACAAACTCTTTCTTGAATTTACCTCTTGGATGCACAATACAGAAATTTCATTCAATAAATTATAAAAAATTGTAAGTAAGTAACAAACTCTTTCTTGAATTCGCCTCTTGGACACACAACGCGGACATTTCATCCAGGAAATTATGAGAGAATTGTAAGTAAGTAACAAACTCTTTCTTGAATTCGCCTCTTGGATACACAGCATGGAAATTTCATTCATGAAATTATGGAAAACTGTAAACATCTGATTTTATTAATAATATTTGATTTTTTTTAATAATTGGGATACATTTTTTTTTTTTAAATAAAGTTGCGTTTTAGTTTTCAGAAATAAGCACGTCCATGTTTAAAATACATCTGGTTTTATTAATAATATTTGATTTTCAAATAAAGTTGGGAAATAAGAACACCCACGTTTAAAATAATGTGATTTTATTAATAATAATTGATTTTTTTTAAATAAAGTTGGGTTTTAGTTTTCAGAAATAAGAACATCCAAGTTTAAAATACATGTGATTTTATTAATAATATTTGATTTTTTTTAAATGAAATTTGGTTTTAGTTTTAAGAAATAAGAACGTCCACACTTAAAATAAATCTGGTTTTATTGATAATATTTGACTTTTTAATAAAATTGGGTTTTAATTTTCAGAAAGAAGAACATCCATGTTTAAAATACATCTGATTTTATTAAAAACATTTGATTTTTTTTAAAGAGATGGATTTGATCCAAGGTCTCATTGGGTTCATTTTTGCATATTTTTCTAAATAAAGTTGGGTTTTAGTTTTCAGAAATATGAATATCCCAGTTTCAAATACACGTGATTTTATTAATAGCATTTGATTTTTTTTAGTAAAGTTCGGTTTTAGTTTCAAGAAGTACGAACATCCTGCAATTTCACTGTCTATTACCAAATTATTTTTACACTGGTGACAGTTCCTGCACATAGATAGGATATGGTTTATGATATTAGTAGAAGAGTATGCCTGTCTTCTTTTGATCTTCTGTTGAATGCTAATATTTTCTGTCTCTTACGCGAAATTTAGAAAAGAACTTTAAATTTTTTTCACCTCTTTGAGAAAAATCAGAACTGAAGTGGAACCTTTTTATTTTCTCTGGAAAAAAATTAGAATTGATCTGTAACTTATTTTTTTCTTTGAGAAAATTAAGAAGTGAACTTGAACTTTTCTTCACTGCATTGAGAAAACTCAAAATTAAAGTGTAAGTTTCTATCTTCAGAGGAAAACTCGAACATTTTTGCACTTATTTGAGAAAACTCAGAATTAAAGTGGAACTCGTTATATTCATGGCGAATACTCACAAAGAAAAGTATAATTTTTTCGATCTTCCATGAAAAATTTGGAACAGAACTTAAATTTTTTCATCTCTTTGAGAGAAATCAGAACTGAAGTGGAAAATTTTTTTTTTCTTTGGAAAAAATTAGAATTGATCAGTAACTTATTTCTTTTTCATTGAGAAAATTTGGTGTTGGGATTTACATAAAGTCAAAAAGTAATTTTGGAGTTCTCCGACATGCTGAATCTGTAAGCGTAATTTCATAGAGATTCTTTAACCTTTTAGGGCTAACGCACCCTTTTAGGGATGACCGTTTAGGATTCTCCAACATGCTGAACCAGAAAATGTGTTCCCAGACATGCTGAATCTGAAAGTATAATTTTCATGGAGATGAACTATTCTAAATAAATAAAGACGGGTAAGTCTTAAGATATTTATTGCTTAAACATATTAAAAAGATTTTGAAAAAAAACATATATTCACATAAAAATAATACGTAAAGTTCACTGTTAAACATCCACAAACGAGGATCCCTTGATATAGAATACTTTTTACCGTGTCTTATGCACTTATCACGATCAGGTGTGTGACTAGGTAGCCACTGCACGAAGAACCTAAACTCCTCTTCAGGACGACGATACGCCACTTCAGATTTAGGACGCTTAAATTCTTCTAAATGGAAAAGTGGAATCCTAGGGTCACAGTTTCGATTTAACACTTTATCTGTAGGTACATTACCCTTTACATATAGTGCTTCAACCCCGAAAAAGCTGCAAATTTAACTGACTTATTCCTGAACATTTTTCAGTTCTTGATCATTTTTATTATATGGTGTAATCACTCTATCGTAGAATCCAAGTCTGTTTTTACGGCGTAATGTAGTACTCCATAAACTTTTATCATAATAAAACATATTATAGTTCAATGATAACAGTCAATGATCACAGTCAATGATAACAGTCAATTTCTTCGAGTCCCATTGACAATAATGAAAATGCACATTCAAATATAACACCACAAGATGATTTTTTCAAACCAATAAATTCTGTGTCATAAAGTCCTATCATTCTGGTAGCTATTAATGTAATATTTGAGCAGAGAAGTACTTCATCAAACTTTTATATCTTTGCTCAAGGTTAGAAAGACTTATGACTAGGGGAGGAGTCCTAAAACCATCTGAATTCATTGTGTGGAGGAGTCATTTAACCCATAGAATACTTTGTGGGGAGGAGTAATAAAACTCTCGGTGTCTATTGCATGCAAATGAAACATGGAAATTGTTACGTAACTCCTAATTTCCAGAACTTAAAACTACGTATGAAACATGGAAATTGTAACGTATCTTAGCTTGTAAAATATTACATGTTTGTTAATATCATACATATCCAACTTTTTAATAGATATTCTAAACGCTTGAGGTGCTAGCGTACTTTAAAAATAATGGAAATATAACAAAGTATTGTATAGTATATTTTTAATGAAGTAATGACATGTAGAATATTAATATAAAAATATGTTTCATACATTATTATCCATTATTAACACTGTTGAACAACTTTAGACACTCTGAATCTGCATCATAAAATAATTCATCGTGTTCTCTCTTGATACTGCCCTCTGTAGAGATATCCATCTTGTCTTTGTCTCTTCTTTATATCTTTCTTTTCTGCTATATCGATCCTCCTTTTGTGAGAGCTTCCTTGTGCCCCTGATCTTCCTTGTATTGGAGAGGATGTACATTGTTTTATTGTTTCTTGTAACTTTGGTCACTCTCTTCCACTGCAGAAACTGATGAGCTTACCCTTTTTCTCACCATTTCATCAAAGATTCTTCTTCTCATTTCGCTCAGATTGTCCTCTTCTATTTTGTTTCCCATGATTTCTAAATTTGCTGCATTACTCTCATATGAATTACTGAAGTCATGATAGTGGCTATTACAAATAGCAAACTCGCAATAAAAAAAATATTTCTATCTCTACACGTTAATCCATGTTATAATACGCTATGTTGTTGTTTCATGTAACTTTAGTCCTCAAATGGTACAGCAGTGTGATGTCGATAATCGGCCATAGAGTACCACAGGGAAAACCATATTGTGTCTATGAGGAAACATAGCGTATGATTGGTACAGCCGCAAGCATATTTCATGTCATTTTGAGAAAAAGTTGGAGGAGAGGGGGGGGTAACCTAAAATGCAATGTTACTTTCCAAGGATAGCTAAAGGCCAATTCAATAACCCATTAGCATACTCAATTCAAACATTATATTAACCCATTCGAACAACAGATTTTATTTTCACTGTCCTCAGTGCTTTAACAGTAATTAATAAGTCGGTGTGGGAGGATCTTACTCCAACTTAACCCTCCGAATCTTATTATGAAGCGGTACCAAAAAGTTTATAATTGACCAAAATCATCGACAAAGCGAAAAAAAAATGACAAAAAATTAAAGTATGTTTACAGAAAAATTTACGCTTGAACAATTATTCGCATCGAGAGAGAGAACATGATGAATTATTTTACGAAACTGATTCAAAAGATGAAACGTATATTGAATCTGTAGGTGAGACCTCATTTTTTAATATCCCTACGCTGACTTCTTCTTCCGATAAACTTTCTTCTTTGGCACAGTGACAAACTATCTGCCTTCATTTCAATTAACAACTCTATTTATTTTTTTTTTTCAAATTCATCATAAAAATAAAACTTCACCCCAAATGTCCTTCTGAACTCGACCCGCAAAAATAATTAAAAAAAATATGAAAAAAGGCTTAAAATGAACGAGTACCGCCAAAAGCATATTTAATGTCATTTTAAGAAAAAGTTGGATGGTGGGGGTAAACTAAAAGGCACCCCGAGGTAGCCTTTGCCCAAAGTTCAATGGTTTACCGAAATTACATAAGCAAGGTATTCCCTTAAGGTCAACTGTAGCATATACGAAAGCCCCATGCTTCCAATATTTGGAAAATGGTTATGTACAGCCTTCAAACTTTTGCTTTATTCCCAAAAATCGTATATATGTAATTCGCTAGATTTAGTGGAAAAACGTAAACCTCCCTAGTCTAAATTTGTAATAGGTGTTCAATGTATTTTCAGTTCCGTAATTCTTTTTATCAACAAAAAATTGGTCTCCTTATGGGAGCACCGCTATCCGGGTTATTAGCGAACATTTATGTAGAACACATTGAAAATTGGGCCTTAAGTTTATATTTTTTAAACATGTCTATTGGGGAGCGTTATTTGGATGATTTAATATCGCTCTGGAATTATGGGGAAAATGAACTTAAGGGCTTTATATATCACTATTAATTATTCGTATCATTGATAAACTGGATTTTAAAATTTTCAGAAAATCCACACAAAATAACTGATATCTACATTTTAAATCCAATCACCCCCCCCCTCCAAGTCATAATGAGGAAACATTTTAGGCCAAGCGGGGACTTTTAAAAAGATATCATTCTAAATTGTTATATTTCATAATGCTATGCAAAAAAGTTTCAGATTGGTTGTTCAAAGCATACGCTTGTCTAAGTCCCGAAAGATGAGGTCTGAAAAGAAGTTCTGATAACTTTTTTCTTACATATTTATAACTCTTAATGGAGCCTCTATATTGAAAATTGGAGGGTGTCCTCAAAAAATGAGTTGGAGGGAGAGGGCCCTTGGAGATTGGGCAGAGGAGACCCTTGGAGGTTGAGGTCCTTGTTGGCTAGGGTCATTGAAGCTTGCGGCCCTTGATGGTTCAAATCCATAATCATCTCACTAATCCCATATTGTTTACCTGTCTATTATAGTTACCACAGTCGAGAAGTAAAGCTAGGTCAAGTCACATGTCTCAAACTGTTTCACTCCAAATAATCCCCTGAATTGTCAATTAATCTCTGAAGTTTCCTTTGTTCTGGCAACTGTGCACAGATACATTTTAAATTCCTATGAAGCCTGTTAATTTTTATGTCATGAATTGTTACACAATCGAAGTACACAATAAGTTCAACATGATTCATGTCTGCATCAATTACATATCATCCTGTCTAGAAATTAATGATAATATTTTATCAAGCAATGTTCACGGGGTGAAATTGTGTCTTCCTTATATTAGTTGCGCTTGCTAATACCTCTTGGGGCTATTGCGCAAGACCAATGTTAAAATTCTAAGAAATCTGATGATGTCACATCGTCCTGGAAAGAGGTGTGTAATCTTGTTCGTCCAAGTTGTTCGTACAGTTGTTCGTCCAGCGGCTCATGATGCATCCCTACTTATATATATATATATATATATATATATATATATATATATATATATATATATATATATATATATATATAATATATATATATATATATATATATATATATTATATATATATATATATATATATATATATATATATATATATATATAATATATATATATATATATATATATATATATTATATATAAGGTGAAGAAAATTACAAGAATGCAAACGAAAGTTTTGGAAAAAAAGTAACCATACCCTCTGAATTCAAATAAAAACGAGGTCTTAAGATGTACTTATTTGTAATACTGAGGTCCAGTTAATTTTAGAACCACAAATAGTGAAATAGGTGGCACTTTTTCACTATCTTTTAGGTCCCCTTAAGAATTGACACACAAGAGCTTTTCATTCTGAATTCAAATGAAAACGAGGTCTTAAGATGTACTTATTTGTAATACTGAGGTCCAGTTAATTTTAGAACCACAAATAGTGAAATAGGTGGCACTTTTTCACTATCTTTTAGGTCCCCTTTAGAATAGACACGCAAGAACTTTTTTCTTTAAACTTAACCGTGCTAGGAAAACATATGACAACTCACTACCAAAATGAGGGTGGTGAATTTGGTCTGCACATATATCGGTCATTTTGAAAACAAAACCCCCAGTATCCTTGTATTGCACCAGTGCGCTTACACACTGTCAGGCACATTGGTGTGTATGACGGGCATTAGATCCGTACCAGAAGTCCCCATTTTAACGAGAAGGATCATGAAATAGTCTTTAATTGAATTAAATTGATTGCACGACATCACTTTCAACTAATTACAGGTGTTTTCCGTTGACGTAAAGTTATTTAAATGGAAAGCGGTATTTTTATGTCTTTAATCAAAACATCATTGACAGCCAATGAAAACCAATCTTTCTTGAGGAAAATCATAATTCTGGGCTACTGTTGTTCAAATCCGTGACAGGTCGTTCAACTTTGGGACAGATGGTCAAAATAGCGATAGGAAGGGGGGGGGGGCAACGCAAACGAGATCGGTGGACCACATTAGACACCCTGCAAACGTTTTAAATTAACTGAACTTCTGATATAGGGATCTTTTATAAGCTCAAATTATTTAAATTTTTTGAATGGCCAAAATGTACTAAAATATTGGTAAGTAGGACAGTAAACATCATCTCTCCAGTTAGAAAACAGCGGGACTCGTAATCATTAATTCTGTTTTAGCCATTTTCTTGTACTTTGCCAGTTGGTACAGTTTGCCATTTATTTATAGGGGATTCCGGTATTCGTGCAGTACTCTTTTTACACCGAAAAGGATTAAGGGTAGTACGTTCAAGTTCATTTCCCTCCTCTCTTTGTCTTTTTCTAATCGGGATCTTAAGAGGCAGTCTCAGCAGAAGCTAGAAAAGGTAGGACTATTTTTTTTCACCCTGAGATGTAATGAAAGAGAAAACGTTTAATTCATGCATAACAGGGAATCGGGACAAAAGGGGCAAACAGAAATCCTGAGATTCTCACAAAAATATTTCTAAAATTTTAATGGTCTTCTCCTAAGCTCTTATATGTTTTCCAAAATTTTTTATAGTCTTTCTTTAAACCTTACTCCTCGAATTGAATTTTTCCATGAAGTCTCGAGCTTTTTTTTAGGGGAGGGATCGTTCCGAAAGGTAAACAAAATCTTTTTACCTTAGATTGGTACATTGAGCAGAGGGTTTTCCGGTTCAATTTCTTATATGATTTCTATTTTTTCCGCTTTGTTTTCTTCTGAGATGTTTACGGTATCAAAATATGTTTCAATTTAGGTGGAAAAGAGCATACTATATTTTGAAAAGAAACAAAAAAATGTGTGGAAGGTCATGAAATTATTCCAAATCCCTCCAACAAGTATTTAACAAGTTTCGGTAAATCTTTTAGCACTAAATACACGTTGAAAATGTTCATTTTACAGGAAATTGGTAGAAAATATAAATATTCTTTTATTTATACTTTGTGCCAGTTTGTAGTAAAATGGAAACAACCTCTTGCAGCAGGATATTCCTTATTCTGGAGATTGTGGCATTAAGGTTCTCATACATGTTTAATTTCTTTGCAAAATTTCCATCAAGATCATGCTTCTTTTTGTCGGAATTTATATCTTTTTCCAAAACTGTGCAAATTTTCATGTGCTAATAGGAATGATGATCAACTTTAAAACTGATAAACTTTACTTATCTAGAATCAGTACAAACAATAAAATTTGCTGTTCCATAAATTGTAATTAACATTATATTTTAAGAATTTTGGCATGTATTGACAAACGTCACTATTTACTTACATTTCATTTCCACGAAGTGTCTGAGCCTGGCCTCTCTTATATATGAGGGAGGCTACTACTCCCTCCTTCAGTCGAGGTTTTTAACATTCAAGTTTAATATTCGTACTTGAATCCTTCAATTATATCGTCATGATTTCTAATGTTTTCAAGTTGTGTTCTTTAAACAAATCTTTTTATAAGGATTTCGTCCATGGACGCAGGAAGAAGAGAGAGGGCAATGCCCAAAAGGAAACAAAAAGAAAGTTAAATATGTATAAAAATAAGAAAATTAGAAACATTCTTATTTAAATCTTGATGAAAATAAAGTTTTTGGTAGAGCTCGCTCCCTCTCATTTGGAAAATTTCTTGCCGTGTTCAATCCTCCCCCCCCCCCTACCTTTCAATTTATTCTGGTAATTTTATGAATGTAATCTCTTATGTTACAAAACAAAACATTCTACAATAAGAAGGGAGCTCCCCGCAACACTCATATTAGAGGTATAGTTAAAAAATATTCCCGTTAATGTAAGGAAATTAGAGACTCATTTCGACCACTGCACGGCATTATAGCCTCTGAATCTGGGAAACTCAACACAATGTCTTTCAATAACTTTTAGATATATTCGTTATTTTATTATTTTCACTGAATAGCCTTTTCACATCCTTCGGGCCAAAATTGTTGCATCACACCACAAAATGGCAGAAAACGGCTCATTGATGTGGTACAATCTTCTTATAATTAAAAAAGGCATTTGAGCTTTTAATGTCCTTTTGAATGGTTTTACTCTGATACTTTTGAACCATTATACCAAGGCCGTATCCAGGGGGGGGTTACCCGGTTTGAACCCCCCCCCCCCGAAATTTTTGACCGACTCGAAAATAAGTCAAAAATTAGTAAAACCTAGGTAAAAATCAGTAAAATTAGTCGAAAAATGAGTCAAAAATTAGTAACCCCCCCCTCCCAAAAAAAATCAAAAATTAGTAAACCCCCCTCCCCCCTGAACAAAAATCCTGGATACGGCCCTGCATTATACGATCAATTTTGGGGAGAAGCAAACAAACAAACATAACACTTGTGTCCATGATCATTCTTCCCTCCCCCCCCCCCCCCAAAAAAAAATACACAATTTCATATTTTTGTGGATTGCGGTTTGAAACCTCTGCAGTAAACTTCTGTTCTATACTGTATTTTATTAAGAAATTTTCATCACTATGTACTCGCCCTTTTGGGTATTTACCCCTTTTCTAAAAGCAGGGTAAGTCTTCTCAGACTCATAACTTTTGGTGGATAATTTTAAACTTAAAGAACTGTATTTATTTGCAATCGATAGTCTATTCTTTTGATGTATATATTGTTATCACAACTTTATTTTTTTAGCGTTTCGGATATTTTGGTATGAGTCACTCCTTACTTACACTTCATTACCGCTAAGTGTCTGATCGATGAAATGCGTCAAAATGGGATAACGATACTACCAATGGTAGCAGTATTAGTAATTCTGAGCCCAACCTTGACTAAACAGTGCGGTAAAAGTTTTCTACAATTCAACTAGGCAGAATTTTCCTTTGTAATAGAAAGGTGGCACGCGACTGAAAAGATAAAAGGTATCTAGATCTAGCAAGGTGCACAATTGTTACCAGCTGTGTTCATTGAGTAAAATTCAAAGTCGCACCTGGCGCGATAATGATAATGTAAAGGCGACCTATTTAAATTTTCATTGATTGTGTTTGATTTTTTGTAAACATTTTCATTTGTTAACCCCTCATTTTAAATGTTACTTGTTAGAGATTTTGCATTTTGTGGCCAAAGGTGAAAAATTCTTATTTAGGACTGTTTAAAACAAACAAAAATATGACATATAGGCCTACACGTAATTGAGGGTCAAACTTCAGTGGGAGGAGCATTAAATTCTTGTTCTTCTATTCTCATAGAATTTCGGTCTCACTTGCGCTTTTAATGCATGGGGGCTCAATTCTGATCTCAATGTTTATAGAACATTTGTTTTGGCAGTCGTAAACTGACCGCTTTACAAACGAATGAATGCAGGGAACACTTGAGATATTTGTTAAAAACGAAATTCAGTTTCCACTGTTTTATGAAAAAATACGGTACTTTCGCATTATCCGGGCCTCTCTAAAAAGTTAAGTTTGGTTAACGCTAATGAAATAAAATAGGATGACTATATAATAGTTTATAAAAAAAAATTGGCTACATATTTACACATTAGGGGTAGTGGGGGGCAAAGCAAAGCAGATATTAAATACGTAACCTCAACCTAACCTTTCTCCCCCCCCCAAAAAAAAAAGTCCAAAGAACAACACTTTAAATATCTTAAAACCACGCTATACAATGTATTTCTCCACTGCAGTGTATTAAATCAAACAGTTCGTGGTAACGAACTGTAAGTAAGGAGCGACCCGGCTCAATGGTAACCGAAACTCTAGAAAACGGTATTTTGATACAAATAAATCCATCAAAAGAATCACATTTTAATGCTGATTTCAAATATATAAGTTTCATCAAGTTTAATCCTACCCATCAAAAGTTAGGCGCCTGAGAAAATTTGGCTGATTTTCGAAAAAGGGGGAAAGACCCCCTAAAAGTTATAGAACCTTAATGAAAATCACACCATCATATTCCGCGTATCAGAGAACCCTACTGTAGAGGTTTCAAGCTCCCATCTACAAAAATGTGGAATTTTGCATTTTTTGCCAGAAGAAAGATCACGGGTGCGTTTTTATTTGTTTGTTTGTTTGTTTTTTTTTTTTTTGTTTTTTTTTCCCAGGGGTGATCGTATCGAACAAGTTGTCCTAGAATATCGTGGAAGGGCTCATTGGAATGGAAATTGAAAGTTCTAGTGCCCTTTTTAAGTGACCAAAAAAAATGGAGGGCAACTAGGCCCCCTCCCACGCTCATTTTTTTCCCAAAGTCACCTGATCAAAATTTTGAGATAGCCATTTTGTTCAGCATGTTCGAAAATATTATAAGTATTTCTTTTAGGATGACTTAATCCCCCGAACTTCCCGGGGGGAGGGCTGAAAGTTATGAACTTTACCCAATGTTAACATATAGTATTGGTTATTTGGAAGTATACAGACGTTTTCAGGGAGATTTTTCCTGGTAGTGGGGGGGGGGTGGGTCAGGGTTTATGTGGGAGGATCTTTCCATGAAGGAAGTTTTCATGGGGGAAGGGACATTGCTATGAAGGGGACGCCGGACTTCCCAGCATTATTTAAAAAAAGATCATAAATTTAATATAAAAAAACAAGTATTTCAACTACAACAGCAGCAACATCGAAACTTTAAACGAACAGAAAATATTACATATATAATGGGGTTCACCCCGTAGTCAATACCTCGCTCTTTAAGCCAAAGATTTTTTAGTACTTTCATAAGAGCTATTTATTCTAATTAACGGCCTTTGTGATTAAGCGGTCATTTCTAAAGAATTGGAACAAAATTTGAAGTTTCGCTTAAAGAGCAAGGTATTGACTAGTGGGCGAACCCCCTAATAAATGTATTAAAAATATATGAATATAGAAGTTCGTTACGTAAGTTAATTCGTAAGTTTCGTATATTTATTACTAATAAAAACGTTCATAAATAAAATTAAACAAGTTTCGAGAAAGCCATTTAACTAAATAAAAGTAAATTAATATGAAAATTTTGTTTTAATTATTCATGTACGGTGAGCCAAGATCAAAACCTGCATTTATTCAAAAACGTTCAAAAATTAAATAAAAAAAAAAACAACTTTTTTAAACTGAAAGTAAGGAGCGACATTAAAACTTAATAAAACAGAAATTATTCTGTATATGAAAGAGACTGTCCCCTCCGCAACGCCTCGCTCTTTACGCTAAAGTTTGACTCTGTCTCACAACTTTATTTTTTAAAACAATAAAAAAATTTAGCGTAAAGAGCGAGGCGTTGAGGAGGGGACAGTCTCTTTCATATACAGAAAAATGTCTAGTTTAGCGTGTTCTCAGTTTTATATTTTATGTACTTTTGGAGGTTGTAGTGAACAGAGGTGTATCTATTTTTAAAACCATAATCCATTTCTAAAAGCGATAGCCCTATCACTGAAAAAATATTTTCAACAGCGAAAAAACATACTATGCTTCAGTTATTCTGCATCCTGTCTCTTTACTAAACCCACCTTCCTTACATACGATACTGCCTAAGTAGGTGAAGCTATCCATTCTTCAATTTTCTTGGTACTTAACACCATCTTCATACATCCATTTATTCCTAATTTACGCGATATACTCTTCATATCGTTAAATGTTAAGCGTTTGCGCCTCTAGCTTTTTTTGCTCCTGCCTATATTTTGAAAAAAAAGCCTCTCTTGGTGTATTTTCATTTAAAATCTGCCTATTATGTTGGAAAAATGTAAAAACTTAATTTTGCCTCTATATTTTAAAGGTTCATTTTGTCCCCCCTTCATTTCCATGTCCCTCTCCCACAGTAATTGCTCAACTTAAAAAACAATTGCTTACATAGGAATTTTGCAATCCACTGGACCGCTAGAGTGAAAACGCTCAGGTAAGGGCAGATGCAAATACTAAACAACCACTGGTGACTACGGTTGCCAACTTTGTGGTCCATGAATGCGTTCCCTGAGCATCCAAAAATGTGTCATTTTTAGCTAAAACGTGTTCATCTTGAAATCTCTAAAACTATAGGTCATTTTTTTACTAGTTGTATTATTGACGAAAAGGTGCTTTGTCAGTAAAAAAGCGGTCAGTTAACATCAAATATAATGAAAACGAAAAACAATTCATATAAAACACTCATATAAAATGATTCAGCGTGAAAAACACAAAGCTCATATAAACTTGTAAATGGTTTACTTTTGAGAAAGTCCTAAGACATCTCTGGCAAAACCTGGATGCTCAAAAAAAGAAAAACACCGAGGAAAAAGCTCTGTCACTTTGGTGAAAACTAATAGTTTTTTAAACAAAACATATAACCAGTTGGAAAATCGTTTTATGTCATAAATTTACAAAATGTGTCCCTTTTTGCCCTTTTATGTTCCAAATTTATAAAATGTGTCTCCTTTTTGCCGTTTTATATCGTTATGTCCCGGCGCGTAGGAATGTGTCGTTTTGACGTAAAATGTGTCCAGTTGGCAACCCTGCTAGTGACCAGCGAGATAAGAATGACAAGATGGAGATGCTGGAGGCATACCATCCGCATGAATGAAGGATGCCTTCTGCAAGCTGTATTGGGTTGAACCCTGCCCGGCTTTCAAAGGAGGGGAAAACAACACAACACAGTAGATCGATTCCTGGAGAAAGAGGCAACAAGTCTACGAATTACATTGAATGAGCTCTGGCTCCTGCCACAAGGTCTGCTGAATTGGAGGTCTACCATTGCTGCCTTATGGGCTCTAGGCATGGGGAGATATAAGTCTAAGTAAGAACCTTCAACAATCCATTTTATTTCTAGTTCTTCCAATTTCTAGTCCAGTCTATTCTATTTTTCAAGTGCCTAATACTTTACTAAACGATCACCCAAAGGAGTGTTAAACTATCATAAAAAAAATTCCGAGGGAAGTAAAAAGCGAAGTTGAAACTTAAAACGGACAAAATTATTACTTCACAGCCTATTTAATATATATTAATAAAAATAGTACAAATAAACCAACTAATTATGTTTCCCTATGCTTTTAGGATTATACAAAACTAGCGCTTTACTGAAAACACAAAAGTCAAGTATAAACAACAGGATTATTGATTTAAGAGTCAAAAGTGAGAATGTGGCCTGACAACACTAAATGAATCTATGAAGCTTTTCATAGTTTTACACCAGTTGTAACATTAGTAAATTTCAGTATACAATTAAAGTTATCTTAAAAACACAAGCGTTAGACTAAATATTTTATAAGAACCGCGAAGTAATTGAACATCATAGAGAAATACTGGATCGATTTATCACGCAGCATTTTGCTCTCACCAGCGATAATACCAATAGTGGGTAATATACGGTCTTAAATTGTAAGAAATATGCTTTAGTATCACTTGAAATGAAGATCAAATAAGACATAATATGAACTCTGGATATCCGATTATTTTTCTCTATACAAGAGTGAATTTCAAGCTATGATATATATTCTAAAGCTAGTCTATAGTCCTAATACTATCAAGATGGCCTTACTTCGAACTTGTGTACAAACTAATCATGACATGTCCTTTTCAGAACCAAAACGAGAGCCAGTCATTTAACTGAGCCATTGTGCAGAAATGATACCAAATTAAACGTAAAAAAATAAAGCAAACTCCTAAAATTGTTGCTTTATCTTAAAAGGGATTGGTCCTAAGAGTGATTGATCCCCAAGGGATTGATAATATTTTGATTCTATAAAAAGTGTCCTCAATTTGTTTGCTTTTACTGTACCATAACTCCTATATTATTTTGTGTTTTCAGTAAAGCGCTAGTTTTGCATAATCAAGTTTCATAAGGCTCCATGGCCGGGAAAGAACAGGGGAGAAAAAAATACCAACACAAAAAATATACACAAAATCCTAAAAAATCCAGTGGCCCACCTTAATAATCCTCAAAATGACAAGCTAGGCGGGGGTAGCGCATGATTTCACCCACTCAAATAAATATACAGCTCAATCTGGAAACATCAACTCCAAGGGAAACCGGAAAAAACTTAATTACTAGCTAAGAATTCTCTAACATAATTTTTGAACATGCCAAATGAGTGGCAGCTTCGTGCAGACACAGGGAGCGTGTTCCAAATCCCGTTGCAAGTTGTCAGAGGGTTGGAGTCAGACCTCACTGATGGAGTATGAAGAATCTGTAAATTACTGTAAGTGCGGAGATGATAAGTCGATTGATCAGAAACAAAAGATATATTATTACATAGAGCAGCAGGAAGATGGCCGTGCAACTGTGAAAAAATGAAAGAAGAACAAAAAAGAAAATAGAGAGATTTCAAATCAAGCAATGGTTTAAGTGAAGATCGGTTAGTTTCCTTAATAAGAGTCCTTGCTTTATCATAAAGTTTTGAAAGTGGCATCAGAGACGAGGGAAAAGTTGACATCCAAATAACAGAACAATTTGAAACATAAGACTGAACTAGGCTAGCTTTCTAAGGATTCCAAGACTCCTGGAGACTTTCATTTTAATCAGGTCAATATGATTCTTAAAGGAAAGATTTTCGTCAAACAAGATGCCTAGGAATCGAACGTAACGATCCTTAGGTCTACTTAGAGAGCCTCTTGATACGTGCATTCCATTTAAGTCAGGGCAAGCCTTTGAGACTCTCGAGAAAATGAGAAAACTTGACTTCTCGACATTAAGGCAAGATAATTTACATCAAACCATTGGATAACTCTTTCAAAAAGGGCTTTCATGTTTGAACAAAGATCAGACTCAGTTCTACCAGCTGTGCCAAGAGTACTGTCATCAGCAAAAGCAATAAGTGCGTCCGGTAAGGATGAATTCCTGTCACAATTAGTGACGGATGTTAGTTGAAAAACACGACAGCAAATGGTAGGTTTTAAATTTTGAACCGCATTAATTTGGTCATTGACATAGATTAAAAAGAGTATCGGCCCAATGACAGATCCTAGTGGAACGCTAAACTCTATTCCAGAAGGCTTAGAAAAGTGCGGATCAACCGATATGACTCGATCAGATAAATATAATAGAAACCAAGAATATGCATTCCTTCTTATACCAACATGGGACAGTTTCCAAAGAAGAATCTTGTGTGTTAATGAGTCTAATGCTTTTCGTACATCGAGAAAAAGAGCAGCAGGTATTAGACCAGAGTCAAGAACTGAATATAAATAATTCAAGAGAGTTGCGCATACATCCTCAGTTGAGTGCGTCGCCCTAAAACCAAACTGAAAATCATGAAAAAAGTGTTTAGAATTAAGAAAATCAAGAAGTCGAGAAAGCATAGCGTTTTTGAAAATTTTACTAAACACTGATAAAAGAGATATGGGTCGATAATTTTCAGGATCATTCCTTGATCCACTTTTAAAAAGAATAATAACGCGAGCACGCTTTAAAGCCCTTGGGAAAACAGCATTTTCAAAGGAAAGATTGATAGGTCTCGTGAGGGCAGAAACGATGACAGGAAGAATGAACTTGACAACCTTAGTCGGAATACGGTCTGGGTCAGAAGGTGAAGAACCCCTCAAACCATTTACAATTCTGGCTATTTCAGCTTCAGAGGCAGGTTCCAATGCTATTGATTTAGGACAAGGCGGTCCAAGGTAAGACCAAAAGTCAGGTAAAGAAGAAGAAGGACTTACAGAAGAGGCTGTAGTTTCACCGATATTAGCAAAACAGGAAGTAAACGCATCTTGAACTTTTAGATCGCCCTCTACATTTTCGCCTTCCATCACAATACTTGAAAGGGCAGCAAGAGGCAGTGAAGATGGCCTTATAGCAGAATTGATTACTTGCCATGTCTTCCTAATGTCTTTACCACACGCAGAGAATTTTCTGTAATAAAATAACGATTTAGCCTTCCGGCAAACCGAATTGTAAACTCTTCTATAAGCTTTGAAAAGTTGAAGTCGAGAATCACGAGAAGATGGCTTAGATGACCTGTAAGCCTTTCAAAGATAATTTTTCCTCCTCCAACTTTTAAGGAGTCCCGGAGTCATCCAAAGATTGAAAGGGGTTGTTCTTTTCGATGCCGGATTCAAAACCTAGGCAAGAGCAAAAACTAAGGGAACAAGGACGTCCATTCCCCTCAATTACCGCCGTTAACACTAGCACACAAGGTTCATCGCAGAGTGAAGTTTGAAGGTTCAATTAAAAACTGTTGATCAATCAAGCTTAATTTTTGGTAGATGTTAGTAGAGATGCTCGTCTGGATTTGGGTATGCCCCCGTACCAAACAGGTTTCTGGTAAGTATAATCTGGTTTGGTAGGTACAATCTGGTTAGGTGGGTATAATCTGGTTTGGTTCAAGTTTTTCTGACACAATTTACCGGATTATAGGCATGCAAATAGCATGTAGTTTCAAAACGTGTTTAATCACGTTTCTTGAATGAAGTATCTGTACTGTATATTCAAGAGGTGAAATCAATAAAGAGCTTGGAATTGAGTTTTATGGATGATATGGAAAAATGGCACATGTTAAATATTCGGGTAAACATACGACTATAAATAAGGCTATTGTGTCTTTCTGAACTTTCTGTGCGAGGCAGGGGTAACTATTTAGTTTAAATAATTCTAGGAGGAATTGAGTTTTGTGGCTGGTGTGGAAAAATGGTACTTGTTAAATATTCGGGTAAACATACGACTAAGAAACGCTTCACTATAAATAAGGCTATCGTGTTTTTCTGAACTTTATAGGGCGGGGGTAACTATTTAGTTTAAATAATTCTAGGAGGAATTGAGTTTTATGGATGGTATGGAAAAATGGTACTTGTTAAATATTCGGGTAAACATACGACTAAGAAACGCTTCACTATAGATAAGGCTATCGTGTTTTTCCGAACTTTCTAGGGCGGGGGGGGGGGGGTAACTATTTAGTTTAAATAATGGCACATGTTAAATATTCGGGTAAACATACGACTATAAATAAGGCTATTGTGTCTTTCTGAACTTTCTGTGCGAGGCAGGGGTAACTATTTAGTTTAAATAATTCTAGGAGGAATTGAGTTTTGTGGCTGGTGTGGAAAAAAAATATTCGGGTAAACATACGACTAAGAAACGCTTCACTATAAATAAGGCTATCGTGTTTTTCCGAACTTTCTAGGGCGGGGGTAACTATTTAGTTTAAATAATTCTAGGAGGAATTGAGTTTTATGGATGGTATGGAAAAATGGTACTTGTTAGATATTCGGGTAAACATACGACTAAGAAACGCTTCACTATAAATAAGGCTATCGTGTTTTTCCGAACTTTCTAGGGCGGGGGGTAACTATTTAGTTTAAATAATTCTAGGAGGAATTGAGTTTTGTGGCTGGTGTGGAAAAATGGTACTTGTTAAATATTCGGGTAAACATACGACTAAGAAACGCTTCACTATAAATAAGGCTATCGTGTTTTTCCGAACTTTATAGGGCGGGGGTAACTATTTACTTTTAATAATTCTAGGAGGAATTGAGTTTTATGGATAGTATGGAAAAATGGTACTTGTTAAATATTCGGGTAAACATACGACTAAGAAACGCTTCACTATAAATAAGGCTATCGTGTTTTTCCGAACTTTCTAGGGCGGGGGTAACTATTTAGTTTAAATAATTCTAGGAGGAATTGAGTTTTATGGATGGTATGGAAAAATGGTACTTGTTAAATATTCGGGTAAACATACGACTAAGAAACGCTTCACTATAAATAAGGCTATCGTGTTTTTCCGAACTTTCTAGGGCGGGGGGTAACTATTTAGTTTAAATAAATCTAGGAGGAATTGAGTTTTGTGGCTGGTGTGGAAAAATGGTACCTGTTAAATATTCGGGTAAACATACGACTAAGAAACGCTTCACTATAAATAAGGCTATCGTGTTTTTCCGAACTTTATAGGGCGGGGGTAACTATTTAGTTTAAATAATTCTAGGAGGAATTGAGTTTTATGGATGGTATGGAAAAATGGTACTTGTTAAATATTCGGGTAAACATACGACTAAGAAACGCTTCACTATAAATAAGGCTATCGTGTTTTTCCGAACTTTCTAGGGCGGGGGGTAACTATTTAGTTTAAATAATTCTAGGAGGAATTGAGTTTTATGGATGGTATGGAAAAATGGTACTTGTTAAATATTCGGGTAAACATACGACTAAGAAACGCTTCACTATAAATAAGGCAATCGTGTTTTTCCGAACTTTCTAGGGCGGCGGTAACTATTTAGTTTAAATAATTGTAGGAGGAATTGAGTTTTATGGATGGTATAGAAAAATGGTACTTGTTAAATATTTGGGTAAACATACGACTAAGAAACGCTTCACTATAAATAAGGCTATCGTGTTTTTCCGAACTTTCTAGGGCGGGGGTAAGTATTTAGTTTAAATAATTCTAGGAAGAATTGATTTTTGTGGGTGGTACGGAAAAATGGTACGTGTGAGGCGGGGGTAAGTATTTAGTTGAAATAATTCTAGGAGGAATTGAGTTTTGTGGCTGGTGTGGAAAAATGGTACGTGTTGAATATTTGAGTAAACATACGACTAAGAAACGCTTCACTATAAATAAGGCTATTGTGTTTTTCTTGACGTGCCTACTTAGGTAATAATGGAACATTTAGTATTTTTTCTAATGTATGTGTTTTTCTTAAGAAATTCCCATTAGAGGTTTTATGACTCCCCCCCACAATGAATTCAGATGGTTTTAGGACTCATCTCACTAGCCATAACTCCATTCAACCTTGAGCGAAGGTATAAAAGTTTGATGAAGTATTTCTCTACTTAATCATCTTGTGGTGTTATATTTGAATGTGCTTTTTATTATTGTCTATGGATCTCGAAGAAATTGACTGTTATCATTGGATAGTGAACTATAATCTGTTTGAGTATGATAAAAGCTTGTGGAGTACTACATTACGTTATATAAACAGACTGGGATTCTATGATAGAGTGATTACACCACTTAATAATGCTGGTCAGGAACTGAGAAATGTTCAGGAGGAAGTCAGTGAAATTTGCAGCTTTTTCGGGGTTGAAGCACTCTACGTAAAGGGCAATGTACCTACAGATAAAGTTTTAATTCAAAAGTGTGATCCTAGGATTCCACTTTTCAATCTAGAAGAGTTTAAGTGTCCTAAATTTGAAGGGGGTTATCACCGTCCTGAAGACGAGGTTAGGTTCTTCGCACAGTGGATACCTAAGAACATACCTGATCGTGATAAATCCATAAGACATGGTTAAAAAAAACTATTCTATATCATGGGATCATCGTTTCTGGATGTTTAAGTGTGAACTCTAAGTACTTTTTTATGTAAATATGTGGTGTTGTATTTTTTTTTCTCAAAAAAATATGTTAATACGTTTAGGCAATAAATATCTTTAAGCTTAACCCGTCTTTATTCTTTAGAATAGTTTTATTCATTTCATTAAATTATGAAGAAATTGTAAGTAAGTAACAATAGCCTTCTTGAATTCACTTCCTGGACACAATACAGATATTTAATTCAAGAGATCACAATAAAATCGCAAGTAAGTAATAAAGTCTTTATTGTTTTCACCTATTGGATACACAATACTGAAATTTCATTCAAGAAATTATGAAGGAATTGTAAATAGGTAACATACTCATTCTTGAAGTCACCTCTTGTATACACAATGCGGAAATTTCATTTAAGAAATTATCAAAAATTGTAAGTAAGTAGCAAATTCTTTCTTGAATTCGCCTCCTGGATAAATAAAAAAAGACATTTCATTCAAGAAATTATGACGAAATTCTAAGTAAGCAACAAACTCTTTCTTGAAGTTACCTCATGGATACACAATGCAGAAATTTCATTTAAGAAATTATCAAAAATTGTAAGTAAGTAGCAAATTATTTCAAAAATATGTTAATACGTTTAAGCAATAAATATCTTTAAGCTTAACCCATGTAAGTAACAATAGCTTTCTTGAATTCGCTTCCTGCACACAATACAGATATTTAATTCAAGAAACCATAATAAAATCACAAGTAAGTAATAAATTCTTTATTGTTTTCACCTACTGGATACACAATACTGAAATTTCATTCAAGAAATTATGAAGGAATTGTAAATAGGCAACACACTCATTCTTGAGGTCACCTCTTGTATATACAATGCAGAAATTTCATTTAAGAAATTATCAAAAATTGTAAGTAAGTAGCAAATTCTTTCTTGAATGTTTTGTGCGCGCACGAGGTTACGTGCGCGCACGTAACCTCGTCTAAATTAACCTTAAAAAAATGAAATAAAGCTATGTCGACTTTGCATGGTTATTGTATATTGAGCAACCTCCGCTGTGTCTGATTGGTCCCTAAAAATGGGTGTTGTCTAAAAAACCAGTCTGGCTGAAAAAGTGGAGTTTTCGTACTGGTCACTTTTTTGCAATGTGTAGGAACCAGTGGGGAATCCCCGCTCGTTTGGAAAGGTGCCAAGGAAAGGCAAGCAAATATCATGTAGTTTCAAAACGTGTTTATTACTTACTTACAAATATTTTCATAATTTCTTGAATGAATTGTACTCTATGCTTGTCCCTGAGACACGATGTGGCTTTCCCACTATTGCTCTATGGCCGGCTATCGACACTACCTAGTTTATTGCATGTATTAAATCAGTATTTTTTACACAGTGGAACGATAAACACATAACTAATATCTCTAAAAAAGTGAAGATGAAGCATTTTAAGAAAGTGTGTTCACATGATAGTGTTATTGTAGCATTGAATGCTGACAAGGAGAAGTATTTAAACTATGAAATAAGTACAAGTGGTAGTACTATCGGAAACGTATGCATGCGTTGTCATGACAGTAAGGAATTGAATTTCTTTGGAGTACCAAAAAAATTCAACTCTTATGATGGTGGATATGCGAGATTGAGATCTCCGGAGATGATTACACTCAAAGAGAATGCCAACATAAAAATAATAGTTGATAAAGAGGGGCATCTTCTTGCTAGTGCTTGTGGTAACATGTTACCCAGTGTTAAACCATATCGTCAGCTTTCGGGTATTAGCATTCAAACGAAAGCAAAGACGAAAAGAAAGGCCTACTCTTCTACTAATATCATAAACCATATCCTGTCTACGTGCCGGAACTGTTACCTGTGTAAAAATAGTGTGATAATAGACAGTGAAATTGCTAGAAAAATAAAAAGGGCATTGGCAGAAAATATCACTAAGGAATATAAAGATGAATCGATGAAAAACAAAGTACCAGCAAACGTTACTGCCATTGATCAAACAGTCAATGAATCAAATAATACCAAAGACTGAAAAGTATATTGACCCTGTCGATGACACACCTATAAAAATTGTGTATGAGTCGAAATGGAATAATGATTATTCTACTGATTACGAACTAAGAGAAGACAATAGCTATACTATCTAGAGAGTTCATGGTGAAGCATTTTATGGAACAGATTCAAAATGTCCAAAGTTGTTCAATTCTATATGACATTATTTCATTAAAAATATATTATACCTTACATTGTTATGTGTTCATTATTTTTAGAAGTAAGCTAGCATATCGAACGTTTAGAATGTCTATTAAAACATCGGAGATGTAAGAAAAGGATTTACATACATCATATATTGGATAGATAGGTTAACATAGAGAAAATCTAGGTATAAGAATGAATAAATTCTCTATCGACATCTATTGACAGATACTTGGGATAGCATTGACAAAATCAAAGTATCGTAAGTAGCAAACTCTTTCTTGAATTCAACTCATGGGATTTCTCGAATTAAATATCAAAACAATAAAGAGTTTATTACTTACTTGCGATTTTATCATGATTTCTCGAATTAAATATCTGTATTGTGTCCAGGAAGCGAATTCAAGAAAGCGATTGTTACTTACAATTTCTTCACAATTTAATGAAAAGAATAGAACTATTCTAAAGAATAAAGACGGGTTAAGCTTAAAGATATTTATTGCTTAAACGTATTAACAGATTTTTTTTTGAGAAAAAAAAACACAACAACAAATGTTTACATAAAAAATAGTACTTAGAGTTCACTCTTAAACATCCACAAACGATGGTCTCATGATATAGAATAGTTTTTACCATGTCTTATGGATTTATCACGATCAGGTGTGTTCTTAGGTACCCACTGTGCGAAGAACCTAACTAACGACAGAATCCCTCAAACCCCGTAAAGCTATTTTAAAGGGTATAATAATTATTTATTTAACAGAAATCCTCGCTTTCAATTGAACGGAAAAAAAATATAAGAACTATTTATTTAACAGAAATCCTCGCTTTTTGAACGAACACCATGTAAAGAAAAAATCACACGGAATAAAACGACAGAGCCCCTCAAAACCCGTAAAGCTATTTTAAAAGGTATAACAATTATTTATTTAACAGAAATCCTCGTTTTCAATTGAACGGAAAAAATATAAGAATTATTTATTTAACAGAAAATCCTCGCTTTTTGAACGAACACCATGTAAAGAAAAAATCACACGGAATAAAACGACTGATAATTTCTTGAATGAAGTATCTGTACTGTATATCCAAGAGGTAAAATCAATAAAGAGTTTGTTACTTACTTACAAATATTTTCATAATTTCTTGAATTAAATTTCTACATCCTATATCTAAGTCATGAAAACAATTAAGAGTTTGTTACTTACTTAGAATTTTGTCATAATTTCTTGAACGAAATGTCTTTTTTGTTTATCCAGCAGGTGAATTCAAGAAAGAATTTGCTACTTACTTACAATTTTTTCATAATTTCTTTAATGAAATTTCTGTATTGTGTATCCATGAGGTGACTTCAAGAAAGAATTTGTTACTTACTTACAATTTTTTTTCATAGGAGGCGAATTCAAGAAAGAATTTGCTACTTACTTACAATTTTTGATAATTTCTTAAATGAAATTTCTGCATTGTGTATACAAGAGGTGACCTCAAGAATGAGTGTGTTGCCTATTTACAATTCCTTCATAATTTCTTGAATGAAATTTCAGTATTGTGTATCCAATAGGTGAAAACAATAAAGACTTTATTACTTACTTGTGATTTTATTATGATTTCTTGAATTAAATATCTGTATTGTGTGCAGGAAGCGAATTCAAGAAAGCTATTGTTACTTACATGGGTTAAGCTTAAAGATATTTATTGCTTAAACGTATTAACATATTTTTGAAAGAATTTGCTACTTACTTACAATTTTTGATAATTTCTTAAATGAAATTTCTGCATTGTGTATCCATGAGGTAACTTCAAGAAAGAGTTTGTTGCTTACTTAGAATTTCGTCATAATTTCTTGAATGAAATGTCTTTTTTTATTTATCCAGGAGACGAATTCAAGAAAGAATTTGCTACTTACTTACAATTTTTGATAATTTCTTAAATGAAATTTCTGCATTGTGTATACAAGAGGTGACTTCAAGAATGAGTGTGTTACCTATTTACAATTCCTTCATAATTTCTTGAATGAAATTTCAGTATTGTGTGTCCAATAGGTGAAAACAATAAAGACTTTATTACTTACTTGCGATTTTATTATGATCTCTTGAATTAAATATCTGTATTGTGTCCAGGAAGTGAATTCAAGAAGGCTATTGTTACTTACTTACAATTTCTTCATAATTTAATGAAATGAATAAAACTATTCTAAAGAATAAAGACGGGTTAAGCTTAAAGATATTTATTGCCTAAACGTATTAACATATTTTTTTGAGAAAAAAAAAATACAACACCACATATTTACATAAAAATAGTACTTAGAGTTCACACTTAAACATCCAGAAACGATGATCCCATGATATAGAATAGTTTTTTTTTAACCATGTCTTATGGATTTATCACGATCAGGTATGTTCTTAGGTATCCACTGTGCGAAGAACCTAACCTCGTCTTCAGGACGGTGATAACCCCCTTCAAATTTAGGACACTTAAACTCTTCTAGATTGAAAAGTGGAATCCTAGGATCACACTTTTGAATTAAAACTTTATCTGTAGGTACATTGCCCTTTACGTAGAGTGCTTCAACCCCGAAAAAGCTGCAAATTTCACTGACTTCCTCCTGAACATTTCTCAGTTCCTGACCAGCATTATTAAGTGGTGTAATCACTCTATCATAGAATCCCAGTCTGTTTATATAACGTAATGTAGTACTCCACAAGCTTTTATCATACTCAAACAGATTATAGTTCACTATCCAATGATAACAGTCAATTTCTTCGAGATCCATAGACAATAATAAAAAAGCACATTCAAATATAACACCACAAGATGATTTTTTTAATCCGATAAATTCGGTGTCATACAGTCCTATCATCTTGGAGGCTATTAATGTACTTGTTAAGTAGAGAAATACTTCATCAAACTTTTATACCTTCGCTCAAGGTTGAATGGAGTTATGGCTAGTGAGAGATGAGTCCTAAAACCATCTGAATTCATTGTGGGGGGGGGAGTCATAAAACCTCCAGTGGGAATTTCTTAAGAAAATCACATACATTAGAAAAAATACTAAATGTTCCATTATTACCTAAGTAGGCACGTCAAGAAAAACACAATAGCCTTATTTATAGTGAAGCGTTTCTTAGTCGTATGTTTACTCAAATATTCAACACGTAACATTTTTTCACACCAGCCACAAAACTCAATTCCTCCTAGAATTATTTCAACTAAATACTTACCCCCGCCTCATACGTACCATTTTTCCGTACCACCCACAAAAATCAATTCTTCCTAGAATTATTTAAACTAAATACTTACCCCCGCCCTAGAAAGTTCGGAAAAACACGATAGCCTTATTTATAGTGAAGCGTTTCTTAGTCGTATGTTTACCCGAATATTTAACAAGTACCATTTTTCTATACCATCCATAAAACTCAATTCCTCCTAGAATTATTTAAACTAAATAGTTACCCCCGCCCTAGAAAGTTCGGAAAAACACGATTGCCTTATTTATAGTGAAGCGTTTCTTAGTCGTATGTTTACCCGAATATTTAACAAGTACCATTTTTCCATACCATCCATAAAACTCAATTCCTCCTAGAATTACTTAAACTAAATAGTTACCCCCCGCCCTAGAAAGTTCGGAAAAACACGATAGCCTTATTTATAGTGAAGTGTTTCTTAGTCGTATGTTTACCCGAATATTTAACAAGTACCATTTTTCCATACCATCCATAAAACTCAATTCCTCCTAGAATTATTTAAACTAAATAGTTACCCCCGCCCTAGAAAGTTCGGAAAAACACGATAGCCTTATTTATAGTGAAGCGTTTCTTAGTCGTATGTTTACCCGAATATTTAACAAGTACCATTTTTTTCCACACCAGCCACAAAACTCAATTCCTCCTAGAATTATTTAAACTAAATAGTTACCCCTGCCTCGCACAGAAAGTTCAGAAAGACACAATAGCCTTATTTATAGTCGTATGTTTACCCGAATATTTAACATGTGCCATTATTTAAACTAAATAGTTACCCCCCCGCCCTAGAAAGTTCGGAAAAACACCATAGCCTTATTTATAGTGAAGCGTTTCTTAGTCGTATTTTTACCCGAATATTTAACAAGTACTATTTTTCCATACTATCCATAAAACTCAATTCCTCCTAGAATTATTTAAACTAAATAGTTACCACCGCCCTATAAAGTTCGGAAAAACACGATAGCCTTATTTATAGTGAAGCGTTTCTTAGTCGTATGTTTACCCGAATATTTAACAAGTACCATTTTTCCACACCAGCCACAAAACTCAATTCCTCCTTGAATTATTTAAACTAAATAGTTTACCCCCCGCCCTAGAAAGTTCGGAAAAACACGATAGCCTTATTTATAGTGAAGCGTTTCTTAGTCGTATGTTTACCCGAATATTTAACAAGTACCATTTTTCCATACCATCCATAAAACTCAATTCCTCCTAGAATTATTTAAACTAAATAGTTACCCCCGCCCTAGAAAGTTCGGAAAAACACGATAGCCTTATTTATAGTGAAGCGTTTCTTAGTCGTATGTTTACCCGAATATTTTTTTCCACACCAGCCACAAAACTCAATTCCTCCTAGAATTATTTAAACTAAATAGTTACCCCTGCCTCGCACAGAAAGTTCAGAAAGACACAATAGCCTTATTTATAGTTGTATGTTTACCCGAATATTTAACATGTGCCACTATTTAAACTAAATAGTTACCCCCCCCCCCCCCGCCCTAGAAAGTTCGGAAAAACACGATAGCCTTATCTATAGTGAAGCGTTTCTTAGTCGTATGTTTACCCGAATATTTAACAAGTACCATTGTTCCATACCATCCATAAAACTCAATTCCTCCTAGAATTATTTAAACTAAATAGTTACCCCCGCCCTATAAAGTTCGGAAAAACACGATAGCCTTATTTATAGTGAAGCGTTTCTTAGTCGTATGTTTACCCGAATATTTAACAAGTACCATTTCTCCACACCAGCCACAAAACTCAATTCCTCCTAGAATTATTTAAACTAAATAGTTACCCTTGCCTCGCACAGAAAGTTCAGAAAGACACAATAGCCTTATTTATAGTCGTATGTTTACCCGAATATTTAACATGTGCCATTTTTCCATATCATCCATAAAACTCAATTCCAAGTCCTTTATTGTGTTCACCTCTTGAACATACAGTACAGATACTTCATTCAAGAAACGTGATTAAACACGTTTTGAAACTACATGCTATTTGCATGCCTATAATCCGGTAAATTGTGTCAGAAAAACTTGAACCAAACCAGATTATACTCACCTAACCAGATTGTACCTACCAAACCAGATTATACTTACCAGAAACCTGTTTGGTACGTGGGCATACCCAAATCCAGACGAGCATCTCTACTGATGTTTAGTTGAAAAGTTTTTAGTTTTAGTTAATTTGTTTTTGCAATAATCTTTTACTTTTAATATGGCTAGGCGAGTTATGAAACTTACTAAGAGGTTTTGGATGGGGATTATATGTGAGGGGATCTTATAAACCTCCAGTTAAGGGCTTTGGACCATAATTATTGCAATGGTACCATTTGATGCTTCCAAACTCTTCCACTTAAGGAGTGGTACCAAAAGTGCCCTTTTTAGTGCTATGTGGCATTTTTGGATGGTAAAATTGATAAAAAGCACGTAGATATGAGTAACAGGTTTAAAATCTGCCTTACCGGGATATGCCTTAAAAAATAAGTGCATTATGCTTGCAAAAATAGTGGATTATCTGAAAAGTAATCATAAGAAGGGACAAACCATGATTGAAAACAAATCCAAGCTGGAATCGAACGCACGATAATGTAATTTGAAGTTCAGCGTTGTACTGACAGAACCACGCCTCTAATAATGTAGTTTAATATATTGGTGTTTGTAGGACTTTAATTATGAAGCTTATTAAGGGGAACTGGAGGAGGAAGTTGCAGGAGGTGTTCTTGCAAACCCCCAGTTAAGGATTTTGGACCATAATTATTACAATTGGACCATTAGATTTTCTACTTAAGAAGTGGCACCAAAAATGTTGTTTTCAGTGCTATATCTCATTAACAAATAGTAGAATTGACAAAAAGCACGTAGATATGAGCAAAAGTTTTCAAATGAGCCATTAAGCATCACTCTAAAAAGTTCTAGTAGCCTACTCGCCCTAGCTTTTCCATTTGAGACATGGCACCAAAAGTGCCGTCTTTAGTGCTATTTGAAACTGGCAGATGGTGAAATTTATAGGAAGATCGTAAAAATGAGTAATACTTTTATATGAGCTATCAAAAATCTATCCAAGATGTTCTGGTAGCCCGCTAGCACCAACCCTCGAGAAACGGTATAAAAAGTCCTTTTTTTCGTGCTATATGGCTCTTGCACACGGCGAAATTTATATAAACCACGTACATATGAGAAATAGCTTTTGAATGAGCTCTTAAGAATCTCTCTCTGATGTTCTAGTAACCCGCTAGGCCTGGAATAAAGAAGGAAAAACGACCGTTTTAATATTTTTTAACTTTTAGCTACTAAGCGTTGTCTATCGCTCTTTACTAGGTTCGCTTCAGCCATGACAAAGAGTTAATTGGAAAATTCTCCTCAGAAAATCGTTAACATAAAAATCTGTGAAATCTAATAGATGGTAGAATTTTTAAAAACCTAAATATAAGCAATAGCTTATAATTGGGCCATTAAACATCTATCTACGACGGTGTGGTAGCCTGCTATTGTTTCAGTAGCTTACTGATGAGCAGACGATTTATGAAACTTACTAAGGGAGCTGGGAGGGGAGTGTATGGGAGGGGTTCTTGTGAACCTCCAGTTAATAGCTCTGGAACCTATCTATTGCAATGAAACCTGTTTTGTACTTCAGAGCTTTTCCACTTAAAAAGTGGCACCATAAGTTTTGTTTTCAGTGCTATATCGCCCTTACGAATGTAAAATTGACAAAAAAAAACACGTATATAAGAGCAAGCTTTCAAATGAGTCATTAAACATCACTTTTATTAGTTCTGCTAGCCCAATAGCCCCAGCTTTTCCACTTGAGACACGATACCAAAAGTGCCGTTTTCAGTGCCATTTGGAACTTGATGATGTTGGAATTTATATGAAAGAATTAAATATGTGCAATATCTTTTATATGAGCTATAAAAGATCTGTCAGCGATGTTCTGGTATTCTGCTAGTGCCATCCCTTGATAAATAGCACAAAAAGCAACTATCACATTCAGCATTTTAGAGAACCTTTTTGCGGATGTTTCAAGCCCCTCTCTACAAAAAATATAAAATTTGGCATTTCCCCGTAGAAAACTGATCTAATACATATGTTTGTTTCTTATTTTGTTTTTTCTCCTTGACGGATCGTACCAAACAACTGATCCCCAAAAAGTAAGAAAAAGATCATTCGAATGCAAATTAAAAGTTATAATGACTTATTAGGTAGCAAAAAAATGACACCGCGGTAAACTGGTGCTTTCTGTAATTTCGTGAGACAAAAAAAATTTGCCCCAAAGAAGGAAAGAAAGTTATGGGTTTAAACTTCGATTTGGTCAATCGATTTAAATTTGTCTAAAGCTTGAATACATTGAGCTTCCCATGCTTAGAGGCAATAATATTGGGCTGTAGCCCATTGGTTTCTAAAGATTCATGTATTCCATCAGAGTAAACGCTCTTGCGTTCCCTATAGTAAAGAGCCATAAGCCTTTAATGTATAATTTATCACTTTTTTAAATTAAAGAAAGAATTGAGGTCTTAATTAATAACGCTAATACTACTAACAAATCACTGCAGCATCAAGCCGCCTGAGGCCCACACAACTACGTACGCTTCTCCTCCATCCCAATCTAAGCAAAGCCTCCGAAGAAGTTTCAGTTTCCCTTAAATCTTTCCTTACGACATCCTCCACCCGAACCGGGGACGACCTGCTTTTCGTTTGACTCTAGACGATTGGATGATAATGATTGATCAGGAAAAGTTTAAAGAGAGAACATTTCAGGGTTAAGGCAGAACATTTTGAGAATTTTTGAAATCAGTATAAAGTCATAGAAAATGATAAGTTCCTTTTTGGGACCATGTGGAAGTGAAAGAGGATTTATTTAGCCAAGAGGGGCTTGAGACACTGCTAAAACAATTGAAAAATGTGAAAACCTCAGATGCTGATTACGTGATAAATTATTTTTGAAATATGATTGTTGTGGACCTTAAAAATAAATTACTTAAGATTATGAGCAGGATTTTCAAAAAGGGGAGGCACCTATTTATTTTGGGAAAACTTAAATTAAACCTCTTTAAAAGAAGGGTGATGAGAGTGAGAGTAATAATTAGTAATTACAGAAACGTTAGCTTGATGTCTGTAGGAAGACAGCGGCTTAGCAAATAGACACTTATTAGACTAAGATGTACTACAGACAAAATCTCAGAGAAGAAAAGTGTGGTCTTAGGAAGTGAAGAGGATGAGTCGCCGAATTTTCAATTTTTACTGAATATCGTGAAGCATCCAAATTACTATGAGTTTTATAGATTATAAACAAGAATTTGATTCAGCCGATTGAAAAGCTTCAGTACAGATTTCATCCTTGTATAATGTACTAGATAAATATTTAATATGCATAAGATTTTAGATAAGCATATAAAGTATATTATGCTATTTAGGTGACAAAAATCGCAGCGGTTAAGGTGGAAGGTGAGGTTAGCAATTTGTTTGATGAGGAATCAATACGAATCAGGGTCTTGTCCTGTGGCGTCCAAATGGATTATTTTGATGGACTCTGTTATAAGAAACAAGATGAAGACCATGAGAGAACGTGGTATAAAAAAGGAAGGTCAAACTCTCTTTCTGTGTTCTGAATAAAGTTGGGAAAATCCGGACTTTAGGAGGTTTTGATAGCTCTAGGTGCAAGAGTTGGTTTGAAAATTTATTTGAAGAAGACTAAGTCTCTTAAACTAAGAAAACTAAGTGTGAAAAAATGATGCTAGGCAACGAGAATATCTATCATGTGGATAGCTTCGCTGACCTGTGTAAGCAGGTCTTATTTTTGTGTAACTTTGGAAACTCAATTTCACTAAAATTTGGAATTTCCTTTGCTTCAATAGATCAGAAATAAAGCGACAATTTCAAATTACCTTGAATTTGAAAATAACTTCGCTTTAGTCATAAATCTTGTAGTGACACTTCTTTGTTGAAGAATCGAACGACTTTTGAACCCGTGATAAATATTTGAATACCTTATTTAGACCAGTTTTGGGTATAAAACAAAAAGGAACGCAAGGCCAAGAAATACTGGAAAAAAACTACTTTTTAACAAAAATTTGTTTATTGGCTAAAAGAGCAGGGGAAGGTCACTAAACGAATCAAGTAGCAAAGGAATAAAACGTACGGTAGAGAGAAAATAGAGGTTATCTTGTGGGTTCATTTATTTAAAAATAAAAGGTTGATTTATTGATTGATTGAGGAGAGGGGATTAGAAAGGAACTCTTGGTAAGTAACCTTTTAACTAACTATGGCAAGTATCTGCCTTGGTTCAAGTTCTTTAAATGTAATGTTAAAGTAATAAAATTTAACCTTTTCGTCACTTTAGACTATACTGAGAAAATCCCATTTCCGTGTTGAATTAAGTTATCAATTGAAGTTTAAATTTCCCTTTGAGAATAAAAATTGAGATAAGAAATAAACTTCTGAAAGATTTCTGTCACCTGGACTACATCAGGCCAAAAACTAAATAAATTTAATACTTATATAGGAAACATAAACTGGTGCTGGAGTCAATGCACGAAATTTTATTACATTTTGGTGATTTGGGTTTATAATTCGGTTAGAGTATACAAAGACTTTGGCACTCCAGTCCAAATACAGCATTCTTAAGGATTAAAATAGAAATAAAATTAGTTTCATCTTAGAAACTGAAACTTGTGAATGACCTGAGGTTTAAGTACATGAAAAATCCATTAACCTTAAGAATAAATTAAAGAGCTTTTTGCCTCCTCCTTCCAGCCTAGTGACCCTTGGAATCTACCTAGAGTTTATTAAAATCTTATTTTTAAGAAGATTGGAGCTAGAGGACAATATAATATTCCTCCCCTGGTGTATTCTCTGATGTTTATACGAAAATGGGACTATTCCTCTTTTTAGCCTCTTTTGCATTTCTCAACCCGTGCTAATATTATATGAAGGCGGACCTGATGTTTTACAGAAAGGCTAGGGAAGAAAGAGGAATTAAATTGCTAGATTAAAAATTACAATCTCTTCCGTCCAAATAGATTAAATTTTTTCTAGAAAAGTTGGAGTTTATCAAAATTCCAAAGAGTATTAACTTCTTTTTCAAGATATAAACATAAGAACTTGGTTTAGTTTATACAAATAAGTTGAGATCTAATAAAAAGGTTATTTCTAGTTTCCAAGAAACAATAATTTGATCCAAAGAAATTTAATTACCTTGGTACCAAAGTCTTGTCTAATTATTTAAGCGCAACACTTGCGATTAGAAGTATCGATAGCCTAGAACTAACTTAATCCTTTTTTTTCGGTAAACATTCGTGGATTGAAGAGCAGACCCACACAATATTAAACATTAACCGACCTAGAAGAGGTATTAGAAGTATTCAAAATAATTAGAAATATAATATTTTTCCTCTTATTTTATTTTATAATAAATATCAGTTGTCACTGGATTCTGAGTACCGATATTACTAAACGCCTCTGTTATAACACGCTACCAAATTTTGGCCCTGATAAGTAGGGGCAACCTTACACCTGGGAAGTGCTATCAGTAAAGATGGTTGATTCGGGGAAGATGTAAAAAGTAGAATAGACAAGTTGAAGAAAGCTGAAAAAGTTTAGAAGAATAGGAAGATACTTCTGCGAGCTGAGTTCGGAACAATGGAAGCGTCCAAAGTTGTCATTTTCGATTCCAAAGAGTGGAAAATCGGTCCACTTTAAAAAAAAACTGAGTGACTGAAACAGGAATCCTGCTTACATTTTATGCAATGTTAGTGACATTTCCTGGTCCTTTTTATCCAATTTTAACTCCATAGGAATGCAATCATAGACTGTCAAAAGTTCCGATAAATCATGTTAGGCTAAAATCTTCTCAATATCTGGTCCAGTCAGAAACAACGCTATAGTGCTGCCTATAGTAAAGAGCCATAAAGCTTCAGTGTTTTCTTATATATATATATATATATATATATATATATATATATATATATATATATATATATATATATATATATATATATATATATATATATATATATATATATATATATATATATATATATATATATATATATATATATATATATATATATATATAATATATATATATATATATATATATATATATATATATATATATATATATATATATATATATATATATATATATTTATTTACCAGGGGCACTTTATATTGGAAGGGCGGTCTTATAAACCTCAGGGGAGGTTCATTCGATTGGAAATCGGAAGTTCTAGTGCACTTTTTGAGGGTCAAAAGTGATTGGAAGGCAACCACCCCCCTCTCCCACACCCATTTTCCTCCAAATACATCCGATCAAAATTTTTATATATCCATTTTGTTCACAAATAGTCAAAAGATCGAGCAACTATGCCTCCGGGGTTGACGATGCTCCCCAATGCCCATGGGACAGGAGCTGTAAGTTATGCACGTTTCCCGTCCTTAACATATAAGGTCATATAAGGCTCTTTAGTGGGAATAAAGGGGGGTGTTTGATCCTGGGTATCGAAAAAGGCTTAGGGTATTGAGGTAAAACTTTAAGAACATATTGAGAAAGATGCTTAACACAACCGAAACACACTTAGTGCTTTTTGGTCATCAAAAGGGAATATCAGCAATATCTAATGAATGGCTATGCCTATTAAGTTGAAACTTGCAAGGTAGGCTATGTTGAGGGGATATTGAAGAGGGATTGGAGGGCAACCCACCTCTCCTTCTTTGCCCTATTTAGATCCCCCCTCTGCTCAACACGGATGGAAATTTTGATATTGTGTTTTGTTCATACTATTCAAAAGATCTAATATCTGCGCCTCCAGGGGTGCCATGCCCCCCCCCCCCATCCCCGGGGCAAGGATTTTAGATCATACAATTTGCCCATTATTTATGTACAGGATTTATCATTAGGAAAAGGGATATTTTTTTTTATTTTTGGTATATCTGAAAAGGCTGAGGGTATTAAGTTGAAACTTTGAAAAAGGTTGTGGGGTATGTTAAGTTATATCAAAAGGCACTATATTCACCCATTTTATCAAAAAGGAGGATACGCAATATCTTCAGAACGGCTGGTGGTATTAAGTTGGAATTTTCGGGACTTATTGAGGGGGACGTTGAAAAGTATCTGGAGGGCTGCTAGCCCCTTTTCAAGTCTTTTTTTTATAGCTTCTCTCCCTCCAAAAATATTTTGATCCAAATTTTGAAATAAGCATCTTGTTCAAAATAGTTTAAATTCAGGGTTAAATTCTGACTATATGGACGACATAACCCCTAGAGCTTTTGAGAGGGATGCTAAACACAATAAAAGTGCACTGTGTTCTTGCTGGTTGTCAAAAGGGCATATCAGCACAACCACCTTCGCTCTCCCACCCATTCTCCTCCAAATGTATCCGATCAAAATTTTGAGATATCCATTTTGTTCACAAATAGTCAAAACATCGAGCAACTATGCCTCCGGGGTTGACGATGTTCCCTCCCCAGAGCCCCTGGAACAAGGACTGTAAGTTATGCAAGTTGCGGTTCTTCAACATATAAGGTCATATAAGATTTTTTTAATGAGAAAAAGGGGGATGTTTCATCCTGGGTCTCGAAAAAAGCTTAGGGTTTTAAAGTAAAACTTTAAGAAAATATTGAGAAAGATGCTTAACACAACAAAAACACACTATGTGCTTTTTGGTCATCAAATGGAACATCAGCAATGTCTAATGAACCGACATGGCTATTAAGTTGAGACTTTCAAGGTAGGCTATGTTGAGGGGATATTGCAGAGGGATTGGAGGGCAACCAGCCTCTCCCTCTTAGCCCCATTTATATGCCCCCTCTGATCAACACAGATCAAAATTTTGAACTTTTCATTTTGTTCAGACTAATCAAAAGGTCTAATAACTGTACCTCCAGGCATGCCATACCCCCCATCCTAGGGGCAAAGATTTTAAATTATACGCTTATCCCATTGTTTACATACATGATTTATCATTAGGAAAAGGGACATTTTTTCTTTATTATGAGTGTATCTGAAAAGGCTAAAGGTATTAAGGTTAAACTTTGGAAAGGGTTGTGGGGTGCGTTAAATTAAATCAAAATGCACTATGCGCACCCAGTTTATCAAAAAGGAGGATGTGCAATATCTTAAGAACATTTGGGGGTATTAAGTTGAAACTTTCAGGACCTGTTGAGGGGGATGTTGAAAAGTAGCTGGAGGACTGCTAGCCCCCTTTCAAGCCTTTTGTTTTTAGGTTCACTCCCTCCAAAAATATTTTGATCGGAATTTTGAAATAGGCACCTTGTTCAAAATAGTTTAAGGGTTAAATAATTCTGCCTATATGGACGACATAACCCCCAGAGCTTTTCAGACGGATGCTAAACACAATAAAAGTGCACTGTGTGCTTGCCGGTTGTCAAAAGGGCATATCAGCAATATCAAAGGAACGGCTGAGGGTATTAAGTTGAAACTTTCAGGGTATGTCGAGGGGAGTGCTGAAGAGTGATCGGAATGCAATCAGTACCCATCTTCTCTATTTTAGATGCCCCCTCCTCTCAACACTGATTAAAGTTTTGAAAAAGCGACTTTGTTCAAAATAGTCAAAAGGTCTAGTAACAATGCCTCCGGGGATGTAATGCCCCTCGCAGCCCCTAGGACAAAGATTGTAAATTATACGATTTGCCCTTTTTTACATGCAGAATTTATTGTTAGGACGAGGGGGAATATTTAATGTTGGGTATGTTCAAAAAGGCCAAGTGTATTACGGTAAAACTTCGAGAAATGTTGTTAGGCATGTTCAACTAAATCAAAAGATCCTACTTGCAACCACTTTATCAAAAAGGCATGGGTGCAATATCTCAAGAATGGCTAGTATTAAGTTTAAGCTTTGAGGGTTTGTTGACGGAGGTGTTGAGAAGTGATCAGAGGGCAACCAGTCACCATCCTGTTCCATTTTTAGCTGCCATCTCCTCAAAGATCTCTGATAAGAATTTCTAAATAGCCATCTTTTTCAAGTTAGCCGGAAAGTCAAATAACTGTGCCTCCGGGGATAACATACCCCCCCCTCTAAATAGCTCATGGGGAAAGTGTTTTAAGTTAAATTAGTTGCCCATTGTTTATATATATACAGCTATTTGGGAAAAGGGGGTATGTTTAATCCTCAGTCTCCAAAACAGACAAACGTATTAAGGTAAAACTTAAAGAAAATGTTGAGGGAGATGTCAAACAAAATCAAAACACATAACATGCAGGAGGGGTATCAAAAGGGCACAACAGCAATATCTAAGGAATGGCTAAGGGTATTAAGTTGAAACTTTGAAGGCATATTGAGAGGGATGTTGAAATAGGAACGGAGAGCAATAAGCCCCCTTTACACTTTAAGATCCCCTAACACTGATAGAAATCTTAAATATCCATTATATAGAATAGCCACATATCCATTATATCCATTATATAGTCTATTGGCTATGCCTCTAAAAATTTTGTAGTTCGTCCATTTTTTATGTGCAGGATTTATCATTGGGTAAGAGGGAAATGTTTGATCCATGGTGTGTCCGGAAAGACTAAGGGCATTGAGATGAAATTTTAAGGAATGTTGGAGGGAGGGTGGGGTATGTTGAGATAAGTCAAAAGAAAATGTCACGACCCTAGTTATCAATAAAACGTATCTGAAATATCTTAGGAAGGGGTAGGGAAATAAACTTGAAACTTTAAGGGCCACTATTGCTACTGCCACTTCTACTACTGCGGCTGCAAATGCGACTGGTTCCAACTTTGAATGTGACTACTTCCGACTGCAACAACTTTAAACTGTGACTGCGACTGCTTGCAACTACTACCACATCTACTTGTGACTTTCACGGAACGTTGAGGGGGGTAGGTATGGCGGCACTAGACCCTTAAGGTCCAAACCGGCGGTGCTGATCTCCGTTTCGTGGCCCTTCAGCCAGGAAGTGCAATGGGGGACTGGGGGCCAGCCATCCTGTGCTTTCGCACACCCTTCCTGCTTACCTTCCCCAAATTTCTCCAGGTACCCATTTAGAGCGGGGTTGACTCTGGCTAAGCTTTCAGGGTCACACCACTGACCCGCGTCCCAAACTAAGAAACTGTCCCCACCAGGGATCGAACCCGTGCCCCTTGGACAAAGAACTCTCAACCCAGCGCATGCCCACTTAGCCAGGACGGTTGAGGGGGTCCTGAACAAAATAGAAAAAAACATTGTGCATATGTTAAATGTCAAAAGGGTGCATCAGCAACATGCAGGAACGGCTGAGGGTATTAAGTTAAAACTTTCAGGGTATGTTGAACAGTGCTTGGAGCCAAAGGATCCCTCTTGTCTTATATACCCCCCTCTAATACAGGTCAAAATTAAGAAATAATCATCTTGTTCAAATTAGTCAAAATGTCTAATAACTATGCACCTGAGAATGTCATGCCTCCTACAGGCCCTAACTAAAAGGTTGTAAATCGTACCCATTGTTTAGATTAGTATGGGACGTGATCGTCTCTTACTAGGTTGCAAGCTATCGCTGCAACCCGGATACAGGATTTATCATTGGAAAAGAGGGGAATGTTTGATCCTGAGTGTGTCAGAAAAGAGTAAGGTTATTAAGATTAAACTTCAGGGAATGCTGGGGGGCATGTTACACAAAACCAAAATATCTGCTAATGCAACTACTTGAAACTTTGACTATTTATGACTGGTGCTTCTTGTGACTGGGAATACAAGCTTGGGATAACTTGTGATTGTGACTAATTCTACTTATGATTGTTAGTGTGACTATTAGCGACTACAACTTCTTGCAACCTTGACTATTTGCGATTTCGACAACTTGCGACTATGACTACTTGCGCCTGCAACTACTTAAAGCTACAAACGCTTGCAACTAAGACTACTTGTGATTGCGACAACTTGTGACTTCAACTACTTGCGACTGATAATACCAATACAAACTTACTGCTGCTACGACTACTTGCGACTGTGAATATTTGCAACTGCTACTACATTGGACGACAAGTGCGAAAACTCACGACTGCAACTATTAGTGCTATTGCTGCTGCAATTACGACTGTGACTGTAAATACCACTAAAAATTTTGCTATTACAAGTAAAACTATTGAATCAAATCAAAAGAGTTTAACTGCATCCTGCTGGTCAAAATGGCATAGTGTATTCAGATTGTCAAAATGGCTTATCTGCAGCATCTCACAAGTGGGTAATACTAAATTATAAACGAGTGTTACTAAATTATAAATTTCATTGAATATTGAGGGGGATGTTGCACTAAATAAAAAAGGGTATATCCAAGTTGTCAAAAGGGCGTATCTGAGTGTATCTATATTGATCTCTGGAACGGTTATGGGTGTTAAGTTGAAGCTTTCACAGAATGCTAAGGGGCATGTTAAACAAAATCAAAAGTCACTATGTGCATACAGGTTGTCAAAACGGCACATCTTCAATGTTTCAAGAACAGCTAGCAAAGGGTATCAAACTGAAACATTCAGAACATTTCGACGAGGATGTTGAACTTAAAAGACACTATGGACACTCCAGTTATTAGTGTTCTTAGCTGCAATACCTCAGGAACAGCTAACAGTAGTAAGTTGAAAATTTCAGGAAATGTCAAATGCGATGTTGAACTAAAGCAAAAGACGCCACATGCATTCTGGTTGTCAAAATAAGATGTCTGCAATATCTCAGGAATGGGCAAGGGAATTAAGTTGAAAATTTTAGATTTGAGGGGGATCTTAAACTTAATCAAAATCCAGCAACGTGCATCCTGGTTGTTAAAGGTACATATGTGCAATATATCAGAACGATCAGCTAATTGTATATAGTTGAAATTTTCAGGGGATATTGAATTAAATTGAAAGATTCCATGTTCATGTAGCTTGTTAAAATTGTGTGTGCAATATCTTCATTAGCTGATTATTCAGGAATTAATATGATTATATGTTAAATATTCAGTTTATCATCATCAGTTCTTTAAAACCATCTTATAATTTTATTTGTTGTCGATGTTTTGAAAAACAAAATTACATTGTACATGACACATTTAGTTTTCAATAAAATGGAAATAATGCAATGGGCATTGAACTTTTACGGTTAGGGGAGGAGGAAGAGGGCAATAGCCAAAACTCCTGTTTGTTTTGTTCGCTTTAAGTTTGACTTTGACATTCAATTTGATTTTTACTCGTTTTAGGTTTTCATTTATTCATCCACATTAGTACCTGTTTTCCTTATGTTTGTTATCATCGTTTATTTTAACTAACGTTCGTTTTGGGTTTCATTTATTCTTTATAATAATTTCTGGTTGGTCTGAGTTTGAATTTTTGTAGGCTTTCATTTCTGCTGATCTTAAGTTTAATATGGTTCTTTACTTTTCTTTGAAAAGCTTCTTTTTCGGATATTTTTTCAAATTAATCTATTGAAACGAACACTGTACAGCACGGATGTGTCAGAGTTTTTTTTATTTTTCTTGATCTTGCCTCTATGACTCTAGACCTTTTTTTGGCTGTGTTTCAATTTTCGTGTCGTAATGTAACGGACATATACCTCATTACAGTTGATGTATACTAAGTAACCTGGCACCAAACACTTCGTACCAAAATTGTATCTTATTTCAGAGATCTATAATTTCAAACAAATTGAACGAAAGCGTAATATCTCGGAAACACGTTTTCTACACATAGCTTTTTATAATATTGCTAAGCTACTGTTAGTTTGTTTGACGTCACTGTTTAACGTTTCCCCATTTATTGAAAATCAATATATCCCAGACGGCTAAAAATTTGATTAATGAGAGGTGTTGCCCCATGAAATCTATCTGAAAACCAGACTCATATATATATATATATATATATATATATATATATATATATATATATATATATATATATATATATATATATATATATATATATATATATATATATATATTATATATATATATATATATATATATATATATATATATATATATATATATATATACATATATATATATATATATACATATATATATATATACACATATATATATATATACATATATATATATATATATATATTATATATATATATATATATATATATATATATATATATATATATATATATACATACATGTATATATATATATATATAATATATATATATATATATATATATATTATATATATATATATATATATATATATATATATATATATATATATATATATATATATATATTATATATATATATATATATATATATATATATATATATATATATATATATATATATATATATATATATATACATATTGGCAAAAAAAACTTAAACCTAAAAGTACTCTCTTATACAACATTTAATGCTATGCAAGGACAAAATACAAATTTAATACCACTATGCCTTCTAAAAGCCAGAATATAATTTGTACTTTATTGAAAAAATTCTTTTAAATGTTTTCACTTTTATAACTTGAAGAAATCAACAATTAATTAAGATTTTAAGGAATAAATATCAGCATATGTATATTAAACTGACAATGTACATTCATTTGAATTTTTTCAGTAAAGTACAAATCATATTCTGGCTTTTAGAAACCATAGGGGTTTTGAACCCTACTCATATTAATTTCTGCTCGCTTTGAGTTTGAATCTGTTATTTATTTTAATTTTTGTTCGTTTTGGGTATCATTTATTTATTGATACTGATTTGTGGAAGTTGCATGTTTGGTAGATTATTTAATTCTATTTTGTTCATTTTTGGTTTAATTGAGTTCTTTACCTTTTTAAACTTATTTTGTGGAAAAAGGTTTTTTTTAAATTAATTTCTGTTCGTTTTAGACACATAGTCTTTTTCAGGGAAAAGAAAGTAATAGTATGAATCTTTCCAGTTTCCAGTGGTCTGCTATTTATATGCTGTAGAAACTTTTTCAGCAATTTTTAACAACATATACTCTTATGAAAGTCATGACACAAAAAGTAGTGTTTAATCAAATAATTTAGTCAAATAATTTAGTCAAATACATCCTCTAGTTAACCTGATAAATAAAAATTAGTATCATTCCCAAAAAATATTATCTATGTTCTTTTACAGCTTGGATACAATTACGCTCTTTTGGTTTATTAAAACGTCAAGAGCAGAAGTAGTAATAGAAGTAGCCCCAAAAATTTGAACTTAATACCCTCAATACTTCTTGGTATATTGCTGAGATATTTTATTGGCGAACAGCATAAGAACAGTGTTTTGATTTAATTTTAAAACAACATTTAATTTTTAAGCATAATGGGAAAATTATATAATTGTGGGGGGTAGACCTACCCAATAACCCTAGAGATATAGTTACATGACTATTCAGCTATGCTGAACAAAATGGTTGTCTTAAAATTTTGATTGGAAGTGCCTGGAAAATTATGAGCTAAAGAGGAAGGCTTATTGCCCTCCAATCACTTTTGACTCTTAAGAGGGCACTAGAACTTTTAATTATCAATCAAATTAGCTCCTTTAAAATATCAACGATAATGCTAGCTATGATAGAGCATAGTTGCCTATGTCCTTTTATACCCTATAGTGCTTAGATACCCTTTGAATACCTGCATGCATATAGGTTTTTTGTTTAATTGAAACTCCTCCTAAACGTTCCCTAAAAGTTTCAACTTAATGCCAACTTAGTGTCTTTAGTTACAGTAATCGTAGAATCAGCATTAAATGAATACACACAGTGTCTTCTGGCTAGCTCAAAATCCACAACCTATGAAGGTGAAATTTTCAGAGAATATTTCTGTCGTACGGATGACAACCTGCCATCCGTATGCAGGTTATCAAAAGGGCATATCAGCAATATCTTAGGAACAGTTTCGTGTGTGAAATTAAAACTTTCAATGCTTGTTGTGGTTCATGTTGGACTAACAAAAAGACTATATTTGCATCATAACACTAATACTTCTACTCCTACAACTACTGCTACTACTACTATTACTACTATTAACTTTACTCCTACTACTACTACTATATTTACTGGTGCTACTACTACAACTATTAAACCTAAGGGTATAAAGGTTAACGTTTTGGGCAATATTGTAACTGTATTGAAATAAATCCAAACACACTATGCCCATAGGTATGCCCATAGGTTGTCAAGAGGACATATCAGCAATGCTTCAGGACCGGTTGATGGTATTAAGTTAAAAATTTAATCGTGTGTTGAAGGGGATGTTGAAAAAAGGTTCTATTTGCGTACTGGTGCTAATGCTACTACTGCTACTACAACTATTGCTACGCATAATTACTGAACCATTCAACAATGCTGAAAAAATATCTCAAAACATTGTTTGGATATTTGTTATGGGAAATGATGGGCGTTGGGTGGGGGGGAGGTGTCTTTCAAAACACTTTGACTCTTAAAAAGGACACTATGCCTTCCAATTTAAAATCAAATGAGACCTATCTGAATTTAATACGACCACCCATTCCATAAAAACCTTGTATACCCCTAAGGGCATAACTTAAAGCCCTTGCCCCAGGGCTTTGGGGGGGGGAGATTGTGCCAACCCTGGAAGCATTGTTATATGTTCTTTGGACTATCTTAAACAAAATTGCTCATCGCACAATTTCAATCATATTCATTTAGTGAAAAGAGGGGTAGTTCGGTAAGAGGGGGGGCGGGGGATGCTACCTTAACCTCCATCACTATTGACTCTTAAAAGGAACCATAACTTCCAATTTTAACCAAATGAGCCACCTCTAAAGATTATACAGCCATCCCTTCCATAAGAACCTTAAATACCCAAGGGGCATAACTTACAACCCTCGCCCTCAGGCTCTGATGGTTTGTATCAACCTCAATAGACTTGTTATAATATCTCAGGAAAACACAACGTGTTCGTGTGTGTGGGAGGGAGGGGGCGGTAGCTGAACTCTGATCACTTTGACTCTTAAAAAGGGAACTAGAACTTATGATTACCAATCCAATGAGTCCCCTCCAAAGCATATACGACCACCCTTTTTATAAGAGCCTTATATGCTCCAAGGGCATAACTTACAACGCTTTCCCTAAGAGCTGTAGGGGGGGGATGTATTCCTCACAGATATAACTTCCAAAGACTTCAACTACGATGAATAAAATTATTACCTCCAAATTTTGATTGGAGGTGTTAAGGTAAACATGGGCACCCATAAGAGGGGGGGAGCAAGGGGGGCTCCAGCTCAGCTGTCCTCTGACAAAACCTAGTATCTACTTTTAGTTTTAGAATGGATCGCGCCTAATTAGACAAGGAGGAATCCATTGGTGCAAACAAAATTATTCTCCAATGCTTAGTTTCGTTGAGCAGCGAAAAATCACCAGCAGTACCATACAATAAGCATCATCACTTCATCATAGGCAGCGCGCTAGCGCTGCCTAAGTAAAGAACGATGTGGGCACAATGTGTTTTTTTTGTTTTTCTCCATACCCGGGCACTTCGTATCGAAGAAGTTGTCATAGAAACTTCGAAAAGGGCTCATTCGATTGGAAATTGGAGTGGCTAGTGCCCTTTTTAATAGTCGAAAGTGATTGGAGGGCAACTAGCCCCCCGCGCCCATCGTTCCCCCAAACACATCCAATCAAAATTTTGAGATAGCCATTTTGTTCAGCGTAGTTGATTTCCAGATAGAAAATATGTTTTTGATGAGGACACTCCCCCACAACCCTCAGGGCAATGGTTTTAAGTTATGCCCCGGGGGCATATAAGGATTTATAGAAGGGGTTGTCGTAGAAACTTCCAAACATGCTCATTCAAATGGCAATTCAAAGGGCTAGTGCCCTTTTTAATAGTCAAAAGTGATTGGAGGGCAACTAGCCCACCCCCCCACCCATCATTCCCCCAAACACATCCAATCAGAATTTTGAGATAGCCATTGTGTTCAGCGTTGTTGATTTCCCGATAGAAAATATGTTTTTGAGGTGAAAACTCCCCCACAACCCTCAGAGCAACGGTTTTAAGTTATGCCCTGGGGGCATATAAGGTTTTTATAGAAAGCGTTGTAAAGGCTTCCGTATTTAAATTGTGTTAACAGATTAACCTAGCTGTCAACATGTGTTGACACTTAAATTCCATGTATTTTATCCGAAAATTAAGGCAATTTCCAGGAAATTATTTATAACAGGTAGTAGCTATTACATCCGCTAACATTTCCTTAAAGTGTTATCGATAATATATTAAAGCAAGCGGAATAGAACCAGATATATATTTGTTTGTTTAGCCCTTAGTCGAGAGAGTCGAACTTATGCATTACACGATACAAGTATGTGTTTCTAGCTATGGCATTCCCCTTCCACACCCATCCTCCCATTTGCCCATTATGTTTAAAAACTAAATGTTGCCTTAAGATTAAATCAAAATGCACTGTGTTAGTGCTAAAAAATGAAACTGAAAAAATACAAATGAATGTGCAATGTCAGTTTAATATAGATATACTGATATTTAGTAATCAAAATGTTATATTATTTGATTTATTTAAGTTGTAAAAGTAAAAATATTAAATTTTTTCCAGTAAAGTGCAAATTTTGTTCTGGCCTTGAGAAGGCATAGGGGTTTTGCGCCCAACTTATGTTAATTTCAGCTTGTTTTGAGTTTGACTCGGTTATTTATTGTAATTTCTGTTCGTTTTGGGTTTCATTTATTTATCGATGCGGATTTGTGGTAGTTTCACGCTTGGTAGATTATTTGATTTTATTTTTGCTCATTTTTTTTAATGGAGTTCTTTACTTTTCTTTGAAAAGATTATTTTGTGGAAAAAGTTTTTTTTAATTAATTGTTTAAATAAAGACTGCATAAATGCATAGAGCAAAATTGATGGTAGTTTTTGCTAAAAGGAAAGCAAGAGGTGGAATATAAAAGGTGAAACTATTTTATCAGTTTTATTACCAGGTGTGACCGTAGCACACTGTTGCCTGAGTAGGCCTATATTGAGTTGTTTTTCCCGACAGCAGCTATAGAAACTGGAGAGAAATAGATACAATTTGGATGCACACTGTTATTCTGTGTAATTCCTTTTTATTTTTTGTTACTGATTTCAGTACTTAAAACTTGTCTAAACTTACTTTCCAGGCATAAAGATGCGAAGATTCTGCTCTTCCAAATACTATCTTCCATCTTTTTTGCTTGGTAGATTAATAGAAAAAAAAATGTTTTTTGTGATAAAAGTAAAGAGTTAACTTAAAAGAACATACATTATCATCCCTCTATCCATGCCGTATGCTTACATATTGAGATAACTAGTGCTATACTGAAAGCATAAAACGGACCAATAAAAAGGCAAATTATACGTTAGAAATAGACCCCGGCACAGCGTCGGTGGATCGACCGAACGCTGCCACCGAGAATCCGAGTTGACCACCGCTGAAGTGTCACTACGCTGCCGGTGGCTTTCAGCTGACTTTGAATTAATTTTGCGGTAATTCTTTATTGCTTCAACCGCAAAGTCGGAGCTATTCTTCCTCGTGTGGTTTAGTATTTCGATTTTCCTGATTAAAAATCAAGCAGGGCTTGCACTATCCCCAAATTTTTGGATATTTTCCCGAAAATCTATGCTTCACCCCGAAAAAAAATTGGTTCCCTTAAAATCACCCAATCACGGTGTCAATCACCAGTGACTTTCCCTGCCAAATATTACTTTGCTTACCATAATTCTTCACTACTCTCTTCTTCGTTAATTTTTGTCTCTTTTGTTACTTTGCATAAAAACCAGACAGATTCAATTGCAATATACACAGTTCTTCATATGTTGACAAAAAAAGTATCGTCTTAATGAAATGAGATTAAATCATTTCGAATGCAGTTTCCCAATTGCTATTTCTTACATCATTTGCAGTTAGACCCCGGCGCCTTGCCGATGAGGGAAGACCAGCGGCGGCGGGGTCAAAAACAGCGCGCGGCGCCGCCGGTAAATTTTGACACTTAGTATCAGTTATTGAATTTAAGCTTTGATTTCCAAATGCTCACAAAAATTACCAAATTTAAGAAAGTCGCAACAATAAGTCACCTGTGGTCAAAATACTCAAAGACTTCTCTTTGATCCCCACCCAGGCTCAAAGCTTCTGCTATGGTCATTTCCATGGAAATCTCCAAAGAGTTTCTTTTTAAAATAGCTTTCAAGCGTAGTTAGGAGTATTTAGCCTTTTTTGCTTTTCTTCAAAGCTTTGAAAAAAGTGTTATAATATTCCAAATGTTACATTTGTTATATTTGTGCATATTTTTGGTAATCATTTGTGTGGTGAGCGAATTTTTTAAACCGCTGTAGGTACGTAAGAACGTTGCAACATCTAGTACCCTGAGGTCATAAGACTGTCAAAGACTCCTCCTTGAACCTCCCAAATTGAAAGCTTTTATTATGACCTGGCCTTTTAATGTAACTTGGGCACTGGACCAAGGGCGCCATTGTCACTCGAGCCCAACGTTAGGTGGGTACCGCTGTCGATACTGCTTTCGTCACACCAATTTGTTTTAGTGTGAATCTGCCTGGTACTTATGAATGAATGTTTTCAAAGTAAACCCGTTTCATCAATAAGAAGAAAAACGGGTTGGATGCACGTGTCCCTTTCCATTTGGACGACAAAACCATGCGAGTGCTGTATCAAGCATAACTCACGAAAATCTTGCTAATTTTTGTCAACTTTTAAAATTTTTGGCATCCTTGCTTTCAATAAAAAAAAAAAAAAAAAAACAAGGTAGGATACTATCACTTAAATATAATAACTCGCTATGCCCCCCCCCTCTGGATACCATCTTGATAGGAAACCGTCTCTGCTTTAAATAAAAAAAAATAACTTTTTGGGATCCCTGCTTTCAATAAAAAAAAATTCGAGACATTATCATTTAAATGTAATACCTCTCTACCCCCCCCCCCTCTGGATACCACCTTGATAGGATACCGTCTCAGCTTTCATTAGAAAAATGATTTACTTAATAATCAAGTAGGTCACTATATGGTTCAAACAAACACGCAAATTAACGTCAAACAGCTTAGTGTTCCTTGAAAAAAAAAATTGAGGCTATGAGTAAAGGGGTACAAAGACAACAACAAAAATGTCAAAATTATTCAGATATACCTCAAATTATTGGAAAACTGAGTCATAGATTCGCCATGGCATCAATAAGATCTAAAGAATCTAATTAAAAGGGAGCACACACAAAAGCCAAATTAGTCCAGTAGCCTATGAGAAATCGCAAAATACCTAAGACAATGAACAAGTCCTTATGGGGGGTCCCGGGTCTATCAAAATATTTCAATGGTTTTCCAGGGAATTTGATATCATTTTCTTCTGTCTCCACTTTAAATGAAAAAAATAATTATCTTTTTAGCATCCCTGCCTTCAATAAAAAAAAAATATGTATTAGCATTTAAAAATGATAGCCCCCTATCCCCCCCCCCTATAGGCAATAATTTACATCTTATTTATGAATCATATTTTTGGGGTAACTTCCGGTTCAATCTTTAATTCCCCAACCTTGTACATAGCTTAGTCTATAGCTAAATTTTGTCTCAATAGAAGGTTGTTTTTTTTTTTGGGGGGGGGGGGTAAAAAATTTTAGAAAGAATATTGTATTTTCTATCAGGCGTTCAACAATTGAGTATTAAACATTAAGAAAATTTTATCTAAAAACAGCAAAAAAAAAAAAAAAAAATCTGCAAAATCTGAATAACTGTGTATATTGCAATATTTGCAATTGCATGTTGCATCTGTCTGGTTTTTATGCAAAGTAACAAAAGAGACGAAAATTAATGAACAAGAGAGTAGTGAAGAATTATGGTATGCAAAGTAATATTTGGCAGGGAAAGTCACTAGTGATAAATCGCTATTTGTGGCATTATGATTGCGTGATTGTCGACCAAATTTTTTTTCGGGGTGACGCATAGATTTTCGGAGAAATACTCGAAAATTCGGGGATAGTGCAAGCCCTGCTTGATTTCTAATCAGGAAAATCGAAATACTAAACCACACGAGAAGGAAAAGCTCCGACTTTGCGGCTGACGCAACAAAGAATTGCCGCAAAATTAATTTGAAGTCGACCGAACGCCGCCACCTCTGCCGGCGGCGGTACGCCTGCGTCGCGCCAGCGGCGTTACGACACTTCGGCGGCGTTCGACCGGGCCTCTCGTCGGCGGCGTTCGGTCGATCCGCCGGCGCGGTGCCGGGGTCTATTTGTAGTCAAGAACTTTATTTTTAAGTTGAATAGAACACATTCACTATTATACAGAGTCAGTTGGATTTTGAAATCGATAGTCGACAGATTGTTTCTACAGCCGAATCGTAGGTTTGCAGAATTCTGTTTTCTTTTGCTGTTTTTAGATAAGATTTTCCTAGTGTTTAATACTCAATTGTCCAAAGCCTGATAGATTAAAGAAAATACAATGTTCTTTCTGAAAAATTTTACCCCCCCCCCCCAAAAAAAGGACCCTTCTATTGAGACAAAATCTAGCTATAGACTAAGCTATGTACAAGGTTGGGGAATTAAAGATTTAAATGGAAGTTACTCCAAAAATATGATTCATAAAAAAATTGTAAATGATTGCCTATATGAGGGGGGGGGGGGGTAGAGGGCTATCATTTTTAAATGTTAATACCTCATTTCTTTTAATTGAAAGCAGGGATGCCAAAAAGATAATTATTTTTTTCATTTAAAGTGGAGACGGAAGAAAATGAATATCAAATTCCCTGGGAAACCATAGAAATATTTTAATAGACCCATGGCCCCTCATTGGGACTTGTTCATTGTCTTGGGTATTTTGCAATTTTTCATAGGCTACTGGCCTAATTTGGCTTTTGTGTGTGCTCCCTTTTAATTGGATTCTTTGGATCTTATTGAATGCCACGGTGAATCTTTGACTCAGTTTTCCAATAATTTGAGGTATATCTGAATAATTTCGACATTTTTGTTTTTCAAGGAAAACTAAGCTGTTTATCGTTATTCGCGTGTTTCTTTGAACCATATAGTGATCTAGTTAATTATTTAGTAAATTATGTTTTTAATGTAAAGCTGACACGGTACATCTAAATGATAATATCTCGAATTTTTTTATTGAAAGCAGGGATGCCAAAAAGTTAATTATTTTTTTTTTTTAATATAAAACAGAGACAGTATCCTATCATGGTGGTATCCAGAGGGGGGGGGGGGGTAGGGAGCTATCCTATTTAATTGATAATACCTCGATTTTTTTAAAAGCAGGGATGCAATAAGCTAATTATTTTTTCAAATTTAAAGCAGAGACGGCATCCTATCAAGATAGTATCCAGAGGGGGGGATAGGGAGTTATTATATTTAAGTGATAGTACATTGATTTTTTTTCTATTGAAAGAAGGGATGCCAAAACGTTATTTTTTAAATTTAAAGTAGAAACGGTATTCTATCAAGGTGGTATCCAGAGGAGAGTGGGGGTAGGGAGGCATCATATTTAAATGATAATATCTCAAATTTATTTATTTTTTAAAGCAGGGATGCCAAAAACTTAATTATTTTTTTAATTTAAAGCAGAGACGGTATCCTATCAAGGTGGTATTCAAAGAGAGAGAGAGAGAGGGGGGGGGGGGTTTAAATGATAATATCTTGAATTTTTTTATTGAAAGCAGGGATGCCAAAAAGTTTTTTTTTTTTATCTAAAGCAGAGACGGATCTTGTAGAACATTATACGGCTGCTATAATAAAAATACAAAAGGGAGTGTGAAGGGAGGTGAAAGACTTTTACAAGAATATGACAGTTTGATTGCTACCAGTAGCTACTAGGTGGAATATCCTATTAAAGTGTACTGTAAATGAGTAGAGAAAGTAAATTTGTAAATTTAAGCTGTGATTTGAGAAAGACTGATAAAAACATTAATGTTTGCGGTCAACATTGATCGCACCGGCGGCGCTCCGCCGACATCTTACCGGTGGCGCACCACTAACATCTTACTGGCGGTGTTTTGGCGGTACGCCGCCGCTGCTGTTTTGGCCTTGCCGCCGCCGGTCTTCCCTCATCGGCGGGGCGCCGGGATCTAGTTAGAAACTAAGTTTACTGTATGCACAGGGTAATCTAATAGAAACACATTGTGTTTGTTGAGGGGATGTAAACCTCCAGTCAAGGGTTTTCGGCCATGACGATTTCAGTGGTATACTTTTTATTTGGCCTGACACCATTTAAAAGGAGTTAAAGGGTCTTTTGTCAAAAATCCGCTAAATTTGTTTTCCTGATAAAAAATTATGTTTGATTTTAACCTGAGTAACAATTACAATTCCTGAATCGGTATACAAAAAGGGACTTTTTTGGAAAAAGACGACTGCGCTGCAGCGGCTTCACAGAAACCATTCAAAAAAAATAATCTAGGCTTTATCTTTTTCCAAAGACCGTAGAATACCTTTCAGTATAAAAGCACCTCATAGTGAAAGAAAATCCCAGTATGCTGGAAAACATTTCAAAACACCCTTAACTTACAAACTGATGCACTTATTACTGAATTGTGTGAGAAAATAAAAAGTGGCATTGTTGGTCAGGATGTCCGTGAAAACCGTGGAAAAAAAGCGCCTCAACAAAAGATCTTGGTAGAAATCAAAGAAAAGATTGCTTCACATATCAACAGCTTCAAGCCATTGTACCATTATCACATTACCGAAGAAAAATGCATCAAATGTAAAGTACTTACCGTTCTCGTTAAGTAGCCAGTTTATGTTTGATGATTTCTTACAAAAGTACCCTGTCGTTCGTACCTTAGTTGAAAGATACAGACGGCTTTTGAAAACCATGAGTTCTCTGAAAATGGCAATGTCTGATAATTGCCCAACATGTGAGCGATATTCGAAAAAGTTAGTGACACTGAGGTAGATGATGAAGAGCTGCCTGATCCGGAATTTGACAGTTCTAGGAAAGACGAATGGCTGCTGCAAATATATATGACTAGGAGAGCTACCCACAAGTATCAGGGAGACGCAAGTGGAAACGAGAGTTCCGATAAAAGACTATACGCAGTGGACCACCAGAAAGTGATTTTAATTCCAAAGGTGCCCGGAAATAAAGACTCCATTTCTTAAGCAGTTTGGTAGTTCTCAACAAGACAATTACAAAGGTACATCCAAAAGATACAGGATCTGTTTGGTCAGGAAACTCGTTCTGTGTGCTGTGGCATGAGACACTAAGAGGCAGGGGAGCTGAAGGAATTGTTGATTCTCTCTGTCCATTAATCGCTGCGACAATTGAAAGAGACGTCAAGTATTCTTATTCTGGGTGGATAATTGTTCAGGCCAGAGCAAATAGTCAACCAAGATTAGTCAGTTCTTGTGCAAATAGTCAACCAAGATTTCGGGATTAAGCACATCATTCTCAGGTACCTTACAAAGGGGCGCAATCATAACGCAGCTGACAGAATTCACAGCAACATTGAGGTAAAGATTAAGAAAATGGGAGAGATACTATGATTTTGTTTATTTTTTGACTTGTGTCTGTGGGTCAAGGAAAAAAAAATGACTTCTATCATAATGGACAGTTCCTTCCGAAATTGGACAGGAAAAAAGAGAGGTAGCACAAAGAAGGTCAAGCTGCCTGACTGGAAAGACATTGTTGAAGCTGGATTCCGTAAAGGATCCCGAAATTTCTTTTATTACACCAGGTTTGAGAACGATTTAGTTGATATTTCTGACTTTCTTCAAGGCATTCAACCACAAGAAAATACCTGTCCCAGATTCAACCCCAAGAGGTATTTCCAAAGAAAAACGACGCCATTGTGCTGAAATTATGCCCAATGATGCCGAGCAGTAGGCGTCAATTTCAGGAAAACTTTCCGATCACTTCTGTTCCAGACTTGAAAAGATGACCCATAAGAGGAAGAATAGAAGTTTGGATGTGCATTTGTTCAAATACCCTTAAATTCGTCGAAATTTGGTATGTTAGAAGGCGCTAGAGTATTACTAACATTTTTAATTAATGCAAACAGGTGTAGATACTCGGTTCTGTCAGTGGAATTTAATATTGACCTCGCTAGGAAAACACTGACAGAACCTAGTATCTACTTTCTGCTACGTTTTAAAAAACACGATGGATTTATTATTGGTATATTTGGAATTAGTGAATTGTTTTCTATTTTTGTGATACTTCAAAACATTAAAAATGGTCTTGCAAAAGAAACAGCTTTAAAAAACAATGTTTTTGCGTTTTTCTCGGAACTTACTCAGATGTAGATACTAGGTTTTGTCGGAGGACCGCCAAGCTCCCCCTTGGCTGAATCACGCTGCCTTATGTTTTCATATTTTCGTTCTGAGATTTTTATTATTATTATTTGTATCATTTATTGAAAACCCGTCTTCGTTCAAAAAGAAAAATGACGGGGTACTACAAAGAGCAAAAAAAGAAGCAAAATATCACTATACACTATACAACTATAACAAGGTAACTATAGTTGAAGAAGTTGGCTCCAAGCATATCTTGAAATCTTGCAGGTGTGTTTTTCCATAAGTTTAGCAACAGCTATAGTAGGATCTGCTATGTGAAGACTGTTGATGAGCTATGAATTGTGTTTCCAAGTTGAATATCTAAGTAGGTAATTTGCGAAACGGAAAAAAGTGGAGCGGATTTTTAATTTATCAACCTTTGTAAGAATCTTCCAGAAGGGTGCAATGTAGAGGACATGGGGGAAAGCAATAGTATTGTACAGCGTTGTGAGATAACGGCGATTGAAATGAAGCTTAGCAAAGACTATGGAGCGCATAGGAAGCTGATATGCGGCGTTTGATTACTTCTTTTAGGAGATGACGAGTATTAGAAATGGTATTTCCAATGGGAATACCAAGATAAACGATTTGGTCCGACGGGCAGATCTTTCAATTCCCAAGTAAAATATCATGAGGAAATGGGCCTTTCCAGTTAAAAAGCACGACGTTGGACTTTGCAGCGTTAAATTCAAGACCAGGTTTTACATATTCTGCCTGCAGTTTTTGAAAAATTTCAGAAATTTTGTCCAAAGTTCGACTAATGTTAAAGATGTCATCAGCATATGTGACTAAGGAGATATTGAGGCCAGAGAGAACATCTAACACTGATCATGAGCTTCGAGGACATAATTACTGAAATAACAAGGTGAGGCAATTGCACCTTGCCTCGCTCCTCTGATAACTGGTATAGATATATCCAATGGCCTGCCATTTCATCCTGCTTAAGAGGGATTTTAGGACAGACTCGTAGCTAAGCAAATATATCTCTTTGAGACCTAATGAATGCCGGATTTACTCTTCTTTTAATAGCCCTTAAGATCATAAGGGGGTGGATCAAGGAGTTAAAGACGTGGCGATCATCATGACTCGCCAAGGCGAGTGAATTACCTGTATAAGAAGCATCAAGCAGAGCATTAGCAACAACTGCAAGGGCGTCTGCACATCCAATGCGATATTGGAAGCCAAATTGATTTTGTAACATTTTTCTTCAAGCTCTTTTATAAACAGTAGTTCATAAAGCTTTCATAAACTGGTTGAAAAAGTTATGGGCCTGAAAGATGAGTAATGATTGGAGGTTTTTTGCTTACTTGGAATATAGAACTAGACCCCGGCGCCGTCCCGATACGAAAAGATCGGCGGCGGTGGGGTTAAAAATTGCAGCAGTGGCGTACCGCTGGTGCGATCTTTGTTGACCGCAATCATTTTGTTTTGATTAGTCTTTCTCAAATCCCAGCTTTAATTTACATCAGATTTTGGCCTATTTGCGAGTTAAAAACTTTGCAAGTCGCTGGCTGGACGCTGGTCTTCTTCGTTATTCATCAAGAGAAGTGACAAAACGAAAAGAATCCGTAAGGAAGAGAGAAAGGAGGATAATACAAGCCAGCTAAAAAACGTAGATTACAATGCGAATATTTCGGTCAAGACCTGTACTGACCGTCCTCAAATCACAATATTAAAAACAAATATACTCATAAAGATCCAAAGATAATATAAAAACCTTTTACGAGGGCAATAATGGAGGTGTTATCAAATAAAATGAGATGGTGTGGATTGTCACAGACATATTGAGCCAGGGCGGAAGCAAATGTCTAAGGGCTTTGGCGTAATCCCAAAAACTTTGTCGATTGAGGACCTGTGTTTTGACAGCCTCTCCCCCAACTACTGGTAGGTTCTTCCAATATAGAAACAACCACAAGAAGAGGTAACCCTATAAACACCACTTCTCATTTTCATTTTATTTGGCAACACCTCCATTATTGCCCCCGTTAGAGGTCACATACAAGTTTTCAGGGAGGCAGTTGAGATAAAAAAAAAGTAAATTCACCGAAAGGTAGGTCTCAATAGAGACACTGAAGAAACCCATTTAAGCCCCATTTATAATGAACTAATTAATTCTGATCGTTTTTATATAAATAAACAAAATAATATTTTGTAACCTAACAGAATCTGTGCTAATATCTTACCTGGGATATTATCACATTGGCTTTTAAAAAGGCTCGTTAAAATTAAAAAATTAAACTGCCATTCAGTGTTTTTATTTTGTAGGACCTGGTGCAAATAGTTGGGATTTGTTGACTACAATCTTATATCCAGCCCTATTTAAATATGATTACTTTTTTTTCACAACATATGTCAGTGATTGAATCTGTCCACGATTGATAACTTCAATTTTAAGATCCTTATTCAAGATTGGGCCGTAGCATATTTTCCAATATTACAGTTAAGCTAAAAATTTGCAATTAAAATTAGGTCTCTAGTATTAAATGTCTGTGCATTTAAAATAGTTACCATTATATATGGGTGAAATATTCAAATTAATGAAATACTTATTAAGTCAAATTCAGACAGTTTTTGAAGGGAAAAATTTATTTTCCAGTGGTATAATAGATATAACTATTGAGATGGTGATTAGGGAGACCTGCATTTGTAGTTTCCTTCCCATTCATATCTTTCGATGTCTGAAATAGGCCTGCGTCCTGTAATTAAACACCCCCTTGTCTTCTCCTAGTTATTAAACCTCCAGTGGTTTTATGACAAATAAGGAAACACATTTCTTGTCCACGATGTTAAATTCAGAATTTAACAGTTAGGAACTTGAGAATTTTCAGAACTTACCGTTTCAAGTAATGCTGCTATTTCAAGGAATCAAGATCTCAGTAATTATAAACACCTGCCTATGGCAAGGACTTTAGAAATATTGAGTTTTTGATATACCAAGGTGTCTTAAAATAGATAGGTCCTTAAATCTCAAGTTGCTACCTGGAATTTAAGTTGGTGTCTGTTGGAAAGACAATGGTCTATTCAATAGATGTGCTACAACAACTTGTGCTGAATAAAAACTCAGCCTGAAAGCATAAGGATTTTTTTGCAAACTATTTATGTGCGCACTTGTTTGTTTAATTTTGAAAACCACACTTGATTTCTAAGCAGGAAAATTGAAATCCTTATCCACCCAAAAAAAGAAAAGTTACAACATTGCGGTTGATGCAATAAAGAATTGACTCAAATTAATTCAAAGTCAGCGGAACACCGCCGCCTCGGCCGGCAGTGGCGCACCGGTGGCGTTACGACACTTTGGTGGCAGTCAATCGGGCCTCTCGTTGGTGGCGTTGGATGCATGCACTGGGGCGGTACCGGGGTCGATATACAACATTGAAAGTCCCGATTAGACCTGGTTAGCCCCCCCTAAAATTCAGCTTATGGGTGCCCATGAAGGTAAATACTGAACCTGGGGGGGGGGGCTGTTTGATCTTAAATCACTTTCAATCTTGAATAGGGCACTATAACTTCCAATTTCAAATCAAATAAGTCCCATCTGATGTGAATACGATCGCCCATTCAATAAAACCCTTATATGGCCTCATAATATTACTTACAACCCTATCCCCAGGGCGCTGAGAGGTTGTGTCATCCCTAGAGACATTATTATATTTTCTTTAGACTATTTCAAAAAAATCACTATTTCATAATTTGAATCAGATGCGTTTGGTGAAAGGAGGGGTTTTAGGAGAGGGTGGGGGGGCTAAATCCTGTCCACCACTTTTGAAGCTTAAAAAGAAACTAGAACTTTCAAATATAAACTAAATGAGCCTCTACTGAAATTAAACAACCATCCCCTCCTTAAAAACCTTAAATTCCCCTGGGCATAACTTACAACCCTTGCCCCTAATCTCTTGGGTTCGTTTAAACCCCAAAATCCTTGTTATATGATATTTAGACTATTTTGAATAGACTGGCTATTTCAAAATTTCTATTAGAGGCATTTCGGGACAATACGACGTGTGTGTGGGAAGGTGGGGGGTTAGCTGCCCTACAATCGCTTTGACTCTTAAAAAAAACACTAGAGTATCTGATTACCAATCCAATGAGCCCCATTCAAAGTTCATATGACCACGCTTTCTATAAAAACCTTATATGCCCCCAGGGCATAGCTTACAACCCATGCCCTGAGGGCTGGGGGGGATTTGTTATACTCAAAGACATAATTTCCAGATCTTTCAAATACGTTGAACAAAATGGCTTTCTCAAAATTTTGATTGAAAGTGTTTGGGGAAATGTTGGGCGTGAGGGGGGGGGGGTATTTGCCCTCTGATCACTTTCGACTAATAAAAAAGGCACCAGTCCTCTCAATTTCCAATCGAATGAGTCCTTTTTGAAGCTTCAACGACAAAATTTTCTATAAGAACCTTATATGCCCAAATGGTATAACTTACTACCTTTGTCCTGAGGGCTATGGGGAGGGGGTTGTCATCCTCAAAGACAACATTTCCAGACCTTTCAACTACGTTGAAAAAATGGCCATATAAAAATGCTGATCGGAAATGTTTGGGGAAATGATGGGCGTGGAGGGGGGTGATTTTACCTCCGATTACTTTTGACTGTTAAATAAAGCAATAGCTCTCTCAATTTTCAATCAAATGAGCCCTTTTTGAAGTTTTTACTACAACGCTTTCTATAAAAACCTTATATGCCCCCAAGGAATAACTTACAACCTTAGCCCTGAGGGTTTTGGGGGGAAGTGGTCACACTCAAAGGCATAATTTCAGACCCTTCAAATACGTTCAACAAAATGGCTATATCAAAATGTTGACCATAAGTGTTTGGGAGAATGATGGGCGTGGGGGGGGCATTCACAAAATGACTATCTTTTGTTCAACTACGTTGAACAAAATGGACTATCTCAAAATTTTGATTGAATGTCTTTGGGGAAATGGTGGGCATAAAAGGGGTGCTAGTTGCCCTTCAATCATTTTCGACTATTAAAAAGGGCACTAGCCCTTTCAATTCCTAATTAAATGAGCCCTTTTCGAAGTTTCTATGACAACTCCTTCGATACGCAGTGCCCTGGTCTAAAAGAAAAACATAAAATAAATAAATAATACATTGTGCCCACATCGTTCTTTACTTAGGCAGCAGTATTGCGCTGCCTAAGTAAACTCTTTACCTACCATTAAGTTAACTCTTTACCTACCATTTATTACCCTGCAAGTTTTGATCCTTTTTGCTTCCAATTTTGAATTTTCTCTTATCTTTTTATGGGGAAACTTTATTATATTAACTTAATGTAATAAATAGCAAAGTAATGTTGAAATCTTCTGCCCTTTTGACAACTTGATGCCTAAAGTCTGCATTTCTGGCTCCAATTGAAGCTTTGTGATATTAGAGTCCTAGTCTAATACATGTGTAGGTTTTATGTTTGAATGCCTGTTTAGAACCGGGTCAAAATTCTTTTGTTAGTATTGGAGAACTTACAGAACAAAACAAATCTGCCTTTTTACAATATCCTTGAAGATTTTCAGACTGTTGGATCTTGTAGGTTCTTTTTTCTCCCTATAAAAATTTATTGCAATGACGTTTAACAAAATTACAATGGATATGAGAGTCTATTGCTTATCAACATCTACTTTTATTTTTTTCGTGTTTCACAATTTAAAAGCGTTCATATAATCCCAGCTCAGCTTTTCCTAAAATCAATAAGGGACTCTAAGGGGAAAAGAGATCCCAATGTTTCCATGGCAGCAAGATTGATCCAGAAGCTGGGGTGAACTCCAGCGGGGGATCTTCTACTCTTACTGACTGACTTTCAAGTAATTTTCCCAAAAGTAGCTTTTCAGGTATGTTTAGGAAAGTTTCAATTCATCTTAATGGACACTGGGAAAGTCTATTTTTAAAAATATCCTGTAGTTAAAAGTTGAAATGATAGTTTGGAAATGACGTATATGTATAGAAAGGCCATCCTAAGATTATTATCTGGACAATGTATTTTGGAAGCTTCTTTAATGTTGTAGAAGGTTGCCAGTAGACTAAGCCCAGAAGAATGTTTCAACCTAAGGCAGGCACTAAAGCAAGACTATTTTATAGGGGGCAGGATCAGGGATTTTGGGAGTGGAAAGAGCCAGGAACAATACAAACATACAAGGTTATTATCTAAAAATTACTAACAGACAATATAGTATAGAAGATCTGACAAGAGTAGGCGAGCAAATCTCAAAGGCCCTCTTCCCTAATAAATGCCATTTGCAAAGGAAAGACAGCAGCATATTTAATTCTCAGTAGAATTTACTAAGTTTCACTCAAACGAATCAATACAGGCAAGTCTGTCTTCTTTTCACTTTATTTATTTACGTTTTATCAGTACGAGAAGAATGTGATATTATTTAGCTTTATATATCCATAAGTTTGACATATAATATTAATGTTTAGTCTCTCCTTTTCTGACTTTTTTTCAATTATTTTAAACTAAATAGGTAGTTTCAGGGCTGTTTTGAAATAAAACCTTTAATTTATCGAATACATTTCAAACATAAGACACCAATTAATTTAAAGGTCTCAATGCCTAACAATTCTTGAATGTTCTACCAGCAAGTAAAAACATGATCTTGACTTGAAATAAAAATACCCCGATTGACAAAAGTTTTTGGAGTTGTATATCATAGTAATGTCCACACTCTGAAGGTATCAAAAATTTACAACTTCTGTACAAAAAATGTTGTCAACCAATTTTTAACTGGACCAAAATAAACATAATCAGTGAGCCACAAACATTTTGGAATTTTGCTAAGAAAAAACAAAAAACACTTTGCGCTCTGGTGATTAGCTAGCAAATCAATAACAGTTCTAGTGTTAGATAGAATCCCAGTAACAGGTACTTTAACTTAAGCTATTATTATTGCGTGGCAAGTTGCACTGACTTTAGGATAAAAAAAAGCACAATATTATCCCAATAATGAATCCGATGCTCTAAAAACACAATAATAGGGTCCTCTTTTATTTATCAGTAGCCAACCTTTAGTTGAAATAAAATCGCTTAAAGGAAGAAAAGTCAGATGTAAATGATTATATAGAAGGCATGGGATAGCCATCCATTGAATTTATTAACACTTAAAGCAAATCGTTAGCGGGCTTACACACTTGATCCGTTTCAGGGAATGCTCTGATTAACATTTAGCTTATGTAACTTTTTAAGAAGATAAATGTCTTTGTAACGTATTGCCTCGTCAGACTTCAGGTTTAAATATAATCTTTTAATGGGCACCTACTACCTATAAATAAATCCTATAAGGAAAAAGCAAAACAAACAAATAAACAAAAGCAAACAAGTAAAGCAACATATTTCAATCTCTAGCTACTTTTCATGATTAAAATAAATGACTGTATGAAAAACATATAATGTTTTGTTTGTATGCAGTGTTTCTTCAGCTGTTTAAGAGAGAAAAATCATTTAAGGGCACTAATTTAGATAGACTGTGATGTTCTGGAAGAATTTTTTTAAGCATGAATGTAAAACAAAAAGAAAGTTATTTAAGTACTTGAATAGTCGTAAAAAGTTGCGTCTGAAAAAGTTCAATCAAAACAAAAATTGGTAATTGTCTGTTAAACGGAGCACACCCAAGAAGTGAAAATAGGTGAATCCTAGTGAAATATCTCAAAAGATGATGAAAATACAATACTTTAGAAGCAATATTATAGAAACTACGACAAGGAATTATGGAAAGCAGGCCGCACAGAACGCATTATGTTAGATACCTAACCTAATTTAACCTAACTCCTAACCACCTTTAGAATATTAAATATTCACTTAAAATATAACTACATCGTAGTTTTTCACTCAGAATAAGCGAACCGTAACCGATTCTAGAGAGGCAACCTGGTTTTTGGCAGATCTTAGACAGTATAATTCTCGAGTGTGTTCTGTTTAACAGACAAGTACCCAAGAATTAAATTAGAATAATAGCTGAAGCTATCTTGAAAACATTCTAGTCGGTAATAGAAACTTTTCTTCTTGCAATATAGGAAGAAGAAAAGTTTGGAACTAATCATAACTCTTTTTGCTGATTCGAAATATGTAATTATAGGATTAAGGAAACAATTCCAGTCACAATTAGGTTTGTTTAGCTCTGGTTGTAGCAATTTGTAACTATCTCTAGAATTACTAGTTTTATCTCTAGTATTGATAGTTTTACAAATGGCATAAGTGCCATTGTAAGCATTCTCCAAAATGGAGCTTCTTATTCAACGATGGCATGGCATGACAGAGTAAACAATTGTGAACCATATAGAAGTTGGAAATATTATGAAGAGCCTGCTTATCTTATTAAAAAAAAGAAAAAAAAAGTTTCTTGTGATTATGTTAGGGCTTAATTCATGCATTGAAGCTACAATTTTGTCCGTCTTTATTCCAATCGAAATTCTAATACACATCCATTTGAAAAGGTTCAAAGGTGTGAATAGAAAAATGTTAATTTACACCAATCACACTGATTATCTCTTTGAAGGATTCTGCAGTCCAAACAATGGTTGCCATATTATTTCTCTTTTTTATTTCAGTGTTTTTCAGGTATTTCTGACATGCAGCAATGTATCTGCTGTATATTTTAATGGAAAGCTTCTTTATGTATTTTTGTAAAATGTTTGTTGTTGCTTGATAATCATAATACTTTAGGGATATATGTCCTTATACATCATATCCTATGCAGACCTGCTGTAAAAATAATTATTAAATGTGCCTCTAGATTGTTTACGTCTCTTACTAGGTTGCTAGCTACCGCTGCAACCCGGATTCGACATTTTTCAAGACGTTTATGAAAGTATGATTGTTTTGTTTTGTTTTTTAAGCTTTATTTAATAGAATTTGGGTATTGAGAAAACAAAGACGAACAAATTAAGGCTACTTTATCAAGACCAAAATCTAACATCATATTCCATCGTAAACTATGTGTCTTTATTTATTCTTGCTGACTATGGATACTCATCTCTTCAGTAGACTGAGTCTCTGAACCATGATTTCCTTCAAACTAATAAATTGTGTGCCATATTATTTATGGCACACTGTGGTGTGCTCCAGTCGTTGTATATTAGAAAGTTTTTCCCATAGTCCTTTGTTTGTTTTACTAAGTTAGGACAATTTCACAATGGAACTAGCTGGATCTAGTCATCCCCTCTTGGAGTAATATTGATTCGTGCTATATTTCCATAAGAAATAATGAGCGATAGTGAGAAAAAGATAAACGAAAAAATTCAGAATTTTTATCCTTTTCGGAGCCAGAAGTAATTCTACTAAGTGATAATACTAAAAAAAAATTCTCAGTCATGTGTTATATGCTTCTCCACATGCATGTTGGATCAGTATTTGATGTTTTTTTTAGTTTTCTCCTGCTGATTGTTCGTATAGCCCATTTATAATATCTTTACCTCTACATAATAAGGGGGCACCCAAAGGAACCAGCAAAGCATTGTAATGCACAAAGCCTCTCTAGTACCAATTTATGCTCCTTGATGTGCGTAGCGCAATTCATTGCCATTTCGATGCTGTCTATTTTGTTGACCTGGCTTGTTGTGTTCATCTGCAGCGTGTCTTGTTTTTTTTTTTAGAATAGTGTGAGTGAACAACATTAAGCTGTGAAACTTTGTTTGCTGCATGGTAAGAATGCTGCCGAAAACTGTTATTATGTTAAAGATAGCTTACAACAAGAACACTATTGGTGAATCTCAACTGCACGATTGGTTTGTTTGTTTTAGAAACGGTGACTTGTTGCTTGAAAAAAAAAACTTGATCTGGATGTCCATAAACTGCCCAAAATGAAAAAAGTGTTGAAAAAATTGAAGAGTCTACGCTTGCAGACTACCAACAGATTTTTGATAGACTATCAGCAGATCTTTGCTTTGAAACAGTAGCTTGAAATTGAGTCAGAGATTTGTCAAAGCTCACTATTGTTGATGAGACGTGGCGCTATGAGTACAACCCTGAAACAAAGCGACACTCAAGCCAATAGAGGAGTTAGTACCACCCTGTCTGGAAAATCTCGCCAGGTAAAAATAATTATGCAACAATGTTGATTTGCACTTTGATGCCAAGGCCGTAGCGAATTTAGAGTTTGTTCCTCAAGAGCAGACCATTAATAAAACCTTTTATATGGAAATGTTAAGAAACAAGCATATTTTAAGAAAAGATATTAAGAAAAAGATCAGACTTGTGGCAGAGAGAAGACCGATTCTTCCACCACGACAATGCACCCACGCAAAAAGCAACTTCTGTTCGCCAGTTTTAGCCAAGAATAACAAGGTTCTGCTAGCCTACGCACCTGACTCGTCTGACCTGGCTTTGTGTAACTTCTCCTTATTTTCACAAATGAAAAGAGATACCATAGAGAGGACTAATTATGCTAAACACATAAAAATGCTTGGAGACAAATTTTGTAAGCGTGGGACCCTACAAATGTTGCGAAAACCTGAAAAATTTAAAATGCAAGTCCATTTATTATTTCTTTAAAGTCCTCAAAAATATAAAGGTAAATGCCAACAATATCCCTTATTCACTTAAATTTAAATCCTGGGTTAGCTAAATGACACCGTAAATGGTAAGTAATGGCAGCCATGTACCCATTATTTTCAATTTAGACACGCCTTTTACCTTAAAACGCCTGCTAGACACAAATTTTCGCCTAAGGTGAAATTGAGTTTCACGCTTAAGCTGTTTTCTCGTCCAAAGAAAATCCATGAAATTTCTTCTAGGAAAGAAAAACTAGCCCTTGGAAAGGAATGAAATGAAAATAAATTTTATATTTACGAAGAAAACAATTTTAGCGAACTTCGATTATTGTGTCGTTTTGAATCTTTCCTTAGCTAGTTCCTCGGTTTTTAGATTTCTAGAAATTTTGATAAGGAAGCAAAACAATGATGCGAATAAGAAAAATAGTTAAAGAGGTGGATGTTAAACTAAATCAAGACGAACTGTGAGCACTTAGGTTTTCGATCTGTCTAGACC